>CM050324.1:12936601-12957077 GCA_027475135.1 Bactrocera correcta | reverse complement strand
TATAACGGCAGTGCATTTGGAAGAATTCCGTAATCTAATATTTAGGCATAAAGTCGATTTTGTTGTATATACACATTAAGTAATCGATATCGAGATGCTTCGACTCATTAGCTTAACATATTTAAGTTAATAAACCTTCTTTAACGATCTGAATTTGGCATATTGCCACGGCGGTGTTACGGCAGTGCATTTAGAAGAATTCCGTAATTTTCTATTTAGGTATAAAGTCAATTTTCTTGTGTTTACATATTAAGCAATCGATATCGAAATCCTTCAAATCATTAGTTTTACATATTTAAGTTAATTAACCCTCTCTATCTTACTGAATTCTACATAAAGCCTTAACGGCATAACGGCAGTGCATTTAAAAGAATTCCGTTATCTTATATTTAGGTATAAAGTCGATTTTGTTGTATATACACATTTAGCAAGCGATATCGAAATGCTTCTACTCATTAGTTTAACATATTTAAGTTAATCAACCTTCTTTAACGAACTGAAGTTGGCATAAAGCCATGGCGGCATAACGGCAGTGCATGTAGAAGAATTCCGTTATCTTATATTTAGGTATAAAATCGATTTTCTTGTATATACACCTCTAGCAGGCGATATCGAAATGCTTCAAATCATTAGTTTATCATATTTAAGTTAATTAACCTTCTTTAACGTATTGAAGTTGATAAAGAGCCATGGCGGCATAACGACAGTACATTTGGAAGAATTCCGTAGTCTTATATTTAGGTATAAAGTCGATTTTTTTGTATATACACATTTAGCAAGCGATATCGAAATGCTTCAAATCATTAGTTTAACATATTTAATTTAATTAACCTTCTTTAACGTGTTGAAGTTGATAAAGAGCCATGGCGGCATAACGACAGTACATTTGGAAGAATTCCGTAGTCTTATATTTAGGTATAAAGTCGATTTTCTTGTATATATGCATTAAGCAGTCGATATCGAAATGCTTCAATTAACTGGTTTAACATACTTAAGTTAATAAACCTTTTTTAACGAACTGAAGTTAATATAAAGCCATAACGGCATAACGGCAGTGCATTTAGAAGAATTCCGTAATCTTATATTTAGGTATAAAGTCGATTTTCTTGTATATACACATTTAACAAGCGATATCGAAATGCTTCAAATCATTAGTTTAACATATTTTAGTTAATTAACCTTCTTTAACGTATTGAAGTTGATATAAAGCCATGGCAGCATAATGGCAGTGCATTTGGAAGAGTTCCGTAATCTTATATTTAGGTATAAAGTCGATTTTGTTGTATATACGCATTTAGCAATCGATTACGAAATGCTTCAAGTCATTAGTTTAACATATCTAAGTTAATAAATGTTCTTTAACGCACTGAAGTCTGGCATAAATCTATGGCGGCATAACGGCAGTGCATGTAGAAGAATTCCGTTATCTTATATTTAGGTATAAATTCGATTTTCTTGTATATACACATTTAGCAAGCGATATCGAAATGCTTCAAATCATTAGTTTAACATATTTAAGTTAATAAACCTTCTTTAACGAATTGAAGTTGGAATGAAGCCATGGCGGCATTACGGCAGTGCATGTAGAAGAACTCCGTAATCTTTTATTTAGGTATAAAGTCGATTTTCTTTTATATACACATTTAGATATCGATATCGAAATGCTTCATTATTACCGTATGTAAAAGAATTTCGTTATCTTATATTTAGGTATAAAGTCGATTTTGTTGTATATACACATTTAGCAATCGACATCGAGATGCTTCAACTCATTAGCTTAACATATTTAAGTTAATAAACCTTCTTTAACGATCTGAAGTTGGCATATAGCCACGGCGGCATTACGGCAGTGCATGTAGAAGAACTCCGTAATCTTTTATTTAGGTATAAAGTCGATTTTTTTTATATACACATTTAGATATCGATATCGCAATGCTTCAAATCATTAGTTTAACATAATAAGCTAATAAACATTTTTTAGCTTACTGAAGTCTACATAAAGCATTAACGGTATACTGGCAGTGCATGTAGAAGAATTCCGTTATCTTTTATTTAGGTATAAAGTCGATTTACTTGTATATACATATTTAGCAAGCGATATCGAAATGCTTCAAATCATTAACATATTTAAGTTGATTAACCTTCTTTAACGTATTGAAGTTGATATAAAGCCATGGCGGCATAACGGCAGTGCATGTAGAAGAATTCCGTTATCTTATATTTAGGTATAAATTCGATTTTCTTGTATATACACATTTAGCAAGCGATATCGAAATGCTTCAAATCATTAGTTTAACATATTTAAGTTAATAAACCTTCTTTAACGAATTGAAGTTGGAATAAAGCCATGGCGGCATAACCACAGTGCATGTAAAAGAATTCCGTTATCTTATATTTAGGTATAAAGTCGATTTTGTTGTATATACACATTTAGCAATCGACATCGAGATGCTTCAACTCATTAGCTTAACATATTTAAGTTAATAAACCTTCTTTAACGATCTCAAGTTGGCATATAGCCACGGCGGCATTACGGCAGTGCATGTAGAAGAATTGCGTAATCTAATATTTAGGTATAAAGTCGATTTTCTTGTATATACACATTTAGATATCGATATCGAAATGCTTCAAATCATTAGTTTATCATATTAAGTTAATAAACATTTTTTAGCTTACTGAAGTCTACATAAAGCCTTAACGGTATAACGGCAGTGCATTTAGAAGAATCCCATTATCTCATATTTAGGTATAAATTCGATTTTCTTGTATACACACATTTAGCAAGCGATATCGAAATGTTTCAAATCATCAGTTTAACATATTTAAGTTAATTAACCTTCTTTAACGTATTGAAGTTGATATAAAGCCATGGCGGCATAACGGCAGTGCATTTAGAAGAATTCCGTAATGTTATATTTAGGTATAAAGTCGATTTTGTTGTATATACACATTTAGCAAGCGATATCGAAGTGCTTCCACTCATTAGTTTAACATATTTAAGTTAATAAACCTTCTTTAACGAATTGAAGTTGGAATAAAGCCATGGCGGCATAACCACAGTGCATGTAAAAGATTCTGTTATCTTATATTTAGGTATAAAGTCGATTTTGTTGTATATACGCATTAAGAAATCGACATCGAGATGCTTCAACTCATTAGCTTAACATATTTAAGTTAATAAACCTTCTTTAACGATCTGAAGTTGGCATATAGCCACGGCGGCATTACGGCAGTGCATGTAGAAGAACTCCGTAATCTTTTATTTAGGTATAAAGTCGATTTTCTTTTATATACACATTAAGATATCGATATCGAAATGCTTTAAATCATTAGTTTAACATATTAAGCTAATAAACATTTTTTAGCTTACTGAAGTCTACATAAAGCCTTAACGGTATACTGGCAGTGCATGTAGAAGAATTCCGTTATCTTTTATTTAGGTATAAAGTCGATTTACTTGTATATACACATTTAGCAAGCGATATCGAGATGCTTCAACTCATTAGTTTAACATATTTAAGTTAATAAACCTTCTTTAACGAATTGATGTTGAAATAAAGCCATGGCGGCATAACCACAGTGCATGTAAAAGAATTCCGTTATCTTATATTTAGGTATAAAGTCGATTTTGTTGTATATACACATTTAGCAAGCGATATCGAAATGCTTCAACTCATTAGTTTAACATATTTAAGTTAATAAACCTTCTTTAACGAGCTGAATTTGGCATAAAGCCATGGCGGCATAACGGCAGTGCTTGTAGCAGATTTATGCAATCTTATATTTAGGTATAAAGTCGATTTTCTTGTATACACACATTTACAAGCGATATCGAAATGCTTCAAATCATTAGTTTAACATATTTAAGTTAATTAACTTCTTTATCTTACTGAAGTTGATATAAAGCCATGGCGGCATAAAGGCAGTGCATGTAGAAGAACTCCGTAATCTTTTATTTAGGTATAAAGTCGATTTTCTTTTATATACACATTTAGCAAGCGATATCGAGATGCTTCAACTCATTAGTTTAACATTTTTAAGTTAATAAACCTTCTTTAACGATCTGAAGTTGGCATATAGCCACGGCGGCATTACGGCAGTGCATGTAGAAGAACTCCGTAATCTTTTATTTAGGTATAAAGTCGATTTTCTTGTATTTACACATTTAGCAATCGACATCGAAAAGCTTCAAACCATTAGTTTAACATATTTAAAATACTTAACCTTCTTTAACGTATTGAAGTTGATATAAAGCCATGGCGGCATAACGGCAGTGCATTTAGAAGAATTCCGTAATGTTATATTTAGGTATAAAGTCGATTTTTTTGTATATACACCTTTAGCAATCGATACCGAGATGCTTCAACTCATTAGTTTAACATATTTAAGTTAATAAACCTTCTTTAACGAATTGAAGTTGGAATAAAGCCATGGCGGCATAACCACAGTGCATGTAAAAGAATTCCGTTATCTTATATTTAGGTATAAAGTCGATTTTGTTGTATATACACATTTAGCAATCGACATCGAGATGCTTCAACTCATTAGCTTAACATATTTAAGTTAATAAACCTTCTTTAACGATCTGAAGTTGGCATATAGCCACGGCGGCATTACGGCAGTGCATGTAGAAGAACTCCGTAATCTTTTATTTAGGTATAAAGTCGATTTTCTTTTATATACACATTTAGATATCGATATCGAAATGCTTCATTATTACCGTATGTAAAAGAATTCCGTTATCTTATATTTAGGTATAAAGTCGATTTTGTTGTATATACACATTTAGCAATCGACATCGAGATGCTTCAACTCATTAGCTTAACATATTTAAGTTAATAAACCTTCTTTAACGATCTGAAGTTGGCATATAGCCACGGCGGCATTACGGCAGTGCATGTAGAAGAACTCCGTAATCTTTTATTTAGGTATAAAGTCGATTTTTTTTATATACACATTTAGATATCGATATCGCAATGCTTCAAATCATTAGTTTAACATAATAAGCTAATAAACATTTTTTAGCTTACTGAAGTCTACATAAAGCATTAACGGTATACTGGCAGTGCATGTAGAAGAATTCCGTTATCTTTTATTTAGGTACAAAGTCGATTTACTTGTATATACATATTTAGCAAGCGATATCGAAATGCTTCAAATCATTAACATATTTAAGTTGATTAACCTTCTTTAACGTATTGAAGTTGATATAAAGCCATGGCGGCATAACGGCAGTGCATTTAGAAGAATTCCGTAATC
Organism: Bactrocera correcta; assembly: GCA_027475135.1. Classification (NCBI taxonomy): domain Eukaryota; kingdom Metazoa; phylum Arthropoda; class Insecta; order Diptera; family Tephritidae; genus Bactrocera; species Bactrocera correcta. Next base: position 12,951,818 of record CM050324.1, on the reverse strand, counting down.
TTATATTTAGGTATAAAGTCGATTTTCTTGTATATACACATTTAACAAGCGATATCGAAATGCTTCAAATCATTAGTTTAACATATTTTAGTTAATTAACCTTCTTTAACGTATTGAAGTTGATATAAAGCCATGGCAGCATAATGGCAGTGCATTTGGAAGAGTTCCGTAATCTTATATTTAGGTATAAAGTCGATTTTGTTGTATATACGCATTTAACAATCGATTACGAAATGCTTCAAGTCATTAGTTTAACATATCTAAGTTAATAAATGTTCTTTAATGCACTGAAGTCTGGCATAAATCTATGGCGGCATAACGGCAGTGCATGTAGAAGAATTCCGTTATCTTATATTTAGGTATAAATTCGATTTTCTTGTATATACACATTTAGCAAGCGATATCGAAATGCTTCAAATCATTAGTTTAACATATTTAAGTTAATTAATCTTCTTTATCCTACTGAAGTTTACATAGAGCCATAACGGTATAACGGCAGTGCATTTGGTAGCATTCCGTAAACTTATATTTAGGTATAAAGTCGATTTTGTTGTACATACACATTTAGCAACCGATATCGAGATGCTTCAGCTCATTAGTTTAACATATTTAAGTTATTTAACCTTCTCTAACGAACAGAAGTTGGCATAAAGCCATGGCGGCATAACGGCAGTGCATGTAGAAGAATTCCGTTAGCTTATATTTAGGTATAAAGTCGATTTTCTTGTATATACACATTTAGCATTCGATATCGAAATGCTTCAAATCATTAGCTTAACATATTTAAGTTAATTAACCCTCTCCATCTTACTGAAGTCTACATAAAGCCTTAACGGCATAACGGCAGTGCATGTAGAAGAATTCCGTTATCTTATATTTAGGTATAAAATCGATTTTCTTGTATATACACCTCTAGCAGGCGATATCGAAATGCTTCAAATCATTAGTTTATCATATTTAAGTTAATTAACCTTCTTTAACGTATTGAAGTTGATAAAGAGCCATGGCGGCATAACGACAGTACATTTGGAAGAATTCCGTAGTCTTATATTTAGGTATAAAGTCGATTTTTTTGTATATACACATTTAGCAAGCGATATCGAAATGCTTCAAATCATTAGTTTAACATATTTAATTTAATTAACCTTCTTTAACGTGTTGAAGTTGATAAAGAGCCATGGCGGCATAACGACAGTACATTTGGAAGAATTCCGTAGTCTTATATTTAGGTATAAAGTCGATTTTCTTGTATATATGCATTAAGCAGTCGATATCGAAATGCTTCAATTAACTGGTTTAACATACTTAAGTTAATAAACCTTTTTTAACGAACTGAAGTTAATATAAAGCCATAACGGCATAACGGCAGTGCATTTAGAAGAATTACGTAATCTTACATTTAGGTAAGAATTCGATTTTCTAGTATATACTTATTTAGCAATCGATATCGAAATGCTTCAAATCATTAATTTAACATATTTAAGTTAATAAAGCTTCTTTAACGCCTGAAGTTAACAAAAAGCCATGGCGCCATAACGGCAGTGCATGTAGAAGAATTCCGTAATCTTATATTCAGGTATGTAGTCGATTTTCTTGGATCTACATATTTAGCAATTGATATCGAAAATCTACAAATAACCGGTTTAGCATATTTATGTTAATTAACCTTCTTTATCGTACTGAAGTTTAAATAAAACCATAGCGGCATAACGGCAGTATATTTGGGTGAATTCCGTAATCTTTTATTTACGTATAAAGTCGATTTTCTTGTATATACACATTTAGCAATCGATATCGAAATGCTTCTACTCATTATTTTAACATATTTAAGTTAATAAACCTTCTTTAACGATCTGAAGTTGGCATAACGGCAGTGGATGTAGAAGAATTCCGTAATCTTATATTTAGGTATAAAGTCGATTTTCTTGTATATACACATTGAGCAATCGATATCGAAATGCTTCAAATCATAAGTTCAACATATTAAATTAATAAACATTTTTTAGCTTACTGAAGTCTACATAAAGCCTTAGCGGTATAACGGCAGTGCATTTAGAAGAATTCCGTTATCTTATATTTAGGTATAAAGTCGATTTTCTTGTATATACACATTTAGCAAGCGATATCGAAATGCTTCAAATCATAAGTTTAACATATTTAAGTTAATTAATCCTCTTTGTCTTACAGAAGTCTACAAAAGCCTTAACGGCATAACGGCAGTGCATTTGGAAGAGTTCCGTAATCTTATATTTAGTTATAAAGTCGATTTTGTTGTATATACGTAATTAGCAATCGATAACGAAATGCTTCAAGTCATTAGTTTAACATATTTAAGTTAATAAACCTTCTTTAACGATCTGAATTTGGCATATAGCCACGGCGGTATTACGGCAGTGCATGTAGAAGAATTCCGTAATCTTTTATTTAGGTATAAAGTCGATTTTCTTTTATATACACATTTAGATATCGACATCGAAATGCTTCAAATCATTAGTTTAATATATTAAATTAATAAACATTTTTTAGCTTACTGAAGTCTACATAAAGCCTTAATGGTATAACGGCAGTGCATTTAGAAGAATTCCGTTATGTTATATTTAGGTATATGGTCGATTTTCTTGTATATACACATTTAGCAATCGATAACGAAATGCTTCAAGTCATTCGTTTAACATATTTAAGTTAGTTAACCTTCTTTAACGTAATGAAGGTGATATAGAGCCATGGCGGCATAACGACAGTGCATTTAGAAGAATTCCGTAATCTTATATTTAGGAATAAAGTCGATTTTCTTGTATGTACACATTTAGCAAGCGATATCGAAATGCTTCAAATCATAAGTTTAACATATTTAAGTTAATTAATCCTCTTTGTCTTACTGAAGTCTACAAAAGCCTTAACGGCATAACGGCAGTGCATTTGGAAGAGTTCCGTAATCTTATATTTAGGTATAAAGTCGATTTTCTTGTATATACACATTCAGCAATCGATATCGAAATGCTTCAAGTCATTAGTTTAACATATTTAAGTTAATTAACCTCCTTTATCTTACTGAAGTTTACATAAAGCCAAAACGGAATAACGGCAGTGCATTTGGATGAATACCGGAATCTTATATTTAGGTAAAAAGTCGATTTTTTTGAATATACACATTTAGCTATCGATATCGAAATGCTTCAAATCATTAGATTAACATATTTAAGTTAATAAACGTTCTTTAACGCATTGAAGTCTTCATAAAGCCTTAACGGTATAACTGCAGTGCATTCAGAAGAATTCCGTAATTTTCTATTTAGGTATAAAGTCGATTTTTTGGTATTTATATATTTAGGAATCGATATCGAAATGCTTCAAATCATTAGATTAACATATTTAAGTTAATTAACCTCTCTATCTTACTGAAGTCTACATAAAGCCTTAACGGCATAACGGCAGTGCATTTGGAAGAATTCCGTTATCTTATATTTAGGTATAAAGTCGATTTTCTTGTATATACACATTTAGCAATCGATAACGAAATGCTTCAAATCATTAATTTAACATATGTAGTTAATTAACCTTCTTTATCTTACTGAAGTTTACATAAAGCCATAACGGTATAACGGCAGTGCATTTGGGAAAAATTCGCTAATCTTATATTTAGGTATAAAGTCGATTTTGTTGTATATACACATTGAGCAATCGACATCGAAATGCTTCAAATCATTAGTTCAACATATTAAATTAATAACCATTTTTTAGCTTATTGAAGTCTACATAAAGCCTTAACGGTATAACGGCAGTGCATTTAGAAGAATTCCGTTATCTTATATTTAGGTATAAAGTCGATTTTCTTGTATATATACATGTAGCAATCGATAACGAAATGCTTCAACTCATTAGCTTAACATATTTAAGTTAATAAACCTTCTTTATCGATCTGAATTTGGCATATAGCCACGGCGGTATTACGGCAGTGCATGTAGAAGAATTCCGTTATCTTTTATTTAGGTAAAAAATCGATTTTCTGTTATATACACATTTAGATATCGATATCGAAATGCTTCAAATCATTAGTTTAACATATTAAATTAATAAACATTTTTTAGCTTACTGAAGTTTACATAAAGCCATAACGGTATAACGGCAGTGCACTTGGAAGAATTCCGTTATCTTATAATTAGGTATAATTCGATTTTCTTGTATATACACATTTAGCAAGCGATATCGAAATGCTTCAAATCATTAGTTTAACATATTTAAGTTAATTAACCTTCTATATCCTACTGAAGTTTACATAAAGCCATAACGGTATAACGGCAGTGCATTTAGAAAAATTCCGTAATCTTAAATTTAGGTATAAAGTCGATTTTGTTGTATATACACATTTAGCAATCGATATCGAAATGCTTCAACTCATTAGCTTAACATATTTAAGTTAATAAACCTTCTTTAACGATCTGAATTTGGCATATAGCCACGGCGGTATTACGGCAGTGCATGTAGAAGAATTCCGTAATCTTTTATTTAGGTATAAAGTCGATTTTCTTTTATATACACATTTAGATATCGACATCGAAATGCTTCAAATCATTAGTTTAATATATTAAATTAATAAACATTTTTTAGCTTACTGAAGTCTACATAAAGCCTTAATGGTATAACGGCAGTGCATTTAGAAGAATTCCGTTATGTTATATTTAGGTATATGGTCGATTTTCTTGTATATACACATTTAGCAATCGATAACGAAATGCTTCAAGTCATTAGTTTAACATATTTAAGTTAATTAACCTTCTTTAACGATCTGAATTTGGCATATAGCCACGGCGGCATTACGGCAGTGCATGTAGAAGAATTCCGTAATCTTTTATTCAGGTATAAAGTCGATTTTCTTTTGTATACACATTTAGATATCGATATCGAAATGCTTCAAATCATTAGATTAACATACTAAATGAATAAACATTTTTTAGCTTACTAAAGTTTTCATAAAGCCTAAACGGTATAACGGCAGCGCCTTTAGAAGAATTCCGTTATTTTATATTTAGGTATAAATTCGATTTTCTTGTATATACACATTTAGCAAGCGATATCGAAATGCTTCAAGTCATTAGTTTAACATATCTACGTTAATTAACCTTCTTTAACGAACTGAAGTTGGAATAAAGCCATGGGGGCATAACGACAGTGCATGTAGAAGAATTCCGTAATCTGATATTTAAGTATATAGTCGATTTTCTTGTATTTACACATTAAGCAGTCGATATTGAAATGCCTCAAATCATTAGTTTAACATATTTAAGTAAATTAAAACTCTTTATCTTTTTGAAGTCTACAAAAGCCTTAACGGCAAAACGGCAGTGCATTTGGAAGAGTGCCGTAATCTTATATTTAGGTATTAAGTCGATTTTGTTGTATATACACATTTAGCAATCGATACCGAGATGCCTCAAATCATTAGTTTAACATATTTAAGTTAATTAACCTTCTTTAACGATCTGAATTTGGCACATAGCCACGGCGGTTTTAACGGCAGTGCATGTAGAAGAATTCCGTAATCTTTTATTCAGGTATAAATTCGTTTTTCCTTTATATACACATTTAGATATCGATATCGAAATGCTTCAAATCATTAGTTTAACTTATTGAATTAATAAATATTTTTAAGCTTACTGAAGTTTACATAAAGCCTTAGCGGTATAACGGCAATGCATTTAGAAGAATACCGTTATCTTATATTTAATATAGTGTCGATTTTTTTGTATCTACACATTTAGCAATCGATAACGAAATGCTTCAAGTCATTAGTTTAACATATCTACGTTAATTATCCTTCTTTATCTTACTGAAGTTTGCATAAAGCCATAACGGTATAACGGCAGTGCATTTGGAAGAATTCCGTTATCTTATATTTAGGTACAAAGTCGATTTTGTTGTATATACACATTTAGCAATCGATATCGAGATGCTTCAACTCATTAGTTTAACATATTTAAGTTAATTAACCCTCTTTGTCTTACTGAAGTCTACAAAAGCCTTGACGGCATAACGGCAGTGCATTTAGAAGAATTACGTAATCTCATATTTAGGTATAAAGTCGATTTTCTTGTATTTACACATTTAGCAGTCGATATCGAAATGCTTCCAATCATTAGTTTAACATATTTAAGTTAATTAACCTTCTTTAACGAACTGAAGTTGGAATAAAACCATGGAGGCATAACGACAGTGCATGTAGAAGAATTCCGTAATCTGATATTTAAGTATATAGTCGATTTTCTTGTATTTACACATTAAGCAGTCGATATTGAAATGCCTCAAATCATTAGTTTAACATATTTAAGTAAATTAATCCTCTTTATCTTTTTGAAGTCTACAAAAGCCTTAACGGCATAACGGCAGTGCATTTGGAAGAGTGCCGTAATCTTATATTTAGGTATTAAGTCGATTTTGTTGTATATACGCATTTAGCAATCGACATCGAAATGTTTCAATTTATTAGTTTAACATATTTTAGTTAAAAAACCTTCTTTAGCGATCTGAAGCTGGCATAACGGCAGTGGATGTAGAAGAATTCCGTAATCTTATATTAGGCATGAAGTCGATTTTCTTGTATATACAAATTTTCCAATCGATATCGAAATGCTTCAAATCATTTGTTTAAAATATTAAGTTAATAAACATTTTTTAGATTACTGAAGTCTACATAAAGCCTTAACGGTATAGCGGCAGTGCATTTAGAAGAATTCCGCAATGTTATAATTTTATATTTAGGGATAAAGTCGATTTTCTTGTATTTTCACATTTAGCAATCGATATCGAAATGCTTCAAACCATTAGTTTAACATATTTAAGTTAATTAACCTTCTTTAACGTATTGAAGGTGATACAAAGCCATGGTGGCATAACGACAGTACATTTGGAAGAATTCCGTAATCTTATATTTAGGTATAAAGTCGATTTTCTTGTATATACACATTAAGCAATCGATATCAAAATGCTTCAAATCATTAGTTTAACATATTTAAGTTAATTAATCCTCTTTGTCTTACTGAAGTCTACAAAAGCCTTAACGGCATAACGGCAATGCATTTGGAAGAGTTCCGTAAACTTATATTTAGTTATAAAGTCGATTTCGTTGTATATACGTATTTAGCAATCGATAACGAAATGCTTCAAGTCATTAGTTTAACATATTTAAGTTAATTAACCTTCTTTATCTTACCGAAATTTACATAAAGCCATAACGGTATAACGGCAGTGCATTTGGTAGCATTCCGTAAACTTATATTTAGGTATAAAGTCGATTTTGTTGTACATACACATTTAGCAACCGATATCGAGATGCTTCAGCTCATTAGTTTAACATATTTAAGTTAATTAATCCTCTTTGTCTTACTGAAGTCTACAAAAGCCTTAACGGCATAACGGCAGTGCATTTGGAAGAGTTCCGTAATCTTATATTTAGGTATAACGTCGATTTTCGTGTATAAACACATTTAGCAATCGATATCGAAATGCTTCAAATCATAAGTTTAACATATTTAAGTTAATTAATCCTCTTTGTCTTACTGAAGTCTACAAAAGCCTTAACGGCATAACGGCAGTGCATTTGGAAGAGTTCCGTAATCTTATATTTAGGTATAAAGTCGATTTTCTTGTATATACACATTCAGCAATCAATATCGAAATGCTTCAAGTCATTAGTTTAACATATTTAAGTTAATTAACCTCCTTTATCTTACTGAAGTTTACATAAAGCCAAAACGGAATAACGGCAGTGCATTTGGAAGAATTCCGGAATCTTATATTTAGGTAAAAAGTCGATTTTTTTGAATATACACATTTAGCTATCGATATCAAAATGCTTCAAGTCATTCGTTTAACATATTTAAGTTAGTTAACCTTCTTTAACGTAATGAAGGTGATATAGAGCCATGGCGGCATAACGACAGTTCATTTAGAAGAATTCCGTAATCTTATATTTAGGTATAAAGTCGATTTTCTTGTATATACACATTTAGCAATCGATATCGAAATGCTTCAAATCATTAGTTTAACATATTTAAGTTAATAAACGTTCTTTAACGCACTGAAGTCTTCATAAAGCCTTAACGGTATAACTGCAGTGCATTCAGAAGAATTCCGTAATTTTCTATTTAGGTATAAAGTCGATTTTTTTGTATTTATATATTTAGGAACCGATATTGAAATGCTTCAAATCATTAGATTAACATATTTAAGTTAATTAACCTCTCTATCTTACTGAAGTCTACATAAAGCCTTAACGGCATAACGGCAGTGCATTTGGAAGGATTCTGTTATCTCATATTTAGGTATAAAGTCGATTTTCTTGTTTATACACATTTAGCAAGCGATATCGAATTGCTTCAAATCATTAGTTTAACAGATTTAAGTTAATTAACTTTCTTTAACGTATTGAAGTTGCTATAAAGCCTTGACGGCATAACGGCAGTGCATTTAGAAGAATTCCGTAATCTTTTATTTAGGTATAAAGTCGATTTTCTTTCATATACACATTTAGCAATCGATAACGAAATGCTTCAAATCATTAATTTAACATATGTAGTTAATTAACCTTCTTTATCTTACTGAAGTTTACATAAAGCCATAACGGTATAACGCCAGTGCATTTGGAAGAATTCGCTAATCTTATATTTAGGTATAAAGTCGATTTTGTTGTATATACACATTGAGCAATCGATATCGAAATGCTTCAAATCATTAGTTCAACATATTAAATTAATAAACATTTTTTAGCTTACTGAAGTCTACATAAAGCCTTAACGGTATAACGGCAGTGCATTTAGAAGAATTCCGTTATCTTATATTTAGGTATAAAGTCGATTTTCTTGTATATATACATGTAGCAATCGATATCGAAATGCTTCAACTCATTAGCTTAACATATTTAAGTTAATAAACCTTCTTTAACGATCTGAATTTGGCATATAGCCACGGCGGTATTACGGCAGTGCATGTAGAAGAATTCCGTAATCTTTTATTTAGGTAAAAAGTCGATTTTCTGTTATATACACATTTAGATATCGATATCGAAATGCTTCAAATCATTAGTTTAACATATTAAATTAATAAACATTTTTTAGCTTACTGAAGTTTACATAAAGCCATAACGGTATAACGGCAGTGCACTTGGAAGAATTCCGTTATCTTATATTTAGGTATAATTCGATTTTCTTGTATATACACATTTAGCAAGCGATATCGAAATGCTTCAAATCATTAATTTAACATATTTAAGTTAATTAACCTTCTATATCCTACTGAAGTTTACATAAAGCCATAACGGTATAACGGCAGTGCATTTAGAAAAATTCCGTAATCTTATATTTAGGTATAAAGTCGATTTTGTTGTATATACACATTTAGCAATCGATATCGAAATGCTTCAACTCATTAGCTTAACATATTTAAGTTAATAAACCTTCTTTAACGATCTGAATTTGGCATATAGCCACGGCGGTATTACGGCAGTGCATGTAGAAGAATTCCGTAATCTTTTATTTAGGTATAAAGTCGATTTTCTTTTATATACACATTTAGATATCGACATCGAAATGCTTCAAATCATTAGTTTAATATATTAAATTAATAAACATTTTTTAGCTTACTGAAGTCTACATAAAGCCTTAGTGGTATAACGGCAGTGCATTTAGAAGAATTTAGTTATGTTATATTTAGGTATATGGTCGATTTTCTTGTATATACACATTTAGCAATCGATAACGAAATGCTTCAAGTCATTAGTTTAACATATTTAAGTTAATTAACCTTCTTTAACGATCTGAATTTGGCATATAGCCACGGCGGCATTACGGCAGTGCATGTAGAAGAATTCCGTAATCTTTTATTTAGGTATAAAGTCGATTTTCTTTTGTATACACATTTAGATATCGATATCGAAATGCTTCAAATCATTAGATTAACATACTAAATGAAAAAACATTTTTTAGCTTACTAAAGTTTTCATAAAGCCTTAACGGTATAACGGCAGCGCCTTTAGAAGAATTCCGTTATTTCATATTTAGGTATAAATTCGATTTTCTTGTATATACACATTTAGCAAGCGATATCGAAAAGCTTCAAATCATTAGTTTAACATATTTAAGTTAATTAACCTTCATTAACGTATTGAAGCTGATATAAAGCCATGGCGGCATAACGGCAGTGCATTTAGAAGAATTCCGTAATCTTATATTTAGGTTTAAAGTCGAGTTTCTTGTATATACACATTTAGCAAGCGATATCGAAATGCTTCAAATCATTAGTTTAACATATTTAAGTTAATTAACCTTCATTAACGTATTGAAGCTGATATAAAGCCATGGCGGCATAACGGCAGTGGATGTAGAAGAATTCCGTAATCTTATATTAGGCATAAAGTCGATTTTCTTGTATATACAAATTTTTCAATCGATATCGAAATGCTTCAAATCATTTGTTTAAAATATTAAGTTAATAAACATTTTTTAGCTTACTGAAGTCTACATAAAGCCTTAACAGTATAGCGGCAGTACATTTAGAAGAATTCCGTAATGTTATAATTTTATATTTAGGGATAAAGTCGATTTTCTTGTATTTTCACATTTAGCAATCGATATCGAAATGCTTCAAACCATTAGTTTAACATATTTAAGTTAATTAACCTTCTTTAACGTATTGAAGGTGATACAAAGCCATGGTGGCATAACGACAGTACATTTGGAAGAATTCCGTAATCTTATATTTAGTTATAAAGTCGATTTTCTTGTATATACACATTAAGCTATCGATATCGAAATGCTTCAAATCAAAAGTTTAACACATTTAAGTTAATTAATCCTCTTTGTCTTACTGAAGTCTACAAAAGCCTTAACGGCATTACGGCAATGCATTTGGAAGAGTTCCGTAAACTTATATTTAGTTATAAAGTCGATTTCGTTGTATATACGTATTTAGCAATCGATAACGAAATGCTTCAAGTCATTAGTTTAACATATTTAAGTTAATTAACCTTCTTTATCTTACCAAAATTTACATAAAGCCATAACGGTATAACGGCAGTGCATTTGGTAGCATTCCGTAAACTTATATTTAGGTATAAAGTCGATTTTGTTGTACATACACATTTAGCAACCGATATCGAGATGCTTCAGCTCATTAGTTTAACATATTTAAGTTATTTAACCTTCTCTAACGAACAGAAGTTGGCATAAAGCCATGGCGGCATAACGGCAGTGCATGTAGAAGAATTCCGTTAGCTTATATTTAGGTATAAAGTCGATTTTCTTGTATATACACATTTAGCATTCGATATCGAAATGCTTCAAATCATTAGCTTAACATATTTAAGTTAATTAACCCTCTCCATCTTACTGAAGTCTACATAAAGCCTTAACGGCATAACGGCAGTGCATTTAAAATAATTCCGTTATCTTATATTGAGGTATAAAGTCGATTTTGTTTTATATACACACTTAGCAAGCGATATCGAAAGGCTTCAACTCATTAGTTTAACATATTTAAGTTAATAAACCTTCTTTAACGAACTGAAGTTGGCATAAAGCCATGGCGGCATAACGGCAGTGCATGTAGAAGAATTCCGTTATCTTATAATTAGGTATAAAGTCGATTTTCTTGTATATACACATTTAGCAAGCGATATCGAAATGCTTCAAATCATTAGTTTAACATATTTAAGTTAATTAACCTTCATTAACGTATTGAAGCTGATATAAAGACATGGCGGCATAACGGCAGTGCATTTAGAAGAATTCCGTAATCTTATATTTAGGTTTAAAGTCGAGTTTCTTGTATATACACATTTAGCAAGCGATATCGAAATGCTTCAAATCATTAGTTTAATATATTTAAGTTAATTAACCTTCTTTAACGTATTGAAGTTGATATAAAGCCATGGCGGCATAACGGCATTGCATTTAGAAGAATTCCGTAATCTTATATTTAGGTATAAAGTCGATTTTCTTGTATATACACATTTAGCAAGCGATATCGAAATGCTTCACATCATTAGTTTAACATATTTAAGTTAATAAACCTTCTTTTAAAGAACTGAAATTGGCATAAAGCCATTGGCGGCATAACGGCAGTGCATGTAGGAGAATTCCGTTATCTTATATTTAGGTATAAAGTCGATTTTGTTGTATATACACATTTAGCAATCGATATCGAGATGCTTCAACTCATTAGCTTAACAAATTTAAGTTAATTAACCTTCTTAAACGATCTGAAGTTGGCATATAGCCACGGCGGCATTACGGCAGTGCATGTAGAAGAATTCCGTAACCTTTTATTTAGGTATAAAGTCGATTTTCTTGTATATACGCATTTAGCAATCGATATCGAAATGCTTAAAATTATTAGTTTAACATATTAAGTTAATAAACATTTTTTAGCTCACTGAAGTCTATATGAAGCCTTTACGGTATAACATCAGTGCATGTAGAAGAATTCCGTTATCTTATATTTAGGTATAAAGTCGATTTTCTTGTATATACACATTTAGCAAGCGATATCGAAATCTTCAAATCATTAGTTTAACATATTTAAGTTAAATAACCTTCTTTTACGTATTGAAGTTGGTATAAAGCCATGGCGGCATAACGGCAGTGCATTTAGAAGAATTCCGTAATCTTATATTTAGGTATAAAGTCGATTTTCTTGTATATACGCATTTAGCAATCGATATCGAAAAGCTTCAAATAACTGGTTTAGCATATTTAAGTTAATTAACCTTCTTTATCTTACCGAAGTTTACATAAAGCCATAACGGCATAACGGCAGTATATTTGGGTGAATTCCGTAATCTTTTACTTAGGTATAAAATCGATTTTCTTGTACATACATATTTAGCAATCGATATCGAAATTCTTCAAATCATTAGTTTGGCATATTTAAGTAAATTAATCTTCTTTAGCGTACTGAAATTTATATAAAGCCATAACGGCATAACGGGAGTGTATTTCGATGAATTCCGTAATCTTGTATTTAGATATAAAGTCGACTTTCTTGTATATACTCATTTAGCAATCGATATCGAAATGCTTCAAATCATTAGTTTAATATAAGTTTATAAAGCTTCTTTAACGTATTGAAGGTGATATAAGGCCATAACGGCATAACGGGAGTTTATTTCGATGAATTCCGTAATCTTATATTTAGGTATAAAGTCGACTTTCTTGTATTTACACATTTAGCAATCGATATCGAAAATCTTCAAATCATTAGTTTAACATATTTAAGTTAATTAACCTTCTTTAACGTAATGAAGGTGATATAAAGCCATAACGGCATAAAGGGAGTATATTTCGATGAATTCCGTAATCTTATATTTAGGTATAAAGTCAACTTTCTTGTATATACTCATTTAGCAATCTATATCGAAATGCTTCAAATCATTAGTTTAATATATTTAAGTCAATAAAGCTTCTTTAACGCACTAAAGTTAACATAAAGCCATGACGGCATAACGGCAGTGTATGTAGAAGAATTCTGAAATCTTATATTTAGGTATAAAGTCGATTTTCTTGTATATATACATATAGCAATCGATATCGAAATGCTTCAAATCATTAGTTTAAAATATTTAAGTTCATAAACCTTCTTTAACGAACTGAAGTTGGCATAAAGCAATGACGGCATAACGGCAGTGCATTTAGAAGAATTCCGTAATCTTATATTTAGGTATAAAGTCGATTTTGTTGTATATACGCATTAAGCAATCGATATCGAAATGCTTCAAATAACTGGTTTAACATAGTTAAGTTAATAAACCTTCTTTAACGAACTGAAGTTAACATAAAGCCATAACGGCAATGCATTTAGAAGAATTCCGTTATCTTATATTTAGGTATAAAGTCGATTTTCTTGTATATGCACATTTAGCAATCGATAGCGAAATGCTTCAAATCATTAGTTTAACATATTTAAGTTAATAAACCTTCTTTAACGAACGGAAGTTGGCATAAAGCCATGAGGCATAACGGCAGTGCATTTGGAAGAATTCTGTAATATTATATTTAGGTATAAAGTCGATTTTCTTGTATATATATACTTCGCAATCGATATCGAAATGCTTCAACTCATTAGTTTAACATATTTAAGTTAATAAACCTTCTTTAACGAACTGAAGTGTGCATAAAGCCATGGCGGCATAATGGCAGTGCATGTAGAAGAATTCCGTTAGCTTATATTTAGGTATAAAGTCGATTTTCTTGTATATACACATTTAGCAATCGATGCTTCAAATCATTAGTTTAACATATTTAAGTTAATTAGCCTTCTTTAACGTAATGAAGGTGATATAAAGCCATGGCGGCATAACGACAGTACATTTGGAAGTATTCCGTAATCTTATGTTTAGATATAAATTCGATTTTCTTTTACATACACATTTGGCAAGCGAAATCGAAATGCTTCAAATCATTAGTTTACCAAAATTTAAGTTAACTAAACTTCTTTAACGTATTGAAGTTGATATAAAGCCATGGCGGCATAACGACAGTACATTTGGAAGAATTCCGCAGTCTTATATTTAGGTATAAAGTCGATTTTCTTGTATATATGCATTAAGCAATCGATATCGAAATGCTTCAAATAACTGGATTAACATATTTAAGTTAATAAACCTTCTTTAACGAACTGAACATAAATCCATAACGGCATAACGGAAGTGCATTTAGAAGAATTCCGTTATCTTATATTAATGTATAAAGTCGATTTTCTTGCATATACACATCTAGCAATCGATATCGAAATGCTTCAAATCATTAGTTCAACATATTTAAGTTAATTAGCCTTCTTTAAGGTAATGAAGGTGATATAAACCATGGCGGCATAACGACAGTACATTTGGAAGTATTCCGTAACCTTATGTTTAGATATAAATTCGATTTTCTTTTATATACACATTTAGCAAGCGATATCGAAAGGCCTCAAATCATTAGTTTACCAAATTTAAGTTAATTAACCTTCTTTAACGTATTGAAGTTGATACAAAGCCATGGCGGCATAACGACAGTACATTTGGAAGAATTCCGTAGTCTTATATTTAGGTATAAAGTCGATTTTCTTGTATTTGCACATTTAGCAGTCGATATCGAAATGCTTCAAACCATTAGTTTAACATATTTAGAATAATTAACCTCCATTAACGAACTGAACATAAATCCATAACGGCATAACGGCAGTGCAT
>CM050324.1:12917601-12935601 GCA_027475135.1 Bactrocera correcta | reverse complement strand
TCCCTTGCTTGGAGCAAGGGCAGCCGTAAAGGTTGAGCGAGTAAATACAACTGAACTGTCTTAAAGTTATTGTAGCGGCGACTACGCCTAAATACCTGTCTGAATAACACACGCTCTGCCACGTGACTTGCCAGCGCAGTAGCAGCGATAGGTGTTTGTTGTTGTCACGCGAAACTCGTTGAGCGCTTCGTCAGCAGTATCGGTGGAAAAATAATTTTCGCACGCTCAGCCCCAGGCGCATCGTCAGCGATTTCGGTGGAATTGAAATGTTGTCCGGAAGCGTGTTGTTACTCTTGTTCCTTTGTTGTTGGCTACTATGGTGTGTTAACTTATACACACATTTACAAGCGATATCGAAATGCTTCAAATCATTACTTTAACATATTTAAGTTAATTAACTTCTTTATCTTACTGAAGTTTATATAAAGCCATGGCGGCATAAAGGCAGTGCATGTAAAAGAATTCCCTAATCTTATATTTAGGTATAAAGTCGATTTTCTTGTATATACACATTTAGTATCGTTTTTTTTGTATATACATATTTAGCAAGCGATATCGAGTTGCTTCAACTCATTAGTTTAACATATTTAAGTTAATAAACCTTCTTTAACGAACTGAAGTTGGAATAAAGCCATGGCGGCATAACGACAGTGCATTTGGAATAATTCCGTTATCTTATATTTAGGTATAAAGTCGATTTTGTTGTATATACACATTTAGCAATCGATATCGAGATGCTTTAACTCATTAGTTTAACATATTTAAGTTAATAAACCTTCTTTAACGAATTGAAGTTGATATAAAGCCATGGCGGCATAACGGCAGTGCATTTAGAAGAATTCCGTAATGTTATATTTAGGTATAAAGTCGATTTTGTTGTATATACACATTTAGCAATCGATATCGAGATGCTTTAACTCATTAGTTTAACACATTAAGTTAATAAACATTTTTTAGCTTACTGAAGTCTACATAAAGCCTTAACGGTATAACGGCAGTGAATTTAGAAGAATCCCGTTATCTCATATTTAGGTATAAATTCGATTTTCTTGTATACACACATTTAGCAAGCGATATCGAAATGTTTCTACTCATTAGTTTAACATATTTAAGTTAATCAACCTTCTTTAACGAACTGAAGTTGGCATAAAGCCATGGCGGCATAACGGCAGTGCATGTAGAAGAATTCCCTTATCTTATATTTAGGTATAAAATCGATTTTGTTGTATATACACATTAAGTAATCGATATCGAGATGCTTCGACTCATTAGCTTAACATATTTAAGTTAATAAACCTTCTTTAACGATCTGAATTTGGCATATTGCCACGGCGGTGTTACGGCAGTGCTTTTAGAAGAATTCCGTAATTTTCTATTTAGGTATAAAGTAAATTTTCTTGTGTTTACATATTAAGCAATCGATATCGAAATGCTTCAAATCATTAGTTTTACATATTTAAGTTAATTAACCCTCTCTATCTTACTGAATTCTACATAAAGCCTTAACGGCATAACGGCAGTGCATTTAAAAGAATTCCGTTATCTTATATTTAGGTATAAAGTCGATTTTGTTGTATATACACATTTAGCAAGCGATATCGAAATGCTTCTACTCATTAGTTTAACATATTTAAGTTAATCAACCTTCTTTAACGAACTGAAGTTGGCATAAAGCCATGGCGGCATAACGGCAGTGCATGTAGAAGAATTCCCTTATCTTATATTTAGGTATAAAATCGATTTTCTTGTATATACACCTCTAGCAGGCGATATCGAAATGCTTCAAATCATTAGTTTATCATATTTAAGTTAATTAACCTTCTTTAACGTATTGAAGTTGATAAAGAGCCATGGCGGCATAACGACAGTACATTTGGAAGAATTCCGTAGTCTTATATTTAGGTATAAAGTCGCTTTTTTTGTATATACACATTTAGCAAGCGATATCGAAATGCTTCAAATCATTAGTTTAACATATTTAAGTTAATTAACCTTCTTTAACGTGTTGAAGTTGATAAAGAGCCATGGCGGCATAACGACAGTACATTTGGAAGAATTCCGTAGTCTTATATTTAGGTATAAAGTCGATTTTCTTGTATATATGCATTAAGCAGTCGATATCGAAATGCTTCAATTAACTGGTTTAACATACTTAAGTTAATAAAGCTTCTTTAACGCCTGAAGTTAACAAAAAGCCATGGCGCCATAACGGCAGTGCATGTAGAAGAATTCCGTAATCTTATATTCAGGTATGTAGTCGATTTTCTTGGATCTATATATTTAGCAATTGATATCGAAAATCTACAAATAACCGGTTTAGCATATTTATGTTAATTAACCTTCTTTATCGTACTGAAGTTTAAATAAAACCATAGCGGCATAACGGCAGTATATTTGGGTGAATTCCGTAATCTTTTATTTACGTATAAAGTCGATTTTCTTGTATATACACATTTAGCAATCGATATCGAAATGCTTCTACTCATTAGTTTAACATATTTAAGTTAATAAACCTTCTTTAACGATCTGAAGTTTGCATAACGGCAGTGGATGTAGAAGAATTCCGTAATCTTATATTTAGGTATAAAGTCGATTTTCTTGTATATACACATTCAGCAAGCGATATCGAAATGCTTCAAATCATAAGTTTAACATATTTAAGTTAATTAATCCTCTTTGTCTTACTGAAGTCTACAAAAGCCTTAACGGCATAACGGCAGTGCATTTGGAAGAGTTCCGCAATCTTATATTTAGTTATAAAGTCGATTTTGTTGTATATACGTATTAAGCAATCGATAACGAAATGCTTCAAGTCATTAGTTTAACATATTTAAGTTAACATATTTAAGTTAATTAACCTTCTTTATCTTACTGAAGTTTACATAAAGCCATAACGGTATAACGGCAGTGCATTTGGAAGAATTCCGTAATCTTATATTTAGGTATAAAGTCGATTTTGTTGTATATACACATTTAGCAATCGATATCGAGATTCCTCAACTCATTAGTTTAACATACTTAAGTTAATAAACCTTCTTTAACGGACTGCAGTTGGCATAAAGACATGGCGGCATAACGGCAGTGCATGTAGAAGAATTCCGTTATTTTATATTTAGGTATAACGTCGATTTTCGTGTATAAACACATTTAGCAATCGATATCGAAATGCTTCAAATCATAAGTTTAACATATTTAAGTTAATTAATCCTCTTTGTCTTACTGAAGTCTACAAAAGCCTTAACGGCATAACGGCAGTGCATTTGGAAGAGTTCCGTAATCTTATATTTAGGTATAAAGTCGATTTTCTTGTATATACACATTCAGCAATCGATATCGAAATGCTTCAAGTCAATAGTTTAACATATTTAAGTTAATTAACCTCCTTTATCTTACTGAAGTTTACATAAAGCCAAAACGGAATAACGGCAGTGCATTTGGATGAATTCCGGAATCTTATATTTAGGTAAAAAGTCGATTTTTTTGAATATACACATTTAGCTATCGATATCAAAATGCTTCAAGTCATTCGTTTAACATATTTAAGTTAGTTAACCTTCTTTAACGTAATGAAGGTGATATAGAGCCATGGCGGCATAACGACAGTGCATTTAGAAGAATTCCGTAATCTTATATTTAGGAATAAAGTCGATTTTCTTGTATATACACATTTAGCAATCGATATCGAAATGCTTCAAATCATTAGTTTAACATATTTAAGTTAATAAACGTTCTTTAACGCACTGAAGTCTTCATAAAGCCTTAACGGTATAACTGCAGTGCATTCAGAAGAATTCCGTAATTTTCTATTTAGGTATAAAGTCGATTTTTTTGTATTTATATATTTGGGAATCGATATCGAAATGCTTCAAATCATTAGACTAACATATTTAAGTTAATTAACCTCTCTATCTTACTGAAGTCTACATAAAGCCTTAACGGCATAACGGCAGTGCATTTGGAAGAATTCCGTTATCTTAAATTTAGGTATAAAGTCGATTTTCTTGTATATACACATTTAGCAAGCGATATCGAATTGCTTCAAATCATTAGTTTAACATATTTAAGTTAATTAACTTTCTTTAACGTATTGAAGTTGATATAAAGCCTTGACGGCATAACGGCAGTGCATTTAGAAGAATTCCGTAATCTTTTATTTTGGTATAAAGTCGATTTTCTTTTATATACACATTTAGCAATCGATAACGAAATGCTTCAAATCATTAGATTAACATATTTAAGTTAATTAACCTCTCTATCTTACTGAAGTCTACATAAAGCCTTAACGGCATAACGGCAGTGCATTTGGAAGAATTCCGTTATCTTAAATTTAGGTATAAAGTCGATTTTGTTGTATATACACATTGAGCAATCGATATCGAAATGCTTCAAATCATTAGTTCAACATATTAAATTAATAAACATTTTTTAGCTTACTGAAGTCTACATAAAGCCTTAACGGTATAACGGCAGTGCATTTAGAAGAATTCCGTTATCTTATATTTAGGTATAAAGTCGATTTTCTTGTATATATACATGTAGCAATCGATATCGAAATGCTTCAACTCATTAGCTTAACATATTTAAGTTAATAAACCTTCTTTAACGATCTGAATTTGGCATATAGCCACGGCGGTATTACGGCAGTGCATGTAGAAGAATTCCGTAATCTTTTATTTAGGTAAAAAGTCGATTTTCTGTTATATACACATTTAGATATCGATATCGAAATGCTTCAAATCATTAGTTTAACATATTAAATTAATAAACATTTTTTAGCTTACTGAAGTTTACATAAAGCCATAACGGTATAACGGCAGTGCACTTGGAAGAATTCCGTTATCTTATATTTAGGTATAATTCGATTTTCTTGTATATACACATTTAGCAAGCGATATCGAAATGCTTCAAATCATTAGTTTAACATATTTAAGTTAATTAACCTTCTATATCCTACTGAAGTTTACATAAAGCCATAACGGCATAACGGCAGTGCATTTAGAAAAATTCCGTAATCTTATATTTAGGTATAAAGTCGATTTTGTTGTATATACACATTTAGCAATCGATATCGAAATGCTTCAACTCATTAGCTTAACATATTTAAGTTAATAAACCTTCTTTAACGATCTGAATTTGGCATATAGCCACGGCGGTATTACGGCAGTGCATGTAGAAGAATTCCGTAATCTTTTATTTAGGTACAAATTCGATTTTCTTTTATATACACATTTAGATATCGACATCGAAATGCTTCAAATCATTAGTTTAATATATTAAATTAATAAAAATTTTTTAGCTTACTGAAGTCTACATAAAGCCTTAATGGTATAACGGCAGTGCATTTAGAAGAATTCCGTTATGTTATGTTTAGGTATATGGTCGATTTTCTTGTATATACACATTTAGCAATCGATAACGAAATGCTTCAAGTCATTAGTTTAACATATTTAAGTTAATTAACCTTCTTTAACGATCTGAATTTGGCATATAGCCACGGCGGCATTACGGCAGTGCATGTAGAAGAATTCCGTAATCTTTTATTTAGGTATAAAGTCGATTTTCTTTTGTATACACATTTAGATATCGATATCGAAATGCTTCAAATCATTAGATTAACATACTAAATGAATAAACATTTTTTAGCTTACTAAAGTTTTCATAAAGCCTTAACGGTATAACGGCAGCGCCTTTAGAAGAATTCCGTTATTTTATATTTAGGTATAAATTCGATTTTCTTGTATATACACATTTAGCAAGCGATATCGAAAAGCTTCAAATCATTAGTTTAACTTATTTAAGTTAATTAACCTTCTTTAACGAACTGAAGTTGGAATAAAGCCATGGAGGCATAACGACAGTGCATGTAGAAGAATTCCGTAATCTGATATTTAAGTATATAGTCAATTTTCTTGTATTTACACATTAAGCAGTCGATATTGAAATGTCTCAAATCATTAGTTTAACATATTTAAGTAAATTAATCTTCTTTATTTTTTTGAAGTCTACAAAAGCCTTAACGGCAAAACGGCAGTGCATTTGGAAGAGTGCTGTAATCTTATATTTAGGTATTAAGTCGATTTTGTTGTATATACACATTTAGCAATCGATACCGAGATGCCTCAAATCATTAGTTTAACATATTTAAGTTAATTAACCTTCTTTAACGATCTGAATTTGGCACATAACCACGGCGGTATAACGGCAGTGCATGTAGAAGAATTCCGTAATCTTTTATTCAGGTATAAATTCGTTTTTCCTTTATATACACATTTAGATATCGATATCGAAATGCTTCAAATCATTAGTTTAACTTATTGAATTAATAAATATTTTTAAGCTTACTGAAGTTTACATAAAGCCTTAGCGGTATGACGGCAGTGCATTTAGAAGAATACCGTTATCTTATATTTAATATAGTGTCGATTTTGTTGTATCTACACATTGAGCAATCGATAACGAAATGCTTCAAGTCATTAGTTTAACATATCTACGTTAATTAACCTTCTTTATCTTACTGAAGTTTACATAAAGCCATAACGGTATAACGGCAGTGCATTTGGAAGAATTCCGTTATCTTATATTTAGGTACAAAGTCGATTTTCTTGTATATACACATTTAGCAATCGATATCGAGATGCTTCAACTCATTAGTTTAACATATTTAAGTTAATTAACCCTCTTTGTCTTACTGAAGTCTACAAAAGCCTTGACGGCATAACGGCAGTACATTTAGAAGAATTACGTAATCTCATATTTAGGTATAAAGTCGATTTTCTTGTATTTACACATTTAGCAGTCGATATCGAAATGCTTCCAATCATTAGTTTAACATATTTAAGTTAATTAACCTTCTTTAACGAACTGAAGTTGGAATAAAGCCATGGAGGCATAACGATAGTGCATGTAGAAGAATTCCGTAATCTGATATTTAAGTATATATTCGATTTTCTTCTATTTACACATTAAGCAGTCGATATTGAAATGCCTCAAATCATTAGTTTAACATATTTAAGTAAATTAATCCTTTTTATCTTTTTGAAGTCTACAAAAGCCTTAACGGCATAACGGCAGTGCATTTGGAAGAGTGCCGTAATCTTATATTTAGGTATTAAGTCGATTTTGTTGTATATACGCATTTAGCAATCGACATCGAAATGTTTCAATTTATTAGTTTAACATATTTAAGTTAATAAACCTTCTTTAGCGATCTGAAGCTGGCATAACGGCAGTGGATGTAGAAGAATTCCGTAATCTTATATTAGGCATAAAGTCGATTTTCTTATATATACAAATTTTTCAATCGATATCGAAATGCTTCAAATCATTTTTTTTAAAATATTAAGTTAATAAACATTTTTTAGCTTACTGAAGTCTACATAAAGCCTTTACGGTATAGCGGCAGTGCATTTAGAAGAATTCCGTAATGTTATAATTTTATATTTAGGTATAAAGTCGATTTTCTTGTATATACACATTAAGCAATCGATATCGAAATGCTTCAAATCAAAAGTTTAACATATTTAAGTTAATTAATCCTCTTTGTCTTACTGAAGTCTACAAAAGCCTTAACGGCATAACGGCAATGCATTTGGAAGAGTTCCGTAAACTTATATTTAGTTATAAAGTCGATTTCGTTGTATATGCGTATTTAGCAATCGATAAAGAAATGCTTCAAGTCATTAGTTTAACATATTTAAGTTAATTAACCTTCTTTATCTTACCGAAATTTACATAAAGCCATAACGGTATAACGGCGGTGCATTTGGTAGCATTCCGTAAACTTATATTTAGGTATAAAGTCGATTTTGTTGTACATACACATTTAGCAACCGATATCGAGATGCTTCAGCTCATTAGTTTAACATATTTAAGTTATTTAACCTTCTCTAACGAACAGAAGTTGGCATAAAGCCATGGCGGCATAACGGCAGTGCATGTAGAAGAATTCCGTTAGCTTATATTTAGGTATAAAGTCGATTTTCTTGTATATACACATTTAGCTATCGATATCGAAATGCTTCAAACCATTAGTTTAACATTTTAAGTTAATAAACGTTTTTTAGCTTACTAAAGTCTACATAAAGCCTTAACAGTATAACGGCAGTGCATTTAGAAGATATCCGTACTGTTATAATTTTATATTTAGGTATAAAGTCGATTTTCTTGTATTTACACATTTAGCAATATATATCGAAATGCTTCAAATAACTGGTTTAGCATATTTAAGATAATTAACCTTCTTTATCTTAATGAAGTTTACATAAAGCCTTAACGGCATAACGACAGTATATTTATATGAATTCCGTTATCTTATATTTAGGTATAAAGTCGATTTTGTTGTACATACGCATTTAGCAATCGATATCGAAATGCTTAAAATTAATTGTTTAACATATTAAGTTAATAAACATTTTTTAGCTCACTGAAGTCTATATGAAGCCTTTACGGTATAACATCAGTGCATGTAGAAGAATTCCGTTATCTTATATTTTGGTTTAAAGTCGATTTTCTTGTATATACACATTTAGCAAGCGATATCGAAATGCTTCAAATCATTAGTTTAACATATTTAAGTTAATTAACCTTCTTTAACGTATTGAAGTTGGTATAAAGCCATGGCGGCATAACGGCAGTGCATTTAGAAGAATTCCGTAATCTTATATTTAGGTATAAAGTCGATTTTCTTGTATATACGCATTTAGCAATCGATATCGAAAAGCTTCAAATAACTGGTTTAGCATATTTAAGTTAATTAACCTTCTTTATCTTACCGAAGTTTACATAAAGCCATAACGGCATAACGGCAGTATATTTGGGTGAATTCCGTAATCTTTTACTTAGGTATAAAATCGATTTTCTTGTACATACATATTTAGCAATCGATATCGAAATGCTTCAAATCATTAGTTTAACATATTTAAGTAAATTAATCCTCTTTATCTTACTAAAGTCTACAAAAGCCTTAACGGCGTAACGGCAGTGCATTTGGAAGAATTCCGTTATCTTATATTTAGGTATGAATTCGATTTTCTTTTATATACTCATTTAGCAGTCGATATCGAAATGGTTCAAATCATTAGTTTAACATATTTAAGTTAATAAACCTTCTTTAACGAACTGATGTTGGAATAAAGCCATGGCGGCATAACGGCAGTGCATGTAGAAGAATTCCGTTATCTTATATTTAGGTATAAAGTCGATTTTCTTGTATATACGCATTTAGCAGGCAATATCGAAAGGCTTCAAATCATTAGTTTATCATATTTAAGTTAATTAGCCTTCTCTAACGTATTGAAGTTGATATAAAGCCATGGCGGCATAACGGCAGTGCATTCAGAAGAATTCCGTAATCTTATATTTAGGTATAAAGTCGATTTTGTTATATATACACATTTAGCAAGCGATATCGAAATGCTTCAACTCATTGGTTTAACATATTTAAGTTAATAAACCTTCTTTAACGAACTGAAGTTAGAATAAAGCCATGGCGGCATAACGGCAGTGCATGTAGAAGAATTCCGTTATCTTATATTTAGGTATAAAGTCGATTTTGTTGTATATACACATTTAGCAATCGATATCGAGATGCTTCAACTCATTAGCTTAACATATTTAAGTTAATAAATCTTCTTTAATGATCTGATGGTGGCATATAGCCACGGCGGCATTACGGCAGTGCATGTAGAAGAATTCCGTAATCTTTTATATAGGTATAAAGTCGATTTTCTTTTATATACACATTAAGATATCGATATCGAAATGCTTCAAATCATTAGTTTAACATATTAATTTAATAAACATTTTTTAGCTTACTGAAGTCTACATAAAGCCTTAACGGTATAACGGCAGTGCATTTAGAAGAATCCCGTTATCTTATATTTAGGTATAAATTCGATTTTCTTGTATCTACACATTAAGCAAGCGATATCGAAATGCTTCAAATCATTAGTTTAACATATTTAAGTTAATTAACCTTCTTTAAGGTATTGAAGTTGATATAAAGCCATGGCGGCATAACGGCAGTGCATTTAGAAGAATTCCGTAATGTTATAATTTTATATTTAGGTATAAAGTCGATTTTCTTGTATATATGCATTTAGCAATCGATATCGAAATGCTTCAAACCATTAGTTTAACATATTTAAAATAATTAACCTTCTTTAGCGTAATGAAGGTGATATAAAGCCATGGCGGCATAACGACAGTACCTGTGGAAGAATTCCGTAAACTTATATTTAGGTATAAAGTCGATTTTCTTGTATATATACATTTCGCAATCGATTTTGAAATGCTTCAAATCGTGAGTTTAACATATTTAAGAAATTAACCCTCTTTATCTTACTGAAGTCTACAAAAGCCTTAACGGCATAACGGCAGTGCATTTAGAAGAATTCCGTAATCCCCTATTTAGGTATAAAGTCGATTTTTTTGTATATACTCATTTAGCAATCCATATCGAAATGCTTCGAATCATTCTCCTTCTTCTTTACTGGCGTAGACACCGTTTACACGATTATAGCCGAGTCAACAACAGCGCGCCAGTCGTTTCTTCTCTTCGCTACGTGGCGCCAATTCGATATTCCAAGCGAGGCCAGGTCCTTCTCTACTTGGTCCTTCCAACGGAGTGGAGGTCTTCCTCTTCCTCTGCTTCCCGCGGCGGGTACTGCGTCGAATACTTTCAGAGCTGGAGTGTTTTCATCCATCCGGACAACATGACCTAGCCAGCGTAGCCGCTGTCTTTTAATTCGCTGAACTATGTCAATGTCGTCGTATATCTCGTACAGCTCATCGTTCCATCGAATGCGATATTCGCCGTGGCCAACGCGCAAAGGACCATAAATCTTTCGCAGAACCTTTCTCTCGAAAACTCGCAACGTCGACTCATCGGTTGTTGTCATCGTCCAAGCCTCTGCACCATATAGGAGGACGGGAATTATGAGAGACTTATAGAGTTTGGTTTTTGTTTGTCGAGAGAGGACTTTGCTTCTCAATTGCCTACTTAGTCCGAAGTAGCACCTGTTGGCAAGAGTTATCCTGCGTTGGATTTCTAGGCTGACATTGTTGGTGGTGTTTACGCTGGTTCCAAGATAGACGAAATTATCTACAACTTCAAAGTTATGACTGTCAACAGTGACGTGAGTGCCAAGTCGCGAGTGCGACGACTGTTTGTTTGATGACAGGAGATATTTCGTCTTGCCCTCGTTCACTGCCAGACCCATTTCTTTTGCTTCCTTGTCCAGCCTGGAGAAAGCAGAACTAACGGCGCGGGTGTTGAGGCCGATGATATCAATATCATCGGCATACGCCAGCAGTTGTACACTCTTATAGAAGATGGTACCTTCTCTGTTAAGTTCTGCAGCTCGAACTATTTTCTCCAGAAGCAGGTTGAAAAAGTCGCACGATAGGGAATCGCCTTGTCTGAAACCTCGTTTGGTATCGAACGGCTCGGAGAGGTCCTTCCCGATTCTGACGGAGCTTTTTGTGTTGCTCAACGTCAGCTTACACAGCCGTATTAGTTTTGCGGGGATACCAAATTCAGACATCGCGGCATAAAGGCAGCTCCTTTTCGTGCTGTCGAAAGCAGCTTTGAAATCGACGAAGAGGTGGTGCGTGTCGATTCTCCTTTCACGGGTCTTTTCCAAGATTTGGCGCATCGTGAATATCTGGTCGGTTGTTGATTTACCAGGTCTAAAGCCACACTGATAAGGTCCAATCAGTTTGTTGACGGTGGACTTTAATCTTTCACACAATACGCTCGACAGAACCTTATATGCGATGTTGAGGAGGCTAGTCCCACGGAAGTTGGCGCAGAATGTGGGGTCTCCTTTTTTGTGGATTGGGCATAGCACACTTAAATTCCAATCGTTGGGCATACTTTCGTCCGACCATATTTTGCTGAGAAGCTGATGCATGCACCTTATCAGCTCTTCGCCGCCGTGTTTGAATAGCTCGGCCGGCAATCCATCGGCCCCTGCCGCTTTGTTGTTCTTCAGGCGGGCAATCGCTATTCGAACTTCTTCATGGTCGGGCAATGGAACGTCTGCTCCATCGTCATCGATTGGGGTATCGGGTTCGCTTTCTCCTGGTGTTGTGCGTTCACTGCCATTCAGCAGGCTGGAGAAGTGTTCCCTCCATAATTTAAGTATGCTCTGGGCATCGGTAACTAGACCACCTTTGGGGGTTCTACAAGAGTATGCTCCGGTCTTGAAACCTTCTGTAAGCCGCTGCATCTTTTCGTAGAATTTTCGAGCATTACCCCTGTCGGCCAGCTTATCAAGCTCTTCGTACTCACGCATTTCGGCCTCTTCCTTTTTCTGTCTGCAAATGCGTCTCGCTTCCCTCTTCAACTCTCGGTATCTATCCCATCCCGCACGTGTTGTGGTCGATCGTAACGTTGCGAGGTAGGCAGCCTGTTTTCTCTCCGCTGCGACACGGCACTCCTCGTCGTACCAGCTGTTCTTCTGCACTTTCCGAAAACCAATGGTTTCGGTTGCAGCTGTACGTAAGGAGTTTTAAATGCCGTCCCACAGTTCCCTTATACCGAGTTGTTGACGAGTGCTCTCAGAGAGCAGGAGTGCAAGCCGAGTAGAAAAACGTTCGGCTGTCTGTTGTGATTGCAGCTTCTCGACGTCGAACCATCCTTGTGTTTGTTGGCGTGCGTTTTTTGCTGCACAGAGGCGGGTGCGAATTTTGGCTGCAACAATATAGTGGTCCGAGTCGATGTTAGGACCTCGGAGCGCACGCACATCTAAAACACTGCAGACGTGTCTTCCGTCTATCACAACATGATCGATCTGGTTGGTGGTTTTTCGATCTGGAGACAGCCAGGTAGCTTGATGTATCTTCTTATGCTGGAATCTAGTACTACAGATAACCATATTTCGGGCCCCGGCGAAGTCGATCAGCCTCAGCCCATTTGGGGATGTTTCCGCGTGGAGGCTGAATTTACCGACCGTAGTGCCAAAGATACCTTCTTTGCCCACCCTGGCATTGAAGTCGCCAAGCACGATTTTGACATCGTGGCGGGGGCATCTCTCATAAGTGCGCTCCAAGCACTCATAAAAGGCATCTTTGGTCACATCGTCCTTCTCTTCCGTCGGGGCGTGGGCGCAAATCAGCGATATGTTGAAGAACCTCGCTTTGATGCGGATTGTGGCTAGACGTTCATTCTCCGGAGTGAATGATAGTACTCGGCGACGGAGTCTCTCTCCCACCACGAATCCAACACCAAACTTGCGCTCCTTTATATGGCCACTGTAGTAAATGTCACAAGGACCTACTTGTCTCTGTCCTTGTCCCGTCCATCGCATTTCTTGGACGGCGGTGATGTCAGCCTTTATTTTTACGAGGACATCAACCAGCTGGGCAGCGGCGCCTTCCCAATTAAGGGACCGGACATTCCAGGTGCATGCCCTCAAGTCCTTATTTCGTTTGCCATGGTCGTCATCAAAAGGGGGGGCTCTCATCCGAGGCTGATTGTTGGTTTTCATTGGGGGTGTTTTTTTTACGTGGCGGGTCCCAAACCCAGCGCACAACCCTATGCAGGGGTGTTTCGCCTTCTCACTTTAGCTCGCCTTCAAACGGATGTTCTTAGGCTACCCAGAGGATACTTGGTCAAAGACCGGAAGTCGTGAGCTGCTTGAGTCATATGTAAAAGAATCGTTTCTGGCCACTCCCAAGTGAATGGCGATCAGAGAACTTTCCTCACTTGCGTGAACTTCTACACATGACCCCATCCTCCAAATCGAATCATTAGTTTAACATATTTAAGTTAACTAACCCTCTCTATCTTACTGAAGTCTACAAAAGCCTTAACGGCATAACGGCAGTGCATTTTGAAGAATTCCGTAATCTTATATTTAGGTATAAAGTCGATTTGCTTGTATATACTCATTTAGCAATCGATATCGAAATACTTCAAATCATTAGTTTAACATATTTATGTAAATTAATCCTCTTTTTCTTACTGAAGTCTACAATAGCCTTAACGGCATAACGGCAGTGCATTTAGAGGAATTACTTGTATATATTAATTTGGCAGTCGATGTCGAAATGCTTCAAATCATTAGTGTAACATATTTAAGTTAATAAACCTTCTTTAACGTATTGAAGGTGATACAAAGCCATGGCGGCATAACGACAGTACTATTGGAAGAATTCCGTAATCTTATATTTAGGTATAAAGTCGATTTTCTCGTATATACACATTTAGCAATCGATATGGAAAATCTTCAAATCATTAGTTTAACATATTCAAGTTAATTAACCTTCTTTAACGTAATGAAGGTAATATAAAGCCATGCCGGCATAACGGCAGTGCATTTGGAAGAGTTCCGTAATTTTATATTTAGGCATAAAGTCGATTTTCTTGTATATACACATTTAGCTATCGATATCGAAATGCTTCAAATCATTAGTTTAACTTATTAAGTTAATAAACGCTTTTTAGCTTACTGAAGTCTACATAAAGCCTTAACAGTATAACGGCAGTGCATTTAGAAGAATTCCGTAATGTTATAATTTTATATTTAGGTATAAAGTCAATTTTCTTGTATTTACACATTTAGCAATATATATCGAAATGCTTCAAAAAACTGGTTTAGCATATTTAAGTTAATTAACCTTCTTTATCTTAATGAAGTTTACATAAAGCCATAACGGCATAACGGCAGTATATTTATATGAATTCCGTTATCTTATATTTAGGTATAAAGTCGATTTTATTGTACATACGCATTTAGCAATCGATATCGAAATGCTTCAAATCATTAGTTTAACATATTTAAGTTAATTAACCTTCTTTAACGTAATGAAGGTGATATAAAGCCATGGCGGCATAACGACAGTGCAGGTAGAAGAGTTCCGTAATCTTATATTTAGGTATATAGTCGATTTTCTTGTATTTACACATTTAGCAATCGATAACGAAATGCTTCAAATCATTAGTTTAACATATTTAAGTTAATTAACCTTCTTTATCTTACTGAAGTTTACATAAAGCCATAACGTCAAAACGGCAGTCTTTGTGGCAGAATTCCGTAATCTTATATTCAGGTATAAAGTCGATTTTGTTGTACATCCACATTTAGCAATCGTTAATTAACCTTCTTTACCGTAACGAAGGTTATATAAAGCCATGGCGGCATAACGAAGCGCATGTAGAAGACTTCCGTAATCTTATATTTAGGTATATAGACGATTTTCTTGTATTTACACATTTAGCAATCGATATCGAAAATCTTCAACTCATTAGTTTAACATATTTGAGTTAATAAACCTTCTTTAACGTAATGAAGGTGATATAAAGCCATGGCGGCATAACGACAGTGCATTTAGAAAAATTCCGTAATCTTATATTTAGGTATAAGTTCGATTTTGTTGTATATAGGCATTTAGCAATCGGTATCGAAATGCTTCATATAACTGGTTTAGCATATTTAGGTTAATTAACCCCCTCTATCTAACTGAAGTTGACATAAAGCCATAACGGCATAACGGCAGTATGTTTGGGTGAATTCCGTAATATTTTATTTAGGTATGAAATCGATTTTCTTGTACATACACATTTAGCAATCAATATCGAAATGCTTCAAATCATTCGTTTAGCATATTTAAGTAAATTAACCTTCTTTAACGCACTTAAATTTATATAAAGCCATAACGGCATAACGGCAGTGTATTTCGAAGAATTCCGTAATCTTATATTTAGGTATAAAGTCGATTTTGTTGTTTATACACATTTAGCAATCGATATCGAAATGCTTCAAATCATTAGTTTAACATATTTAAGTTAATTAACTTTTTTTATCCTACTGAAGTTTACATAAAGCCATAACGGTATAACGGCAGTGCATTTGGAAGAATTCCGTAATCTAATATTTAAGTATAAAGTCGATTTTGTTGTTTATACACATTTAGCAATCGATATCGAGTTGCTTCGACTCATTAGCTTAACATATTTAAGTTAATAAACCTTCTTTAACGATCTGAATTTGGCATATAGCCACGGCGGTATTACAGCAGTGCCTTTAGAAGAATTCCGTAATCTTCTATTTAGATATAAAGTCGATTTTCTTGTATTTACATATTAAGCAATCGATATCGAAATGCTTCAAATCATTAGTTTAACATATTTAAGTTAATTAACCCTCTCTATCTTACTGAATTTTACATTAAGCCTTAACGGCATAACGGCAGTACATTTAAAAGAATTCCGTTATCTTATATTTAGGTATAAAGTCGATTTTGTTCTATATACACATTTAGCAAGCGATATCGAAATGCTTCAACTCATTAGTTTAACATATTTAAGTTAATAAACCTTCTTTAACGAACTGAAGTTGGCATAAAGCCATGGCGGCATAACGGCAGTGCATGTAGAAGAATTCCGTTATCTTATATTTAGGTATAAAGATTTTGTTCTATATACACATTTAGCAAGCGATATCGAAATGCTTCAACTCATAAGTTTAACATATTTAAGTTAATAAACCTTCTTTAACGAACTGAAGATGGCATAAAGCCATGGCCGCATAACGGCAGTGCATGTAGAAGAATACCGTTATCTTATATTTAGGTATAAAGTCGATTTTCTTGTATATACACATTGAGCAGGCGATATCGAAAGGCTTCAAATCATTAGTTTATCATATTTAAGTTAATTAGCCTTCTCTAACGTATTGAAGTTCTTTATTGTAATGAAGGTAATATAAAGCCCCGTCGGCATAACGACAGTGCATTTAGAAGAATTCCGTAATCTTATATTTAGGCGTAAAGTCGATTTTCTTGTATATACGCATTTAGCAATCGATACCGAAATGCTTCAAATCACTAGTTTAACATATTTAAGTTAATAAACCTTCATAAGCGAACGGAAGTTGGCATAAAGCCATGGCGACATAACGACAATACATTTGGAAGAATTCCGTAGTCTTATATTTATGTATAAAGTCGATTTTCTTGTATATACACATTTAGCTATCGATATCGAAATGCTTCAAATCATTAGTTTAACATATTAAGTTAATAAACGCTTTTTAGCTTACTGAAGTCTACATAACGCCTTAACAGTATAACGCCAGTGCATTTAGAAGAATTCCGTAATGTTATAATTTTATATTTAGCTATAAAGTCGATTTTCTTGTATTTACACATTTAGCAATATATATCGAAATGCTTCAAAAAACTGGTTAAGCATATTTAAGTTAATTAACCTTCTTTATCTTAATGAAGTTTACATAAAGCCATAACGGCATAACGGCAGTATATTTATATGAATTCCGTTATCTTATATTTAGGTATAAAGTCGATTTTGTTGTACATACGCATTTAGCAATCGATATCGAAATGCTTCAAATCATTAGTTTAACATATTTAAGTTAATTAACCTTCTTTAACGTAATGAAGGTGATATAAAGCCATGGCGGCATAACGACAGTGCAGGTAGAAGAGTTCCGTAATCTTATATTTAGGTATATAGTCGATTTTCTTGTATTTACACACTTAGCAATCGATAGCGAAATGCTTCAAATCATTAGTTTAACATATTTAAGTTAATTAACCTTCTTTATCTTACTGAAGTTTACATAAAGCCATAACGGTATAACGGCAGTGCATTTGGAAGGATTCTGTTATCTTATATTTAGGTATAAAGCCGATTTTCTTGTATATACACATTTAGCAATCGATACCGAAATCCTTCAAATCACTAGTTTAACATATTTAAGTTAATAAACCTTCTTTAACGAACGGAAGTTGGCATAAATCCATGGCGGCATAACGGCAGCGCATTTAGAAGAATTCCGTTATCTTATATTTAGGTATAAAGCCGATTTTCTTGTATGCACTCATTTAGCAATCGATACCGAAATGCTTCAAATAATTAGTTTAACATATTTAAGTTAATAACCCTTCTCTAACGCACTGAAGTCTACATAAAGCCTTAACGGTATAACTGCAGTGCATTTAGAAGAATTCCGTAATCTTATATTTAGGTATAAA
>CM050324.1:12863061-12916601 GCA_027475135.1 Bactrocera correcta | reverse complement strand
GCTTCAACTCATTAGTTTAACATATTTAGAATAATTAACCTCCATTAACGAACTGAACATAAATCCATAACGGCATAACGGCAGTGCATTTAAAAGAAGAATTCCGTTATCTTATATTTAGGTATAGAGTCGATTTTCTTGTATATACACATTTAGCAATCGGTATCGAAATGCTTCAAATCATTAGTTTAACATATCTAAGTTAATAAACTTTCTTTAACGAACGGAAATTGGCTTAAAAACTTGGCGGCATAACGGCAGTGCATTTAAAAAAATTCCGTAATCTTATATTTAGGTATAAAGTCGATTTTCTTGTATATACACATTTAGCAATCGATATCGAAATGCTTCAAATCATTAGTTTAACATATTAAGTTAATAAACATTTTTTAGCTTACTGAAGTCTACATAAAGCCTTAACGGTATAACGGCAGTGCATTTAGAAGAATTCCGTAATGTTATAATTTTATATTTAGGTAAAAAGTCGATTTTCTTGTATTTACACATTAAGCAATCGATATCGAAATGCTTCAAACCATTAGTTTAACATATTTAATATAATTAACCTTCTTTAACGTATTGAAGGTGATATAAAGCCTTGGCGGCATAACGACAGTACATTTGGAAGAATTCCGTAATCTTATATTTAGGTATAAATTCGATTTTCTTGTATATACACATTTTGCAATCGATATCAAAATGCTTCAAATAACTGGTTTAGCATATTTAAGTTAATTAACCTTCTTTATCTTAATGAAGTTTACATAAAGCCATAACGACATAACGGCAGTATATGTGGCAGAATTCCGTAATCTTATATTTAGGTATAAAGTCGATTTTGTTGTACATACACATTTAGCAATCGATATCGAAAATCTTCAAATCATTAGTTTAACATATTTAAGTTAATTAACCTTCTTTACCGTAATGAAGCTGATATAAAGCCATGGCGGCATAACGACAGTGCATTTAGAAAAATTCCGTAATCTTATATTAAGTTATAAGTTCGATTTTGCTGTATATAGGCATTTAGCAATCGATATCGAAATGCTTCATATAACTGGTTTAGCATATTTAGGTTAATTAACCCCCTATATCTTACTGAAGTTTACAAAAAGCCATAACGGCATAACGGCAGTTCATGTAGAAGAATTCCGTTATCTTATATTTAGGTATAAAATCGATTTTCTTGTACATACACATTTAGCAATCAATATCGAAATGCTTCAAATCATTCGTTTAGCATATTTAAGTAAATTAACCTTCTTTAACGCACTGAAATTTATACAAAGCCATAACGGCATAACGGCAGTGTATTTCGAAGATCTTATATTTAGATATAAAGCCGAATTTGTTGTATTTACGCATTCAGCAATCGATATCGGAATGCTTCATATCCTTTGTTTAACATATTTAAGTTAATTAGCTTTCTTTAACGTAATGAAGGTGACATAAAGACATGGCGGCATAACGACAGTATCTGTGGAAGAATTCCGTAATCTTATATTTAGGTATAAAGTCGATTTTCTTGTATATATTCATTAAGCAATCGATATCGAAATGCTTCAAATCATTAGTTTAACATATTTAAGTAAATTAATCCTCTTTATCTTACTAAAGTCTACAAAAGCCTTAACGGCGTAACGGCAGTGCATTTGGAAGAATTCCGTTATCTTATATTTAGGTATGAATTCGATTTTCTTTTATATACTCATTTAGCAGTCGATATCGAAATGGTTCAAATCATTAGTATAACATATTTAAGTTAATAAACCTTCTTTAACGTATTGAAGGTGATACAAAGCCATGGCGGCATAACGACAGAACATTTGGAAGAATTCCGTAATCTTATATTTAGTTATAAAGTCGATTTTCTTGTATATACAAATTTAGCAATCGATATCGAAATGCTTCAAATCATTAGTTTAACATATTTAAGTTAATAAAGCTTCTTTAACGTAATGAAGGTGATATAAAGCCATAACGGCATAACGGGGGTGTATTTCGATGAATTCCGTAATCTTATATTTAGGTATAAAGTCGACTTTCTTGTATTTACACATTTAGCAATCGATATCGAGATGCTTCAACTCATTAGCTTAACACATTTAAGTTAATTAAACTTCTTTAACGTTAAGAAGGTGATATAAAGCCATAACGGCATAAAGGGAGTGTATTTCGATGAATTCCGTAATCTTATATTTAGGTATAAAATCGACTTTCTTGTATATACTCATTTAGCAATCTATATCGAAATGCTTCAAATCATTAGTTTAATATATTTAAGTTAATAAAGCTTCTTTAAAGCACTGAAGTTAACATAAAGCCATGGCGGCATAACGGCAGTGTATGTAGCAGAGTTCCGTAATCTTATATTTAGGTATAAAGTCGATTTTCTTGTATATAAACATATAGCAATCGATATCGAAATGCTCCAAATCATTAGCTTACCAAATTTAAGTTAATTAACCTTCTTTAACGTATTGAAATTGATATAAAGCCATAACGACAGTGCATTTAGAAGAATTCCGTTATCTTATATTTAGATATGAATTCGATTTTCTTTTATATACTCATTTAGCAGTCGATATCGAAATGGTTTAAATCATTAGTATAACATATTTAAGTTAATAAACCTTCTTTAACGTATTGAAGGTGATACAAAGCCATGGCGGCATAACGACAGAACATTTGGAAGAATTCCGTAATCTTATATTTAGTTATAAAGTCAATTTTCTTGCATCTACACATTAAGCAAGCGATATCGAAATGCTTCAAATCATTAGTTTAACATATTTAAGTTAATTAACCTTCTTTAACGTATTGAAGTTGATATAAAGCCATGGCGGCATAACGACAGAACATTTGGAAGAATTCCGTAATCTTATATTTAGTTATAAAGTCGATTTTCTTGTATATACAAATTTAGCAAGCGATATCGAAATGCTTCAACTCATTAGTTTAACATATTTAAGTTAATTAGCATTCTTTAACGTAATGAAGGTGACATAAAGACATGGCGGCATAACGACAGTACATGTGGAAGAATTCCGTAAGCTTATATTTAGATATAAAGTCGATTTTGTTGTATATACACATTAGGCAATCGATATCGAAATGCTTCAAATCATTAGTTTAACATATTTAAGTAAATTAATCCTCTTTATCTTACTAAAGTCTACAAAAGCCTTAACGGCGTAACGGCAGTGCATTTGGAAGAATTCCGTTATCTTATATTTAGGTATGAATTCGATTTTCTTTTATATACTCATTTAGCAGTCGATATCGAAATGGTTCAAATCATTAGTTTAACATATTTAATTTAATAAACCTTCTTTAACGTATTGAAGGTTGTACAAAGCCATGGCGGCATAACGACAGAACATTTGGAAGAATTCCGTAATCTTATATTTAGTTATAAAGTCGATTTTCTTGTATATACAAATTTAGCAATCGATATCGAAAGGCTTCAAATCATTAGTTTATCATATTTAAGTTAATTAGCCTTCTCTAACGTATTGAAGTTGACATAAAGCCATGGCGGCATAACGGCATAGCATTCAGAAGAATTCCGTAATCTTATATTTAGGTATAAAGTCGATTTTGTTATATATACACATTTAGCAAGCGATATCGAAATGCTTCAACTCATTAGTTTAACATATTTAAGTTAATAAACCTTCTTTAACGAACTGAAGTTGGAATAAAGCCATGGCGGCATAACGGCAGTGCATGTAGAAGAATTCCGTTATCTTATATTTAGGTATAAAGTCGATGTTGTTGTATATACACATTTAGCAGTCGATATCGAGATGCTTCAACTCATTAGCTTAACATATTTAAGTTAACAAATCTTCTTTAATGATCTGATGGTGGCATATAGCCACGACGGCATTACGGCAGTGCATGTAGAAGAATTCCGTAATCTTTTATATAGGTATAAAGTCGATTTTCTTTTATATACACATTAAGATATCGATATCGAAATGCTTCAAATCATTAGTTTAACATATTAATTTAATAAACATTTTTTAGCTTACTGAAGTCTACATAAAGCCTTAACGGTATAACGGCAGTGCATTTAGAAGAATCCCGTTATCTTATATTTAGGTATAAATTCGATTTTCTTGCATCTACACATTAAGCAAGCGATATCGAAATGCTTCAAATCATTAGTTTAACATATTTAAGTTAATTAACCTTCTTTAACGTATTGAAGTTGATATAAAGCCATGGCGGCATAACGGCAGTGCATTTAGAAGAATTCCGTAATGTTATAATTTTATATTTAGGTATAAATTCGATTTTCTTGCATTTAGCAATCGATATCGAAATGCTTCAAACCATTAGTTTAACATATTTAAAATAATTAACCTTCTTTAGCGTAATGAAGGTGATATAAAGCCATGGCGGCATAACGACAGTACCTGTGGAAGAATTCCGTAATCTTATATTTAGGTATAAAGTCGATTTTCTTGTATATATACATTTCGCAATCGATTTTGAAATGCTTCAAATCGTGAGTTTAACATATTTAAGAAATTAACCCTCTTTATCTTACTGAAGTCTACAAAAGCCTTAACGGCAGTGCATTTAGAAGAATTCCGTAATCCCCTATTTAGGTATAAAGTCGCTTTTTTTGTATATACTCATTTAGCAATCCATATCGAAATGCTTCGAATCATTCTTCTTCTTTTTTACTGGCGTAGACACCGTTTACGCGATTATAACCGAGTCAACAACAGCGCGCCAGTCGTTTCTTCTCTTCGCTACGTGGCGCCAATTGGATATTCCAAGCGAGGCTAGGTCCTTCTCTACTTGGTCCTTTCAACGGAGTGGAGGTCTTCCTCTTCCTCTGCTTCCCGCGGCGGGTACTGCGTCGAATACTTTCAGAGCTGGAGTGTTTTCATCCATCCGGACAACATGACCTAGCCAGCGTAGCCGCTGTCTTTTAATTCGCTGAACTATGTCAATGTCGTCGTATATCTCGTACAGCTCATCGTTCCATCGAATGCGATATTCGCCGTGGCCAACGCGCAAAGGACCATAAATCTTTCGCAGAACCTTTCTCTCGAAAACTCGCAACGTCGACTCATCGGTTGTTGTCATCGTCCAAGCCTCTGCACCATATAGGAGGACGGGAATTATGAGAGACTTATAGAGTTTGGTTTTTGTTTGTCGAGAGAGGATTTTGCTTCTCAATTGCCTACTTAGTCCGAAGTAGCACCTGTTGGCAAGAGTTATCCTGCGTTGGATTTCTAGGCTGACATTGTTGGTGGTGTTTACGCTGGTTCCAAGATAGACGAAATTATCTACAACTTCAAAGTTATGACTGTCAACAGTGACGTGAGTGCCAAGTCGCGAGTGCGACGACTGTTTGTTTGATGACAGGAGATATTTCGTCTTGCCCTCGTTCACTGCCAGACCCATTTCTTTTGCTTCCTTGTCCAGTCTGGAGAAAGCAGAACTAACGGCGCGGGTGTTGAGGCCGATGATATCAATATCATCGGCATACGCCAGCAGTTGTACACTCTTATAGAAGATGGTACCTTCTCTGTTAAGTTCTGCAGCTCGAACTATTTTCTCCAGAAGCAGGTTGAAAAAGTCGCACGATAGGGAATCGCCTTGTCTGAAACCTCGTTTGGTATCGAACGGCTCGGAGAGGTCCTTCCCGATTCTGGCGGAGCTTTTTGTGTTGCTCAACGTCAGCTTACACAGCCGTATTAGTTTTGCGGGGATACCAAATTCAGACATCGCAGCAAAAGGCAGTTCCTTTTCGTGCTGTCGAAAGCAGCTTTGAAATCGACGAAGAGGTGGTGCGTGTCGATTCTCCTTTCACGGGTCTTTTCCAAGATTTGGCGCATCGTGAATATCTGGTCGGTTGTTGATTTACCAGGTCTAAAGCCACACTGATAAGGTCCAATCAGTTTGTTGACGGTGGGCTTTAATCTTTCACACAATACGCTCGACAGAACCTTATATGCGATGTTGAGGAGGCTAATCCCACGGTAGTTGGCGCAGATTGTGGGGTCTCCTTTTTTGTGGATTGGGCATAGCACACTTAAATTCCAATCGTTGGGCATACTTTCGTCCGACCATATTTTGCAGAGAAGCTGATGCATGCACCTTATCAGCTCTTCGCCGCCGTGTTTGAATAGCTCGGCCAGCAATCCATCGGCCCCTGCCGCTTTGTTGTTTTTCAGGCGGGCAATTGCTATTCGAACTTCTTCATGGTCGGGCAATGGAACGTCTGCTCCATCGTCATCGATTGGGGTATCGGGTTGGCTTTCTCCTGGTGTTGTGCGTTCACTGCCATTCAGCAGGCTGGAGAAGTGTTCCCTCCATAATTTAAGTATGCTCTGGGCATCGGTAACTAGACCACCTTTGGGGGTTCTACAAGAGTATGCTCCGGTCTTGAAACCTTCTGTAAGCCGCCGCATCTTTTCGTAGAATTTTCGAGCATTACCCCTGTCGGCCAGCTTATCAAGCTCTTCGTACTCACGCATTTCGGCCTCTTTCTTTTTCTGTCTGCAAATGCGTCTCGCTTCCCTCTTCTACTCTCGGTATCTATCCCATCCCGCACGTGTTGTGGTCGATCGTAACGTTGCGAGGTAGGCAGCCTGTTTTCTCTCCGCTGCGACACGGCACTCCTCGTCGTACCAGCTGTTCTTCTGCACTTTCCGAAAACCAATGGTTTCGGTTGCAGCTGTACGTAAGGAGTTTCAAATGCCGTCCCACAGTTCCCTTATACCGAGTTGTTGACGAGTGCTCTCAGAGAGCAGGAGTGCAAGCCGAGTAGAAAAACGTCCGGCTGTCTGTTGTGATTGCAGCTTCTCGACGTCGAACCATCCTTGTGTTTGTTGGCGTGCGTTTTTTGCTGCACAGAGGCGGGTGCGAATTTTGGCTGCAACAATATAGTGGTCCGAGTCGATGTTAGGACCTCGGAGCGCACGCACATCTAAAACACTGGAGACGTGTCTTCCGTCTATCACAACATGATCGATCTGGTTGGTGGTTTTTCGATCTGGAGACAGCCAGGTAGCTTGATGTATCTTCTTATGCTGGAATCTAGTACTACAGATAACCATATTTCGGGCCCCGGCGAAGTCGATCAGCCTCAGCCCATTTGGGGATGTTTCCGCGTGGAGGCTGAATTTACCGACCGTAGTGCCAAAGATACCTTCTTTGCCCATCCTGGCATTGAAGTCGCCAAGCACGATTTTGACATCGTGGCGGGGGCATCTCTCATAAGTGCGCTCCAAGCACTCATAAAAGGCATCTTTGGTCACATCGTCCTTCTCTTCCGTCGGGGCGTGGGCGCAAATCAGCGATATGTTGAAGAACCTCGCTTTGATGCGGATTGTGGCTAGACGTTCATTCTCCGGAATGAATGATAATACTCGGCGACGGAGTCTCTCTCCCACCACGAATCCAACACCAAACTTGCGCTCCTTTATATGGCCACTGTAGTAAATGTCACAAGGACCTACTTGTCTCTGTCCTTGTCCCGTCCATCGCATTTCTTGGACGGCGGTGATGTCAGCCTTTATTTTTACGAGGACATCAACCAGCTGGGCAGCGGCACCTTCCCAATTAAGGGACCGGACATTCCAGGTGCATGCCCTCAAGTCCTTATTTCGTTTGCCATGGTCGTCATCAAAAGGGGGGGCTCTCATCCGAGGCTGATTGTTGGTTTTCATTGGGGGTGTTTTTTTTACGTGGCGGGTCCCAAACCCAGCGCACAACCCTATGCAGGGGTGTTTCGCCTTCTCACTTTAGCTCGCCTTCAAACGGATGTTCTTAGGCTACCCAGAGGATACTTGGTCAAAGACCGGAAGTCGTGAGCTGCTTGAGTCATATGTAAAAGAATCGTTTCTGGCCACTCCCAAGTGAATGGCGATCAGAGAACTTTCCTCACTTGCGTGAACTTCTACACATGACCCCATCCTCCAAATCGAATCATTAGTTTAACATATTTAAGTTAACTAACCCTCTTTATCTTACTGAAGTCTACAAAAGCCTTAACGGCATAACGGCAGTGCATTTTGAAGAATTCCGTAATCTTATATTTAGGTATAAAGTCAATTTGCTTGTATATACTCATTCAGCAATCGATATCGAAATGCTTCAAATCATTAGTTTAACATATTTATGTAAATTAATCCTCTTTTTCTTACTGAAGTATACAAAAGCCTTAACGGCATAACGGCAGTGCATTTAGAGGAATTACTTGTATATATTAATTTGGCAGTCGATGTCGAAATGCTTCAAATCATTAGTGCAACATATTTAAGTTAATAAACCTTCTTTAACGTATTAAAGGTGATACAAAGCCATGGCGGCATAACGACAGTACTATTGGAAGAATTCCGTAATCTTATATATAGGTATAAAGTCGATTTTCTTGTATATACACATTTAGCAATCGATATGGAATCTTCAAATCATTAGTTTAACATATTCAAGTTAATTAACCTTCTTTAACGTAATAAAGGTAATATAAAGCCATGCCGGCATAATGGCAGTGCATTTGGAAGAGTTCCGTAATCTTATATTTAGGCATAAAGTCGATTTTCTTGTATATACGCATTTAGCAATCGATACCGAAATGCTTCAAATTAATAGTTTAACATATTTAAGTTAATAAACCTTCTTTAACGAACGGAAGTTGGCATAAAGCCATGGCGACATAACGACAATACATTTGGAAGAATTCCGTAGTCTTATATTTATGTATAAAGTCGATTTTCTTGTATATACACATTTAGCTATCGATATCGAAATGCTTCAAATCATTAGTTTAACTTATTAAGTTAATAAACGCTTTTTAGCTTACTGAAGTCTACATAAAGCCTTAACAGTATAACGGCAGTGCATTTAGAAGAATTCCGTAATGTTATAATTTTATATTTAGGTATAAAGTCAATTTTCTTGTATTTACACATTTAGCAATATATATCGAAATGCTTCAAAAAACTGGTTTAGCATATTTAAGTTAATTAACCTTCTTTATCTTAATGAAGTTTACATAAAGCCATAACGGCATAACGGCAGTATATTTATATGAATTCCGTTATCTTATATTTAGGTATAAAGTCGATTTTGTTGTACATACGCATTTAGCAATCGATATCGAAATGCTTCAAATCATTAGTTTAACATATTTAGGTTAATTAACCTTCTTTAACGTAATAAAGGTGATATAAAGCCATGGCGGCATAACGACAGTGCAGGTAGAAGAGTTCCGTAATCTTATATTTAGGTATATAGTCGATTTTCTTGTATTTACACATTTAGCAACCGATAACGAAATGCTTCAAATCATTAGTTTAACATATTTAAGTTAATTAACCTTCTTTATCTTACTGAAGTTTACATAAAGCCATAACGTCAAAACGGCAGTCTTTGTGGCAGAATTCCGTAATCTTATATTCAGGTATAAAGTCGATTTTGTTGTACATCCACATTTAGCAATCGTTAATTAACCTTCTTTACCGTAATGAAGGTTATATAAAGCCATGGCGGCATAACGAAGTGCATGTAGAAGAATTCCGTAATCTTATACTTAGGTATATAGACGATT
The DNA here is from genome assembly GCA_027475135.1 of Bactrocera correcta. Lineage (NCBI taxonomy): Eukaryota > Metazoa > Arthropoda > Insecta > Diptera > Tephritidae > Bactrocera > Bactrocera correcta. The sequence goes on along the minus strand of CM050324.1, from coordinate 12,907,018 downwards.
TTCTTGTATTTACACATTTAGCAATCGATATCGAAAATCTTCAAATCATTAGTTTAACATATTTAAGTTAATAAACCTTCTTTAACGTAATGAAGGTGATATAAAGCCATGGCGGCATAACGACAGTGCATTTAGAAAAATTCCGTAATCTTATATTTAGGTATAAGTTCGATTTTGTTGTATATAGGCATTAAGCAATCGGTATCGAAATGCTTCAACTCATTAGTTTAACATATTTAAGTTAATAAACCTTCTTTAACGAACTGAAGTAGGCATAAAGCCATGGCGGCATAACGACAGTGCATGTAGAAGAATTCCGTTATCTTATATTAAGGTATAAAGATTTTGTTCTATATACACTTTTAGCAAGCGATATCGAAATGCTTCAACTCATTAGTTTAACATATTTAAGTTAATAAACCTTCTTTAACGAACTGAAGTTTGCATAAAGCCATGGCCGCATAACGGCAGTGCATGTAGAAGAATTCCGTTATCTTATATTTAGGTATAAAGGCGATTTTCTTGTATATACACATTTAGCAAGCGATATCGAAATGCTTCAACTCATTAGTTTAACATATTTAAGTTAATAAACCTTCTTTAACGAACTGAAGTTGGAATAAAGCCATGGCGGCATAACGGCAGTGCATGTAGAAGAATTCCGTTATCTTATATTTAGGTATAAAGTCGATTTTGTTGTATATACACATTTAGCAATCGATATCGAGATGCTTCAACTCATTAGCTTAACATATTTAAGTTAATAAACCTTCTTTAATGATCTGAAGGTGGCATATAGCCACGGCGGCATTACGGCAGTGCATGTAGAAGAATTCCGTAATCTTTTATTTAGGTATAAAGTCGATTTTCTTTTATATACACATTTAGATATCGATATCGAAATGCTTCAAATCATTAGTTTAACATATTAATTTAATAAACATTTTTTAGCTTACTGAAGTCTACATAAAGCCTTAACGGTATAACGGCAGTGCATTTAGAAGAATCCCGTTATCTTATATTTAGGTATAAATTCGATTTTCTTGTATATACACATTAAGCAAGCGATATCGAAATGCTTCAAATCATTAGTTTAACATATTTAAGTTAATTAACCTTCTTTAGCGTAATGAAGGTGATATAAAGCCATGGCGGCATAACGACAGTACCTGTGGAAGAATTCCGTAATCTTTATTTAGGTATAAAGTCGATTTTCTTGTATATATTCATTTCGTAATCGATTTTGAAATGCTTCAAATCATGAGTTTAACATATTTAAGTAAATTAATCCTCTTTTTCTTACTGAAGTCTACAAAAGCCTTAACGGCATAACGGCAGTGCATTTGGAAGAATTACGTAATCTTATATTTAGGTATTAAGTCGATTTTGTTGTATATACGCATTTAGCAATCGACATCGAAATGCTTCAAATCATGAGTTTAACATATTTAAGAAATTAACCCTCTTTATCTTACTGAAGTCTACAAAAGCCTTAACGGCATAACGGCAGTGCATTTAGGAGAATTCCGTAATCCTTTATTTAGGTATAAAGTCGATTTTTTTGTATATACTCATTTAGCAATCGATACCGAGTTGCTTCGACTCATTAGCTTAACATATTTAAGTTAATAAACCTTCTTTAACGATCTGAATTTGGCATATAGCCACGGCGGTATTACGGCAGTGCATTTAGAAGAATTCCGTAATCTTCGATTCAGGTATAAAGTCGATTTTCTTGTATTTACATATTAAGCAATCGATATCGAAATGCTTCAAATCATTAGTTTAACATATTTAAGTTAATTAACCCTCTCTATCTTACTGAATTTTACATTAAGCCTTAACGGCATAACGGCAGTACATTTAAAAGAATTCCGTTATCTTATATTTAGGTATAAAGTCGATTTTGTTCTATATACACATTTAGCAAGCGATATCGAAATGCTTCAACTCATTAGTTTAACATTTTTAAGTTAATAAACCTTCTTTAACGAACTGTAGTTGGCATAAAGCCATGGCGGCATAACGGCAGGGCATGTAGAAGAATTCCGTTATCTTATATTTAGGTATAAAGATTTTGTTCTATATACACATTTAGCAAGCGATATCGAAATGCTTCAACTCATTAGTTTAACATATTTAAGTTAATAAACCTTCTTTAACGAACTGAAGATGGCATAAAGCCATGGCCGCATAACGGCAGTGCATGTAGAAGAATACCGTTATCTTATATTTAGGTATAAAGTCGATTTTCTTGTATATACACATTTAGCAGGCGATATTGAAAGGCTTCAAATCATTAGTTTATCATATTTAAGTTAATTAGCCTTCTCTAACGTATTGAAGTCTACAAAAGCCTTAACGGCATAACGGTAGTGCATTTAGAAGAATTCCGTAATCCTCTATTCAGGTATAAAGTCGATTTTTTTGTATATACTCATTTAGCAATCCATATCGAAATGCTTCGAATCATTAGTTTGACATATTTAAGTTAATTAACCCTCTTTATCTTACTGAAGTCTACAAAAGCCTTAACGGCATAACGGCAGTGCATGTAGAAGAATTCCATAATCTTATATTTAGGTATAAAGTCGATTTTCTTGTATATACTCATTTAGCAATCGATATCGAAATGCTTCAAATCATTAGTTTAACATATTAAGTTAATAAACGCTTTTTAGCTTACTGAAGTCTACAAGCGGCTTAACGGCATAACGGCAAAACATTAAGAAGAATTCCGTAATCTTATATTTAAGTATAAAGTCGATTTTCTTGTATATACTCATTTAGCAATCGATATCGAAATGCTTCAAATCATTAGTTTAACATATTAAGTTAATAAACGCTTTTTAGCTTACTGAAGTCTACAAGCGGCTTAACGGCATAACGGCAAAACATTAAGAAGAATTCCGTAATCTTATATTTAAGTATAAAGTCGATTTTGTTGCATATACGCATTTAGCAATCGAAATGCTTCAAATCATTAGTTTAACATATTTAAGTTAATTAACCTTCTTTAACGTATTGAAGTTGATATAAAGCCATGTCGGCATAACGACAGTACATTTGGAAGAATTCCGCAGTCTTATATTTAGGTATAAAGTCAATTTTCTTGTATATAAACATTTAGCAATCGATATCGAAATGATTCAAATCATTCGTTTAATATATCTAAGTTAATAAACCTTCTTTAACGATCTGAAGTTGGCATATAGCCATGGCGGCATAACGGCAGTGCATGTAGAAGAATTCCGTAATCTTATATTTAGGTATAAAGTCGATTTTCTTGTATATACACATTTAGCAAGCGATATCGAAATGCTTCAAATCATTAGTTTAACATATTTAAGTTAATTAACCTTCTTTATCCTACTGAAGTTTACATAGAGCCATAACGGTATAACGGCAGTGCATTTGGAAGAATTCCGTAGTCTTATATTTAGGTATAAAGTCGATTTTCTTGTATTTACATATTTAGCAATCGATATCGAAATGCTTCAAATAACTGGTTTAACATATTTAAGTTAATAAACCTTCTTTAACGAACTGAAGTTGGCTTAGGGCCATGGCGGCATAACGGCAGTTCATTTAGAAGAAATCCGTAATCTTATATTTAGGCATAAAGTCGATTTTCTTGTATATACACATTTAGCTATCGATATCGAAATGCTTCAAATCATTAGTTTAACATATTTACGTCAGCTTACCTTCTTTAACGTAATGAAGGTGATATAAAGCTATGGCGGCATAATGGCAGTATATTTATATGAATTCCGTTATCTTACATTTAGGTATAAAGTCGATTTTCTTGTATTTACACATTTAGCAATCGATATCGAAATGCTTCAAATAACTGGTTTAGCATATTTAAGTTAATTAACCTTCTTTATCTTACTGAAGTTTTCATATAGCCATAACGGCATAACGGCAGTATATTTAAATGAATTCCGTTATCTTATATTTAGGTATAAAGTCGATTTTGTTGTACATACACATTTAGCTATCGATATCGAAATGCTTTAAATCATTAGTTTAACATATTAAAGTTAATTAACCATCTTTACCGTAATGAAGGTGATATCAAGCCATGGCGGCATAACGACAGTGCATGTAGAAGAATTCCGTAATCTTATATTTAGGTATAAAATCGATTTTCTTATATATACGCATTTAGCAACCGATATCGAAATGCTTCAAATAACTGGTTTAGCATATTTAGGTTAATTAGCCTTCTTTATCTTACCGAAGTTTACATAAAGCCATAACGGCAGTATATTTGGGTGAATTCCGTAATCTTTTATTTAGGTATAAAATCGATTTTCTTGTACATACACATTTAGCAATCGATATCGAAATGCCTCAAATCATTAGTTTAACATATTTAAGTTAATTAACCCTCTTTATCTTACTGAAGTCTACAAAGGGCTTAACGGCATAACGGCAAAGCTTTTAGAAGAATTACGTAATCTTATATTTAGGTAGAAAGTCGATTTTGTTGTATATACACATTTAGCAATCGATATCGAAATGCTTCAAATCATTAGTTTAACATATTTAAGTTTAGTAACCCTCTTTATCTTACTAAAGTCTACAAAAGCCTTAACGGCGTAACGACAGTGCATTCGGAAGAATTCCGTTATCTTATATTTAGGTATAAAGTCGATTTTCTTGTACATACTCATTTAGCAATCGATATCGAAATGCTTCAAATCATTAGTTTAAAATATTTAAGTTAATAACGCTTCTTTAACGCACTGAAGTTAACATAAAGCCATGGCGGCATAACGGCAGTTCATGTAGAAGAATTCCGCAATCTTATATTTGGCCATAAAGTCGACTTTCTTGTATATACACATATAGCAATCGATATCGAAATGCTTCAAATCATTAGTTTAAAATATTTAAGTTCATTAACCTTCTTTAACGGACTGAAGTTGGCATAAAGCAATGGCGGCATAACAGCAGTGCATTTAGAAGAATTTCGTAATCTTATATTTAGGTATAAAGTCGATTTTGTTGTATAAATATACGCATTTAGCAATCGATGTCGAAATGCTTCAAATAATTAGCTTAACATATTTAAGTTAATTAACCTTCTTTATCGTGTTGAAGTGTATATAAAGCCATGGCGGTATAACGACAGTACATTTGGAAGAATTCCGTAATCTTATGTTTAGGTATCAGTCATCGACTAACACTCGCTTCGTTCGGACTCGTTTCCCTAGTGCTCGTGCAGTTGATAGCTTTCTAATAGTATACAGTGCTAAACGTAGTATTCTCTTTAGTTACTTCTAAAAATAATTCATTTGTTTCAATCGGGCGTACAAATAATTTCACAAATAGTTACGCGTAGTGTATCCAATGAATCTACCACCCCCCCTCGTGGGGAATAGGTTTAGTGTGTTGCAGGACTGCGACTCACTGGCCAGCTCAAAAAAAAGAACGTAAGAAAAAAGAAAGAAATACAACATTTTCGGATTTCCCCGTACTACCACCAATTACCACCAACCAATTGCAACCCAAGTTTGTTGTTATCAAATCAGCGGAAAATGAAAAACCACTTGAAAATTTTAGCGTTTTTGCCAAAAAAAAAGCACTAGATTCGATTAGTACTGAGGTACAGTCAGTAAATATGCTTCGCGATGGTAGTCTTCTCATTTTAACTAAAAATCAAAAGGTAGCTGAAAAATTCATTAAGACAACTAATTTCGGTGGCTTGTGCAAAGTGTTTCATTACATCAAAACCTCAACTCAACTAAAGGAACAATATTTGATAGAAATTTAATTCAAACACCAGAAGCAGAAATATTGGAAGATTTGAAAAACCAGGGCGTAATAGGCGTATATAAATTCACGAAAAAAGTTAACAGCAAGTCTGTTTACACTGGATCAATTTTGCTTACATTTGATCTCTATGCAGTTCCAAAATATATCGATATTGCGTGGTACAAACTCGGTGTTAGGGAATATTTTCCTAACCCAATGCGATGCAAAAGCTGCCAAAAGTTAGGGCATACACTCAAGCACTGCAATAGTAATCCCATTTGCGCAGGTTGTAACCTTCCCCCCCACAACCCTTCTAACTGCACACGCAGCATGTGTGCCAATTGTTTTGGTCCTCACCCTGCCTCCGCCAACTCTTGCCCAACATACCAACAGCAAAAAGAAATATTAAAAATTAAAACCCAAAACAAATGCAGTATATTTGAAGCACGACGTATTTTTAAGCAAAATAATCCACTTAGTTGTGAAGCCTCTTACGCCACTACCCTCTCTTCAAATCTTCATTCAAACCTTGACAAATCTAATATTCAAAATAACAAAACCAGTTCTACGCCCTTTTCCTCCTCCCCCTCTAATCACTCTCAACTCACAATTAACTATAATCTAACTACTGACTCTCAGAGCATAACAGAAGCACACGTTTCACTAAACAACAATACCTTTGACAACAATACTGATCAGCAAACATCAAAAACCTGTTCTAAGCCCGCCTCCCCACGTCCCGCAAATAACATCATAATCAACAATCAACACTTAACCACCGACAACGACAATCAACTTATTGAGAGCTCTGTTAACATTAGTAACAACAATAATCATAACAATGTCATATTAAATACTCCCGTCCTTCATTCTTCCTCTAATCCTCTCTCACAAATCTTCTCTTATCTAACACAAGATCAACTTAGCACAGAAAATATTCACTTATCAAACATAACTCCAAACTCAACCTCTAACGACTCTTAATTCACTATTTGCGATACACTGAGTGATTGTATTTTAATAGTGCACTGATAAGTTTTCTCTTAGTTGCTGTAATGCTGAACATTCTGCATTCATGGTTATTATAACAACTACTCGAACTTGGAAATATTAATTAAAGAGCAATTACCAAAGATAATTTGTCTCCAAGAGACTCACTGTAAATATAACTCAATGCCAACTATACCTAAACAATACAACGGTCATTTTCATAATTTTAGTTATAACACCTCTGCTAAGCAGGGTACAGCCTTACTGATTCACAAGAGCATACCATATAAACTTATTAACATTAATTCAAGTATTTCTGCCGTCGCAGCTGAAATAAATCTTAAAGTAAAATTCACTGTAATTTCTATTTACGTTCCCCCACATTATAATCTTCTTACTTCTGTGCTTTTCAACATCATAAATGCAACTAACAACCCACTGATAATAATTGGCGATCTGAATGCGTGGAGCCCACTTTGGGGCTCACCAAATCAAAACCCCAAAGGAGTAATCATTGAAGACTTTCTTTTAGCATCCAATCTCTCTATCCTTAATGATGGTTCGCCCACGCATTTCAGCACGCACAACTCGTTAACTCATATTGATTTGTCACTATGCTCTTCCCAACTTGTCCCAATATGCAATTGGTACGTTATTAATGATTTGCATAATAGTGACCACTTCCCCACAATAACATCGGTTACAATTGATCGGTATACTCTACACCGCACAATTCCACTTTTCAATACCAAAAAGGCTAAATGGTCACTGTTTCAAGACAGGATTCTAGACTTGTCACATTCATTTCCCCCTGCCGATAACATCAATGCCGAAGCCGCTCGTATTAAGAAGATAATACGCTCAGCAGCAAACAATTCTATTCCCCGTACAACTTACAAACAATTTAGTAGGACTGTACCTTGGTGGTCCTCAGAGTTAAAAGCGTTACGAGATACTAAACAAAATGCTTGGAGAGCTTACAGACAGTCTTTCAGTTGTGACAGTCTAATAGCATATAAAAAAGCAAACTCTGCATTTAATAAAGCTAAGAAAGAAGCTAAACAGCAAAGTTTCGCGGATTTCACCAGGAAAATTAATCCTACTACTCCCACACCAGTAGTCTGGCAAAACGTGCGTAAATTAGTAGGCACATACAAACCTTCCCATATACATACAATCGAAACGGCATCTAGCATAGTTACGGACCCCAAAGGAATCGCCGAAACCTTTGCTGGCTTCTGGTCTTCGAACTCTAATGACGCAAACTTCTCATCTACTTTTCGTTTAGCTAAAAGCACTTCCCTCAGCCAATCCGTAAATATTTGCTCTAACTACAAATCTAGCATAATCGACTCCCCATTTCTTTCAAATGAATTAGACAACTGTTTAAAGTCATTCACTGGCACAACCCCTGGCCACGACAAAATTTCGTATCCCATGCTTGTTAATACGCCAACCACCTTCAGAAAACGGCTTAACAATCTTTTCAACATTATCTTCGATACAGGTATTATTCCACATTCCTTTAAAACGGCTACGGTCATCCCAGTAAAGAAACCCAACAAAGATGCTCGGCTGGTAGATTCCTACCGCCCCATATCGTTGCTTCCCTGTATTAGTAAGCTACAAGAAAAAATGGTCTCAAAGAGGCTAATGTGGTATTTACCATCCTCAAAGGCACTTTCACTTAACCAATTCGGCTTTCGTCCAGGGACAAGCACGATAGATGCACTCTATTATATCGATCATCTCATTTCAAAAAGCCTATCATCCAAAAGCCACCTTTCTATTCTCTCAGTAGATTTCGAAAAGGCTTTCGATAGAGTAGGTGTTCACGTTGTTCTAAACAAGCTACTTGAACTTCGAATAGGCCCAAAAATGTACAATTATATTAAATCTTTTCTGACATCGCGATCAATACGCAGCAGGGTAAATACCACACACTCATCAATTTATCCACTTTTTAATGGGATACCTCAGGGATCTCCGCTTTCAACGACGTTGTTTTTGATCGCATTCGACGAGCTTAGCAAAACACTACTATGCGCCCAAAAGAGAATCAGCCATTGCTTCTTTGCGGACGATTTATACCTCACGTGTAACAAAAAGGACACTAAAGACACCCATACTAATTTTGCAAACGCGATATCATCAATAAGCTCTTGGTGTCAATATTCTGGAGCAAAGCTATCACTCGAAAAATGCAAGCATCTTCACGTTTGTCGGAAACATCTTTGTGACCCCATTACAATTAGGATTAATAACTTCACTGTAGAAAATGTTAAACACCTAAAAATTCTAGATATAACTTTTGATTGTAAGCATAATTTTAAGGAACACTGTATTAATTTAAGATCTAGCCTAGTTGCCAGACTCAACCTCATAAAATACCTTTCCTCCAACAAAAGTCACATGCATACTAACTCCCTCCTCAATATCACGCAGCTCACATTACTCTCCAAAATTGACTATGAATTGGCAATTTATGGCCAATGCTCCAAAACCAACCTCCTTCGTATTAAGTGCCCATATCATGCAGCCATAAGATGCAGCCTCAGAGCATTTAGAACCACGCGAACTGAAAATCTACTGGCCGAAAGTGGCTTTCTCACTATTGAAGACCGAATTCAATATGTACGATGCCGTCAAATCCGAATCATTTACTTGTCAAAAAACTCGATCATGTATAGAGAGATCAAGTTATTAAAACAGCGAAAACGCAAGATGAAATTTTCATCCGCTCTTTCATGCATGCTTAATACAGCATCGGCAAGTGATATCCAACCGGCTCCACCTCCAACTTGGAATCAGCCTCCATGGCATTTGCAAAATAAGTCCTTCCTCGACGGTAGGTCCTTACAGTTCATAGAAAGCAAAACACCAACGTATTTACCTATAAGCAATTGTTCTACGAAATTACTGACCGATTCTTGAAGGAAAACTGGATACTTCTTTTCACAGATGGTTCAAAATCAACAGACGGAACCGGTTTTGCAGTCGTCAACGCTAAAGGAATCTTATTAGCACAAGGAATTTTGCCAATGGTCGCAACAGTTTTGGACGCAGAAGTGCAGGGCATACTGTCTGCTCTTCTTCTAGTTAGAGCTTCTAAAAATAAATTTATTATATGCACAGACAGCCTCTCCGCATTTGAAGCCACTAAATCCGCACGGAACTCTGCGGAACCTATTGCCGCCATACAGGAACTCAACATTCAACTAGAGAAAAGAGTCAAACTGATGTGGATTCCTGGCCACACTGGAATCAAGGGAAAAGAGCATGCAGATACAGCTGCCAAATCAGCTATAAAAGCTCCAGTTTTCACTTTCATGCCATTCTCAACCAAAGCAGTGGCGAAAAGTATTTCTAATACAGCGTACCAACGATGTGCTATCAAATGGGCAAACTATTCCCACACGTACAAGACCTATAATCCCAACAGATCGAGGATCAGGCTCCCCACGACGACTACAACACACATGAACAGATGTTTCATCCGCTTCAGATTAGGACACACTAGTCTAACTCACGCTCATCTACTGGAAAACTAATCTCAACCAGCCTGCCAATTTTGTCGCAATGCTCCCTTAACCATTTCCCATATCCTCAAAGACTGTTCCCTTCTGACACATTACAGATCTTCCTTTTTTCCGAACCTCAACCCGTTAGACTTGCTAAGTACTCCAAGTGAGAAAAATATTAAACGGTTATTTGAATTTTGTAAAACAATACATATTGATAACTTAATTTAAACTGTTATACACCTTAAGCCGATAGCCCTGGCAGCTAGTGCTTAATTAATTATAATTTCAATTGTAATTAATTTAAATAAATAAATATATAAAATATATTTAGGTATAAAGTCGATTTTCTTGTATATACACATTCAGCAATCGATAACGAAATGCTTCAAATCATTAGTTTAACATATTTAAGTTAATAAACCTTCTTTACCTTACTGAAGTTTACATAAAGCCATAACGGTATAACGGCAGTGCATTTGGAAGAATTCCGTTAATTTAAATTTAGGTATAAAGCCGATTTTGTTGTATATACATATTTAGCAATCGACATCGATATGCTTCACCTCATTAGCTTAACATATTTAAGTTAATAAACCTTCTCTAACGAACTGAAGTTGGCGTAAAGCTATGGCGGCATAACGGCAGTGCATGTAGAAGAATTCCGTTATCTTATATTTAGGTATAAAGCCGATTTTCTTGTATTCACATATTTAGCAATCGATATCGAAATGCTTCAAATCATTATTTAATTAACATATGTAAGTTAATAAACCTTCTTTAACGAACGGAAGTTTGCATAAAGCCATGGCGGCATAACGACAATACATTTGGAAGAATTCCGTAGTCTTATATTTATGTATAAAGTCGATTTTCTTGTATATACACATTTAGCTATCGATATCGAAATGCTTCAAATCATTAGTTTAACATATTAAGTTAATAAACGCTTTTTAGCTTACTGAAGTCTACATAAAGCCTTAACAGTATAACGGCAGTGCATTTAGAAGAATTCAGTAATGTTATAAATTTATATTTAGGTATAAAGTCGAGTTTCTTGTATTTACACATTTAGCAATATATATCGAAATGCTTCAAAAAACTGGTTTAGCATATTTAAGGTTATTAACCTTCTTTATCTTAATGAAGTTTACATAAAGCCATAACGGCAGTATATTTATATGAATTCCGTTATCTTATATTTAGGTATAAAGGCGATTTTGTTGTACATACATATTAAGCAATCGATATCGAGATGCTTCAACTCATTAGTTTAAAATATTTAAGTTAATAAACCTTCTTTAACGAACTGAAGTTGGCATAAAGCTATGGCGGCATAACGGCAGTGCATGTAAAAGAATTCCGTTATCTTATATTTAGGTATAAAGTCGATTTTCTTGTATTTACACATTTAGCAATCGATATCGAAATGCATCAAATAACTGGTTTAGCATATTTAAGTTAATTAACCTTCTTTATCTTACTGAAGTTTACATAAAGCAATAACGGCATAACGGCAGTATGTTTATATGAATTCCGTTATCTTATATTTAGGTATAAAGTCGATCATGTTGTTCATACATATTTAGCAATCGATATCGAAATGTTTCAAATCATTAGCTTAACATATTTAAGTTAATTAACCTTCTTTAACGTATTGAAGTGTATATAAAGCCATGGCGGCATAACGACAGTACATTTGGAAGAACTCCGTAATCTTATGTTTAGGTATAAATTCGATTTTGTTGTATATACGCATTTAGCAATCGATATCGAAATGCTTCAAATCATTAGTTTAACATATTTAAGTTAATTAACCTTCTTTAATGTATTGAAGTTGATATAAAGCCATGGCGGCATAACGACAGTACATTTGGAAGAATTCCGTAGTCTTATATTTATGTAAAAATCGATATCGAGATGCTTCAACTCATTAGTGTAACATATTTATGTTAATAAACCTTCTTTAACGATCTGCAGTTGGCATATAGCCATGGCGGCATAACGGCAGTGCATTTAGAAGAATTCCGTAGTCTTATATTTAGGTATAAATTCGATTTTTTTTTCTTGTATATTTTTACATCAAATTTTGCAATCGATATCGAAATGCTTCAAATCATTGGTTTAACATATTTAAGTTAACAAACCTACTTTAACGCACTGAAGTTAACACAAGCCATGGCGGCATAACGGCAGTGCATGTAGAAGAAATTTCCCTAATCTTATATTTAGGTAAAAAGTCGATTTTGTTGTATATACACATTTAGCAATCGATATCGAAATGCCTTTAAATCATTAGTTTAACATATCTTTAAATTAATTAACCCCCTTTATCTTACTGAAGTCTACAAACGCCTTAACGGCATAACGGCAGTGCATGTTTGAAGAATTCCGTAATTTATATTTAGGTATAAAGTCGATTTTCTTGTATATACACATTTAGCAATCGATATCGAAATGCTTCAAATCATTAGTTTAACATATTTAAGTTAATTAACCCTATTTACTTACTGAAGTCTACAAACGCCTTAACGGCAAAACGGCAGTAGCATTTAGGGAAAAATTACATAATCTTATATTTAGGTATAAAGTCGATATTGTTGTATATACACATTAGCAACCGATATCGAAATGCTTCAAATCATTAGTTTAACATATTTAAGCTTTAAAAAACCCCTCTTTAACTTACTGAAGTTGACAAACGGCTGACGGCATAACGGCAGTGCATTTAGGGAAAAACTTTCCCTAATCTTATATTTAGGTATAAAGTTTGATTTTCTTGTATATACTCATTAAGGTTCGATATCGAAATGCTTCAAATCATTAGTTTAACATATTTAAGTTAATAAACCTACTTTAACGAACTGAAGTTGTCATAAATCCATGGCGGCATAACGGCAGTGCATTTAGAAGAATTCCGTAAATCTTATTTTTTAGGTATAAAGTTTGATTTTCTTGTATATACACATTTAGAAATCGATATCGAAATGCCTTTAAATCATTAGTTTAACATATTTAAGTTAATTAACCTTCTTTATCTTACTGAAGTTTACATAAAGCCATAACGGTACAACGGCAGTGCATTTGGGAGAATTTTGTAAGTTTATATTTAGATATAAAGTCGATTTTGTTGTATATACACATTTAGCAATCGATATCGAAATGCCTCAAATCATTAGTTTAACATATTTCAGTTAATTAACCCTATTTACCTTACTGAAGTTGATATAAAGCCATGGCGGCATAACGACAGTACATTTGGAAGAATTCCGTAATCTTATATTTAGGTATAAAGTCTATTTTCTTGTATATATGCATTAAGCAATCGATTTCGAAATGCTTCTAATAACTGGTGTAACATATCTAAGTTAATAAACCTTCTTTAACGAACTGAAATTAACATAAAGCCATAACGGTATAACGGCAGTGAATTTGGAAGAATTACGTAATCTTATATTTAGGTATAAAGTCGATTTTGTTGTATATACACATTTAGCAATCGATATCGAAATGCTCCAAATCATTAGTTTAACATATTTAAGTTAATTAACCCTACTTATCTTACTGAAGTCTACAAACGGCTTAACGGCATAACGGCAAAGCATTTAGAAGAGTTACGTAATCTTATATTTAGGTATAAAGTCGATTTTGTTGTATATACACTTTTAGCAATCGACATCGAAATGCTTCAAATCATTAGTTTAACATATTTAAGCTTATTAACCCTCCTTATCTTACTAAAGTCTACAAAAGCCTTAACGGCGTAACGGCAGTGCATTTGAAAGAATTCCGTTATCTTATATTTAGGTATAAAGTCGAATTTCTTGTATATACTCATTAAGCAATCGATATCGAAATGCTTCAAATCATTAGTTTAACATATTTAAGTTAATAAACCTTCTTTAACGAACTGAAGTTGGCATAAATCCATGGCGGCATAACGGCAGTGCATTTAGAATAATTCCTTAATCTTATATTTAGGTATAGAGTCGATTTTCTTGTATATACGCATTAGAAATCGATTTTGAAATGTTTCAAATCATTAGTTTAACATATTTAAGTTAATTAATCTTCTTTATATTACTGAAGTTTACATAAAGCCATAACGGTACAACGGCAGTGCATTTGGGAGAATTTCGTAAGCTTATATTTAGGTATAAAGTCGATTTTCTTGTATATAAACATTTAGCAATCGATATCGAAATGCCTCAAATCATTAGTTTAACATATTTAAGTTAATTAACCTTCTTTAACATATTGAAGTTGATATAAAGCCATGGCGGCATAACGACAGTACATTTGGAAGAATTCCGTAATCTTATATTTAGGTATAAAGTCGATTTTCTTGTATATATGCATTAAGCAATCGATTTCGAAATGCTTCTAATAACTGGTGTAACATATCTAAGTTAATAAACCTTCTTTAACGAACTGAAATTAACATAAAGCCATAACGGTATAACGGCAGTGCATGTAGAAGAAATCCGTTATCATATATTTAGGTATAAAGTCGATTTTTTGTATATACAATTTAGCAATCGATATCGAAATGCTCAAATCATTAGTTTAACATATTTAAGTTAATTAACCCTCTTATCTTACTGAAGTCTACAAACGCCTTAACGGCATAACGGCAAAGCAATTAGAAGAATTACATAATCTTATATTAAGGTATAAAGTCGATTTTCTTGTATATACTCATTTAGCAATCCATATCAAAATGGTTCAAATCATTAGTTTAACATATTTAAGTTAACAAAGCTCTTTAACGCACTGAAGTTACAAAGGCCATGGCGGCGTAACGGCAGTGCATTTGGAAGAATTCCGTAATCTATATTTAGGTATAAATCGATTTTCTTATATATATCATTAACAATCGATATCGAAATGCTTCAAATCATTAGTTTAACATATTTAAGCTAATTAACCCTCTTTATCTTACCAAAGTTACAAAATCCATGGCGGCATAACGGCAGTGCATTTAGAATAATTCCTAATCTTATATTTAGGTATAAGTCGATTTTCTTGTATATACGCATTTAGAAATCGATATCGAAATGCTTCAAATCATTAGTTTAACATATTTAAGTTAATTAACCTTCTTTATCTTACTGAAGTTTACATAAAGCCATAACGGTACAACGGCAGTGCATTTGGGAGAATTTGTAAGTTATATTTAGTATAAAGTCGATTTTCTTGTATATAAACATTTAGCAATCGATATCGAAATGCCTCAAATCATTAGTTTAACATATTTAAGTTAATTAACCTTCTTTAACATATTGAAGTTGATATAAAGCCATGGCGGCATAACGACAGTACATTTGGAAGAATTCCGTAATCTTATATTTAGGTATAAAGTCGATTTTCTTGTATATATGCATTAAGCAATCGATTTCGAAATGCTTCTAATAACTGGTGTAACATATCTAAGTTAATAAACCTTCTTTAACGAACTGAAATTAACATAAAGCCATAACGGTATAACGGCAGTGAATGTAGAAGAAATCCGTTATCATATATTTAGGTATAAAGTCGATTTTCTTGTATATACATATTTAGCAATCGATATCGAAATGCCTCAAATCATTAGTTTAACATATTTAAGTTAATTAACCCTCTTTATCTTACTGAAGTCTACAAACGCCTTAACGGCATAACGGCAAAGCAATTAGAAGAATTACATAATCTTATATTAAGGTATAAAGTCGATTTTCTTGTATATACTCATTTAGCAATCCATATCAAAATGGTTCAAATCATTAGTTTAACATATTTAAGTTAACAAAGCTACTTTAACGCACTGAAGTTAACACAAGGCCATGGCGGCGTAACGGCAGTGCATTTGGAAGAATTCCGTAATCTCATATTTAGGTATTAAATCGATTTTCTTATATATATGCATTTAACAATCGATATCGAAATGCTTCAAATCATTAGTTTAACATATTTAAGCTAATTAACCCTCTTTATCTTACCAAAGTCTACAAAAGCCTTAACGGCATAACGGCAAAGCATTTAGAAGAATTACGTAATCTTATATTAAGGTATAAAGTCGATTTTCTTGTATATACTCATTTAGCAATCGATATCAAAATGCTTCAAATCATTAGTTTAACATATTTAAGTTCATTAACCCTATTTATCTTACTGAAGTCTACAAACGGCTTAACGGCATAACGGCAAAGCATTTAGAAGAATTACGTAATCTTATATTTAGGTATAAAGTCGATTTTGTTGTATATACACATTTAGCAATCGATATCGAAATGCTTCAAATCATGAGTTTAACATATTTAAGCTTATTAACCCTCTTTATCTTACTAAAGTCTACAAAAGCCTTAACGGCGTAACGGCAGTGCATTTGAAAGAATTCCGTTATCTTATATTTAGGTATAAAGTCGAATTTCTTGTATATGCTCATTAAGCAATCGATATAGAAATGCTTCAAATCATTAGTTTAACATATTTAAGTTAATAAACCTTCTTTAATGAACTGAAGTTGGCATAAATCCATGGCGGCATAACGGCAGTGCATTTAGAATAATTTCTTAATCTTATATTTAGGTATAGAGTCGATTTTCTTGTATATACGCATTTAGAAATCGATATCGAAATGCTTCAAATCATTAGTTTAACATATTTAAGTTAATTAATCTTCTTTATCTTACTGAAGTTTACATAAAGCCATAACGGTACAACGGCAGTGCATTTGGGAGAATTTCGTAAGCTTATATTTAGGTATAAAGTCGATTTTCTTGTATATACACATTTAGCAATCGATATCGAAATGCCTCAAATCATTAGTTTAACATATTTAAGTTAATTAACCCTCTTTATCTTACTGAAGTCTACAAATGCCTTAACGGCATAACGGCAAAGCATTTAGAAGAATTTCGTAATCTTATATTTAGGTATAAAGTCGATTTTCTTGTATATACCCATTTAGCAATCGATATCGAAATGCTTCAAATCATTAGTTTAACATATTTAAGTTAATTAACCCTCTTTATCTTACTGAAGTCTACAAACGCCTTAACGGCATAACGGCATAGCATTTAGAAGAATTACATAATCTTATATTAAGGTATATACTCATTTAGCAATCGATATAAAAATGCTTCAAATCATTAGTTTCACATATTTAGGTTAATTAACCCTATTTATCTTACTGAAGTCTACAAACGCCTTAACGGCATAACGGCAAAGCATTTAGAAGAATTACGTAATCTTTTATTTAGGTATAAAGTCGATTTTCTTGTATATACTCATTTAGCAATCGATAACGAAATGCTTCAAATCATTAGTTTAACATATTTAAGTTAATTAACCCTCTTTATCTTACCAAAGTCTACAAAAGCCTTAACGGCATAACGGCAAAGCATTTAGAAGAATTACGTAATTTTATATTAAGGTATAAAGTCGATTTTCTTGTATATACTCATTTAGCAATCGATATCAAAATGGATCAAATCATTAGTTTAACATATTTAAGTTAATTAACCCTATTTATCTTACTGAAGACTACAAACGGCTTAACGGCATAACGGCAAAGCATTTAGAAGAATTACGTAATCTTATATTAAGGTATAAGGTCGATTTTGTTGTAAATACAAATTTAGCAATCGATATCGAATAGCTTCAAATCATTAGTTTAACATATTTAAGTTAATTAACCTTCTTTATCTTACTGAAGTTTACATAAAGCCATAACGGTACAACGGCAGTGCATTTGGGAGAATTTCGTAAGCTTATATTTAGATATTAAGTCGATTTTGTTGTATATACACATTCAGCAATCGATATCGAAATGCCTCAAATCATTAGTTTAACATATTTAAGTTAATTAACCTTCTTTAAAATATTGAAGTTGATATAAAGCCATGGCGGCATAACGACAGTACATTTGGAAGAATTCCGTAATCTTATATTTAGGTATAAAGTCTATTTTCTTGTATATATGCATTAAGCAATCGATTTCGAAATGCTTCTAATAACTGGTGTAACATATCTAAGTTAATAAACCTTCTTTAACAAACTGAAATTAAGGTAAAGCCATAACGGTATAACGGCAGTGCATTTGGAAGAACTACGTAATCTTATATTTAGGTATAAAGTCGATTTTGTTGTATATACACATTTAGCAATCGATATCGAAATGCTCCAAATCATTAGTTTAACATATTTAAGTTAATTAACCCTACTTATCTTACTGAAGTCTACAAACGGCTTAACGGCATAGCGGCAAAGCATTTAGAAGAATTACGTAATCTTATATTTAGGTATAAAGTCGATTTTGTTGTATATACACATTTAGCAATCGATATCGAAATGCTCCAAATCATTAGTTTAACATATTTAAGTTAATTAACCCTATTTATCTTACCAAAGTCTACAGAAGCCTTAACGGCATAATGGCAAAGCATTTAGAAGAATTACGTAATCTTATATTAAGTTATAAAGTCGATTTTCTTGTATATACTCATTTAGCAATCGATATCAAAATGCTTCAAATCATTAGTTTAACATATTTAAGTTAATTATCCCTATTTATCTTACTGAAGACTACAAACGGCTTAACGGCATAACGGCAAAGCATTTAGAAGAATTACGTAATCTTATATTTAGGTATAAGGTCGATTTTGTTAAATATACAAATTTAGCAATCGATATCGAATAGCTTCAAATCATTAGTTTAACATATTTAAGCTAATTAACCCTCTTTATCTTACTAAAGTCTTCAAAAGCCTTATCGGCGTAACGGCAGTGCATTTGGAAGAATTCCGTAATCTTATATTTAGGTATAAAGTCGATTTTCTTGTATATACTCATTAAGCAATCGATATCGAAATGCTTCAAATCATTAGTTTAACATATTTAAGTTAATATACCTTCTTTAACGAACTGAAGTTGGCATAAATCCATGGCGGCATAACGGCAGTGCATTTAAAATAATTCCGTAGTCTTATATTTAGGTATAAAGTCGATTTTGCTGTATATACACATTTAGCAATCGATATCGAGATGCTTCAACTCATTAGTTTAACATATTTAAGTTAATTAACCCTCTCTATCTTACTGAAGTCTACAAAAGCCTTCACGGCATAACGGCAGTGCATATAGAAGAATTACGTAATCTTATATTTAGGTATAATGTCGATATTCTTGTATTTACACATTTAGCAATCCATATCGAAATGCTTCCAATCATTAGTTTAACATATTTAAGTTAACTAACTTTCTTTAACGTAATGAAGGTGATATAAAGCCATGGCGGCATAAAGACAGTGCATGTAGAAGAATTCCTTAATCTTATATTTAAGTATATAGTCGATTTTCTTGTATATACACATTTAGCAGTCGATATTGGAATGCCTTAAATCATTAGTTTAACATATTTAAGTAAATCATTCCTCTTTATCTTACCGAAGTCTACCAAAGCCTTAACGGCATAACGGCAGTGCATTTGGAAGAGTTCCGTATTCTTATATTTAGATATTAAGTCGACTTTGTTGTATATACGCATTTAGCAATCGACATCGAAATGTTTCAATTCATTAGTTTAACATATTTAAGTTAATAAACCTTCTTTAGCGATCTGAAGCTGGCATAACGGCAGTGGATGAAGAAGAATTCCGTAATCTTATATTAGGCATAAAGTCGATTTTTTTGTATATACAAATTTTTCAATCGATATCGAAATGCTTCAAATCATTTGTTTAACATATTAAGTTAATAAACATTTTCTAGCTTACTGAAGTCTACATAAAGCCTGAACGGTACAGCGGCAGTGCATTTGGAAGAATTCCGTAATGTTATAATTTTATATTTAGGTATAGAGCCGATTTTCTTGTATTTTCACATTTAGCAATCGATATCGAAATGCTTCAAGCCATTAGTTTAATATATTTAGAATAATTGACCTTCTTTAACGTATTGAAGGTGATACAAAGCCATGGTGGCATAACGACAATACATTTGGAAGAATTCCGTAATCTTATATTTAGGTATAAAGTCGATTTTCTTGTATATACACATTAAGCAATCGATATGGAAATGCTTCAAATCATAAGTTTAACATATTTAAGTTAATTAATCCTCTTTGTCTTACTGAAGTCTACAAAAGCCTTAACGGCATAACGGCAATGCATTTGGAGGAGTTCCGTAATCTTATATTTAGGTATAAAGTCGATTTTGTTGTATATACGTATTTAGCAATCGAAAACGAAATGCTTCAAGTCATTAGTTTAACATATTTAAGTTAACATATTTAAGTTAATTAACCTTCTTTATCTTACTGAAGTTTACATAAAGCCATAACGGTATAACGGCAGTGCATTTGGAAGAATTCCGTAAACTTATATTTAGGTATAAAGTCGATTTTCTTGTATTTAAATATTAAGCAAGCGATATCGAAATGCTTCAAATCATTAGTTTAACATATTTAAGTTAATAAACCTTCTTTAACGAACTGAAGTTGGCATATAGCCACGGCGGCATACGGCAGTGCATGTGGAAGAATTCCTGTTAAACTTATATTTAGGTATAAAGTCGATTTTCTTGTATTTCACATTTAGCAATCGATACCGAAATGCTTCAACCATTAGTTTAACATATTTAGAATAATTAACCTTCTTTAACGTATCTGAAGTGATACAAAGCCATGGTGGCATAACGACAATACATTTGGAAGAATTCCGTAATCTTATATTTAGGTATAAAGTCGATTTTCTTGTATATACACATTAAGCAATCGATATGGAAATGCTTCAAATCATAAGTTTAACATATTTAAGTTAATTAATCCTCTTTGTCTTACTGAAGTCTACAAAAGCCTTAACGGCATAACGGCAATGCATTTGGAGGAGTTCCGTAATCTTATATTTAGGTATAAA
Organism: Bactrocera correcta; assembly: GCA_027475135.1. NCBI lineage: Eukaryota > Metazoa > Arthropoda > Insecta > Diptera > Tephritidae > Bactrocera > Bactrocera correcta. The sequence goes on along the minus strand of CM050324.1, from coordinate 12,885,846 downwards.
GTCGATTTTGTTGTATATACGTATTTAGCAATCGAAAACGAAATGCTTCAAGTCATTAGTTTAACATATTTAAGTTAACATATTTAAGTTAATTAACCTTCTTTATCTTACTGAAGTTTACATAAAGCCATAACGGTATAACGGCAGTGCATTTGGAAGAATTCCGTAAACTTATATTTAGGTATAAAGTCGATTTTCTTGTATTTACATATTAAGCAAGCGATATCGAAATGCTTCAAATCATTAGTTTAACATATTTAAGTTAATAAACCTTCTTTAACGAACTGAAGTTGGCATATAGCCACGGCGGCATTACGGCAGTGCATGTAGAAGAATTCCGTTATCTTATATTTAGGTATAAAGTCGATTTTCTTGTATATACACATTTAGCAATCGATACCGAGATGCTTCAACTCATTAGCTTAACATATTTAAGTTAATAAAACCTTCTTTAACGATCTGAAGTTGGCATAAAAGCCATGGCTGGCATAACGGCAGTGCATTTAGAAGAATTCCGTAATCTTATATTTAGGTATAAAGTCGATTTTGTTGTATATACACATTATAGCAATCGATATCGAGATGCTTCAACTCATTAGTTTAACATATTTAAGTTAATAAACCTCTTTCTACTGAAGTTACAAAAGCCTTAACGGCATAACGGCAATGCATTTGGAGGAGTTCCGTAATCTTATATTTAGGTATAAAGTCGATTTTGTTGTATATACGTATTTAGCAATCGAAAACGAAATGCTTCAAGTCATTAGTTTAACATATTTAAGTTAACATATTTAAGTTAATTAACCTTCTTTATCTTACTGAAGTTTACATAAAGCCATAACGGTATAACGGCAGTGCATTTGGAAGAATTCCGTAAACTTATATTTAGGTATAAAGTCGATTTTCTTGTATTTACATATTAAGCAAGCGATATCGAAATGCTTCAAATCATTAGTTTAACATATTTAAGTTAATAAACCTTCTTTAACGAACTGAAGTTGGCATAAAGCCATGGCGGCATAACGGCAGTGCATGTGGAAGAATTCCGTAATGTTATAGTTTTATATTTAGGTATAAAGTCGATTTTCTTGTATTAACACATTTAGCAATCGATATCGAAAAGCTTCAAAGCATTAGTTTATTATATTTAAAATAATTAACCTTCTTTAGCGTAATGAAGGTGATATAAAGCCATGGCGGCATAACGACAGTGCATATAGAAGAATTCCGTAATCTTATATTTAGGTATAAAGGTATAATGCCGATATTCTTGTATTTACACATTTAGCAATCGATATCGAAATGCTTCCAATCATTAGTTTAACATATTTAAGTTAACTAACTTTCTTTAACGTAATGAAGGTGATATAAAGCCATGGCGGCATAAAGACAGTGCATGTAGAAGAATTCCTTAATCTTATATTTAAGTATAAAGTCGATTTTCTTGTATATACACATTTAGCAGTCGATATTGAAATGCCTCAAATCATTAGTTTAACATATTTAAGTAAATCATTCCTCTTTATCTTACCGAAGTCTACCAAAGCCTTAACGGCATAACGGCAGTGCATTTGGAAGAGTTCCGTATTCTTATATTTAGATATTAAGTCGAATTTGTTGTATATACGCATTTAGCAATCGACATCGAAATGTTTCAATTCATTAGTTTAACATATTTAAGTTAATAAACCTTCTTTAGCGATCTGAAGCTGGCATAACGGCAGTGGATGAAGAAGAATTCCGTAATCTTATATTAGGCATAAAGTCGATTTTTTTGTATATACAAATTTTTCAATCGATATCGAAATGCTTCAAATCATTTGTTTAACATATTAAGTTAATAAACATTTTCTAGCTTACTGAAGTCTACATAAAGCCTGAACGGTATAGCGGCAGTGCATTTGGAAGAATTCCGTAATGTTATAATTTTATATTTAGGTATAGAGCCGATTTTCTTGTATTTTCACATTTAGCAATCGATATCGAAATGCTTCAAGCCATTAGTTTAATATATTTAGAATAATTGACCTTCTTTAACGTATTGAAGGTGATACAAAGCCATGGTGGCATAACGACAATACATTTGGAAGAATTCCGTAATCTTATATTTAGGTATAAAGTCGATTTTCTTGTATATACACATTAAGCAATCGATATGGAAATGCTTCAAATCATAAGTTTAACATATTTAAGTTAATTAATCCTCTTTGTCTTACTGAAGTCTACAAAAGCCTTAACGGCATAACGGCAATGCATTTGGAGGAGTTCCGTAATCTTATATTTAGGTATAAAGTCGATTTTGTTGTATATACGTATTTAGCAATCGAAAACGAAATGCTTCAAGTCATTAGTTTAACATATTTAAGTTAACATATTTAAGTTAATTAACCTTCTTTATCTTACTGAAGTTTACATAAAGCCATAACGGTATAACGGCAGTGCATTTGGAAGAATTCCGTAAACTTATATTTAGGTATAAAGTCGATTTTCTTGTATTTACATATTAAGCAAGCGATATCGAAATGCTTCAAATCATTAGTTTAACATATTTAAGTTAATAAACCTTCTTTAACGAACTGAAGTTGGCATATAGCCACGGCGGCATTACGGCAGTGCATGTAGAAGAATTCCGTAATCTTATATTTAGGTATAAAGTCGATTTTCTTGTATTTGCACATTTAGCAATCGATACCGAAATGCTTCAAACCATTAGTTTAACATATTTAGAAAAATTAACCTTCTTTAACGTATCGAAAGTGATACAAAGCCATGGTGGCATAACGACAATACATTTGGAAGAATTCCGTAATCTTATATTTAGGTATAAAGTCGATTTTCTTGTATATACACAGTAAGCAATCGATATGGAAATGCTTCAAATCATAAGTTTAACATATTTAAGTTAATTAATCCTCTTTGTCTTACTGAAGTCTACAAAAGCCTTAACGGCATAACGGCAATGCATTTGGAGGAGTTCCGTAATCTTATATTTAGGTATAAAGTCGATTTTGTTGTATATACGTATTTAGCAATCGAAAACGAAATGCTTCAAGTCATTAGTTTAACATATTTAAGTTAACATATTTAAGTTAATTAACCTTCTTTATCTTACTGAAGTTTACATAAAGCCATAACGGTATAACGGCAGTGCATTTGGAAGAATTCCGTAAACTTATATTTAGGTATAAAGTCGATTTTCTTGTATTTACATATTAAGCAAGCGATATCGAAATGCTTCAAATCATTAGTTTAACATATTTAAGTTAATAAACCTTCTTTAACGAACTGAAGTTGGCATAAAGCCATGGCGGCATAACGGCAGTGCATGTGGAAGAATTCTGTTATCTTATATTTAGGTATAAAGTCGATTTTCTTGTATATACACATTTAGCAATCGATACCGAGATGCTTCAACTCATTAGCTTAACATATTTAAGTTAATAAAACTTCTTTAACGAGCTGAAGTTGGCATAAAGCCATGGCTGCATAACGGTAGTGCATGTAGAAGAATTCCGTTATCTTATATTTAGGTATAAAGTCGATTTTGTTGTATACACACATTTAGCAATCGATATCGAGATGCTTCGACTCATTAGTTTAACATATTTAAGTTAATAAACCTTCTTTAACGAACTGAAGTTGGCATAAAGCCATGGCGGCATAACGGCAGTGCATGTAGAAGAATTCTGTTATCTTATATTTAGGTATAAAGTCGATTTTGTTGTATATACACATTTAGCAATCGATACCGAGATGCTTCAACTCATTAGCTTAACATATTTAAGTTAATTAACCTTCTTTAACGATCTGAAGTTGGAATAAAGCCATGGCGGCAAAACGACAGTGCATGTAGAAGAATTCCGTTATCTTATATTTAGGTATAAAGTCGATTTTGTTGTATATACACACTTAGCAATCGATATCGAGATGCTTCAACTCATTACCTTAACATATTTAAGTTATGAAACCTTCTTTAACGATCTGAAGTTGCCATATAGCCACGGCGGCATTACGGCAGTGCATATAGAAGAATTCCGTTATCTTATATTTAGGTATAAAGTCGATTTTGTTGTATATACACATTAAGCTATCGATATCGAGATGCTTCAACTCATTAGCTTAACATATTTAAGTTAATAAACCTTCTTTAACGATCTGAAGTTGGCATATAGCCACGGCGGCATTACGGCAGTGCATTTAGAAGAATTCCGTAATCTTATATTTAGGTATAAAGTCAATTTTGTTGTATATACACATTAAGTATCGATTTTCTTGTATATACACATTTAGCAAGCGATATCGAGATGCCTAAACTCATTAGTTTAACATATTTAAGTTAATAAAACTTCTTTACCGAACTGAAGTTGGAATAAAGCCATGGCGGCATAACGACAGTGCATGTAGAAGAATTCCGTTATCTTATATTTAGGTATAAAGTCGATTTTGTTGTATATACACATTTAGCAATCGATATCGAAATGCTTCAAATCATTAGTTTAACATATTTAAGTTAATAAACCTTCTTTAACGATCTGAAGTTGGCATATAGCCACGGCGGCATTACGGCAGTGCATGTAGAAGAATTCCGTAATCTTTTATTTAGGTATAAAGTCGATTTTCTTTTATATACACATTTAGATATCGATATCGAAATGCTTCAAATCATTAGTTTAACATATTAAGTTAATAAACATTTTTTAGCTTACTGAAGTCTACATAAAGCCTTAACGGTATAACGGCAGTGCATTTAGAAGAATTCCGTTATCTTATATTAATGTATAAAGTCGATTTTCTTGTATATACACATTTAGCACGCGATATCGAAATGCTTGAAATCAATAGTTTAATATATTTAAGTTAATTAACCTTCTTTAACGTATTGAAGTTGATATAAAGCCATGGCGGCATAACGGCAGTGCATTTAGAAGAATTCCGTAATGTTATAGTTTTATATTTAGGTATAAAGTCGATTTTCTTGTATTAACACATTTAGCAATCGATATCGAAAAGCTTCAAAGCATTAGTTTATTATATTTAAAATAATTAACCTTCTTTAGCGTAATGAAGGTGATATAAAGCCATGGCGGCATAACGACAGTGCATATAGAAGAATTCCGTAATCTTATATTTAGGTATAAAGGTATAATGTCGATATTCTTGTATTTACACATTTAGCAATCGATATCGAAATGCTTCCAATCATTAGTTTAACATATTTAAGTTAACTAACTTTCTTTAACGTAATGAAGGTGATATAAAGCCATGGCGGCATAAAGACAGTGCATGTAGAAGAATTCCTTAATCTTATATTTAAGTATAAAGTCGATTTTCTTGTATATACACATTTAGCAGTCGATATTGAAATGCCTCAAATCATTAGTTTAACATATTTAAGTAAATCATTCCTCTTTATCTTACCGAAGCCTACCAAAGCCTTAACGGCATAACGGCAGTGCATTTGGAAGAGTTCCGTATTCTTATATTTAGATATTAAGTCGAATTTGTTGTATATACGCATTTAGCAATCGACATCGAAATGTTTCAATTCATTAGTTTAACATATTTAAGTTAATAAACCTTCTTTAGCGATCTGAAGCTGGCATAACGGCAGTGGATGAAGAAGAATTCCGTAATCTTATATTAGGCATAAAGTCGATTTTTTTGTATATACAAATTTTTCAATCGATATCGAAATGCTTCAAATCATTTGTTTAACATATTAAGTTAATAAACATTTTCTAGCTTACTGAAGTCTACATAAAGCCTGAACGGTATAGCGGCAGTGCATTTGGAAGAATTCCGTAATGTTATAATTTTATATTTAGGTATAGAGCCGATTTTCTTGTATTTTCACATTTAGCAATCGATATCGAAATGCTTCAAGCCATTAGTTTAACATATTTAGAATAATTAACCTTCTTTAACGTATTGAATGTGATACAAAGCCATGGTGGCATAACGACAATACATTTGGAAGAATTCCGTAATCTTATATTTAGGTATAAAGTCGATTTTCTTGTATTTGCACATTTAGCAATCGATACCGAAATGCTTCAAACCATTAGTTTAACATATTTAGAAAAATTAACCTTCTTTAACGTATTGAAGGTGATACAAAGCCATGGTGGCATAACGACAATACATTTGGAAGAATTCCGTAATCTTATATTTAGGTATAAAGTCGATTTTCTTGTATATACACATTAAGCAATCGATATGGAAATGCTTCAAATCATAAGTTTAACATATTTAAGTTAATTAATCCTCTTTGTCTTACTGAAGTCTACAAAAGCCTTAACGGCATAACGGCAATGCATTTGGAGGAGTTCCGTAATCTTATATTTAGGTATAAAGTCGATGAAGTTGGCATAAAGCCATGGCGGCATAACGGCAGTGCATGTAGAAGAATTCTGTTATCTTATATTTAGGTATAAAGTCGATTTTCTTGTATATACACATTTAGCAATCGATACCGAGATGCTTCAACTCATTAGCTTAACATATTTAAGTTAATAAACCTTCTTTAACGAGCTGAAGTTGGCATAAAGCCATGGCTGCATAACGGTAGTGCATGTAGAAGAATTCCGTTATCTTATATTTAGGTATAAATTCGATTTTGTTGTATACACACATTTAGCAATCGATATCGAGATGCTTCGACTCATAAGTTTAACATATTTAAGTTAATAAACCTTCTTTAACGAACTGAAGTTGGCATAAAGCCATGGCGGCATAACGGCAGTGCATGTAGAAGAATTCTGTTATCTTATATTTAGGTATAAAGTCGATTTTGTTGTACATACACATTTAGCAATCGATACCGAGATGCTTCAACTCATTAGCTTAACATATTTAAGTTAATTAACCTTCTTTAACGATCTGAAGTTGGCATATAGCCACGGCGGCATTACGGCAGTGCATGTAGAAGAATTCCGTAATCTTTTATTTAGGTATAAAGTCGATTTTCTTTTATATACACATTTAGATATCGATATTGAAATGCTTCAAATCATTAGTTTAACATATTAATTTAATAAACATTTTTTAGCTTACTGAAGTCTACGTAAAGACTTAACGGTATAACGGCAGTGCATTTAGAAGAATCCCGTTATCTTATATTTTGGTATAAATTCGATTTTCTTGTATATACACATTTAGCAAGCGATATCGAAATGCTTCAAATCTTTAGTTTAACATATTTAAGTTAATTAACCTTCTTTAACGTATTGAAGTTGATATAAAGCCATGGCGGCATAACGGTAGTGCATTTAGAAGAATTCCGTAATGTTATAATTTTATATTTAGGTATAAAGTCGATTTTCTTGTATTTACACATTTGGCAATCGATTTCGAAATGCTTCAAACCATTAGTTTAACATATTTAAAATAATTAACCTTCTTTAGCGTAATGAAGGTTATATCAAGCCATGGCGGCATAACGACAGTACCTGTGGAAGAATTCTGTAATCTTACATTTAGGTATAAAGTCGATTTTCTTGTATATACACACTTAGCAAGCGATATCGAAATGCTTGAAATCATTAGTGTTACATATTTAAGTTAATAAACCTTCTTTAACGATCTGAAGTTGGCATATAGCCACGGCGGCATTACGGCAGTGCATGTAGAAGAATTCCGTAATCTTATATTTAGGTATAAAGTCGATTTTCTTTTATATACACATTGAGATATCGATATCGAAATACTTCAAATCATTAGTTTAACATATTAAGTTAATAAACATTTTTTAGCTCACTGAAGTCTTCATAAAGCCTTAACGGTAAAACGGCAGTGCATTTAGAAGAATTCCGTTATCTTATATTTAGGAATATATTCGATTTTCTTGTATATACACATTTAGCAAGCGATATCGAAATGCTTCAAATCATTAGTTTAACATATTTAAGTTAATTAACCTTCTTTATCGTATTGAAGTTGATATAACGCCATGGCGGCATAACAGCAGTGCATTTAGAAGAATTCGGTAATCTTATATTCAGGTATATAGTCGATTTTCTTGTATATACACATTTAGCAATCGATATCGAAATGCTTCAAATCATTAGTTTAACATATTTAAGTTAATTAACCTTCTTTAACGTATTGAAGTTGATATAAAGCCATAGCGGAATAACGGCAGTGCATTTAGAAGAATTCCGTTATCTTATATTTAGGTATAAAGTCGATTTTCTTGTATATACACATTTAGCAAGCGATGTCGAAATGCTTCAACTCATTAGCCTAACATATTTAAGTTAATAAACCTTTTTTAACAAACTGAAGTTGGCATATAGCCACGGCGGCATTACGGCAGTGCATGTAGAAGAATTCCGTAATCTTTTATTTAGGTATAAAGTCGATTTTCTTTTATATACACATTAAGATATCGATATCGAAATGCTTCAAATCATTAGTTTAACATATTAAGTTAATACACATTTTTTAGCTTACTGAAGTCTACATAAAGCCTTAACGGTATAACGGCAGTGCATGTAGAAGAATTCCGTTATCTTATATTTAGGTATAAAGTCGATTTTCTTGTATATACACACTTAGCAAGCGATATCGAAATGCTTCAAAACATTAGATTAACATATTTAAGTTAATTAACCCTCTCTCTCTTACTGAAGTCTACATAAAGCCTTAACGGTATAACGGCAGTGCACTTAGAAGAATTCCGTTATCTTATATTTAGGTATAAAGTCGATTTTCGTGTATATACACATATAGCAAGCGATATCGAAATGCTTCAAATCATTAGTTTAACATATTTAAGTTAATTTACCTTCTTTAACGTATTGAAGTTGATATAAAGCCATGGCGGCATAACGGCAGTGCATGTAGAAGAATTCCGTAATCTTTTATTTAGGTATAAAGTCGATTTTCTTGTATACACACATTTAGCAAGCGATATCGAAATGCTTCAAATCATTAGTTTAACATATTTAAGTTAATTAACCTTCTTTATCCTACTGAAGTTTACATAAAGCCATAACGGTATAACAGCAGTGCATTTAAAAGAATTCCGTTATCTTATATTTAGGTATAAAGTGGATTTTGTTGTATATACACATTTAGCAATCGATATCGAAATGCTTCAACTCATTACCTTAACATATTGAGGTTAATAAACCTTCTTTAACGAGCTGAAGTTGGCATAAAGCCGTGGCGGCATAACGGCAGTGCATGTAGAAGAATTCCGTAATCTTATATTTAGGTGTAAAGTCGATTTTCTTGTATACACACATTTAGCAAGCGATATCGAAATGCTCCAAATCATTAGTTTAACATATTTAAGTTAATTAACTTCTTTATCTTACTGAAGTTGACATAAAGCCATGGCGGCATAACGACAGTGCATGTAGAAGAATTCCGTTATCTTATATTTAGGTTTAAAGTCGATTTTGTTGTATATACACATTTAGCAATCGATATCGAGATGCTTCAACTCATTACCTTAACATATTTAAGTTAATAAACCTTCTTTAACGATCTGAAGTTGGAATAAAGCCATGGCGGCAAAACGACAGTGCATGTAGAAGAATTCCGTTATCTTATATTTAGGTATAAAGTCGATTTTGTTGTATATACACATTTAGCAATCGATATCGAGATGCTTCAACTCATTACCTTAACATATTTAAGTTATTAAACCTTCTTTAACGATCTGAAGTTGCCATATAGCCACGGCGGCATTACGGCAGTGCATGTAGAAGAATTCCGTTATCTTATATTTAGGTATAAAGTCGATTTTGTTGTATATACACATTAAGCTATCGATATCGAGATGCTTCAACTCATTAGCTTAACATATTTAAGTTAATAAACCTTCTTTAACGATCTGAAGATGGCATATAGCCACGGCGGCATTACGGCAGTGCATTTAGAAGAATTCCGTAATCTTATATTTAGGTATAAAGTCGATTTTGTTGTATATACACATTAAGTATCAATTTTCTTGTATATACACATTTAGCAAGCGATATCGAGATGCTTAAACTCATTAGTTTAACATATTTAAGTTAATAAAACTTCTTTACCGAACTGAAGTTGGAATAAAGCCATGGCGGCATAACGACAGTGCATGTAGAAGAATTCCGTTATCTTATATTTAGGTATAAAGTCGATTTTGTTGTATATACACATTTAGCAATCGATATCGAGATGCTTCAACTCATTACCTTAACATATTTAAGTTAATAAACCTTCTGTAACGATCTGAAGTTGGCATATAGCCACGGCGGCATTACGGCAGTGCATGTAGAAGAATTCCGTAATCTTTTATTTAGGTATAAAGTCGATTTTCTTTTATATACACATTTAGATATCGATATCGAAATGCTTCAAATCATTAGTTTAACATATTAAGTTAATAAACATTTTTTAGCTTTCTGAAGTCTACATAAAGCCTTAACGGTATAACGGCAGTGCATTTAGAAGAATTCCGTTATCTTATATTTAGGTATAAAGTCGATTTTGTTGTATATACACATTTAGCAATCGATATCGAAATGCTTGAAATCAATAGTTTAATATATTTAAGTTACTTAACCTTCTTTAACGTATTGAAGTTGATATAAAGCCATGGCGGCATAACGGCAGTGCATTTAGAAGAATTCCGTAATGTTATAGTTTTATATTTAGGTATAAAGTCGATTTTCTTGTATTAACACATTTAGCAATCGATATCGAAAAGCTTCAAACCATTAGTTTATTATATTTAAAATAATTAACCTTCTTTAGCGTAATGAAGGTGATATAAAGCCATGGCGGCATAACGACAGTGCATATAGAAGAATTCCGTAATCTTATATTTAGGTATAAAGTCGATTTTGTTGTATATACACATTTAGCAATCGACATCGAGATGCTTCAACTCATTAGCTTAACATATTTAAGTTAATAAACCTTCTTTAACGATCTGAAGTTTGCATATAGCCACGGCGGCATTACGGCAGTGCATGTAGAAGAATTCCGTAATCTTTTATTTAGGTATAAAGTCGATTTTCTTTTATATATACATTTTGATATCGATATCGAAATGCTTCAAATCATTAGTTTAACATAATAAGTTAATAAACATTTTTTAGCTTACTGAAGTCTACATAAAGCCTTAACGTTATACTGGCAGTGCATGTAGAAGAATTCCGTTATCTTTTATTTTGGTATAAAGTCGATTTACTTGTATATACACATTTAGCAAGCGATATTGAAATGCTTCAAATCATTAGTTTAACATATTTAAGTTAATTAACCTTCTTTAACGTATTGAAGTTGATATAAAGCCATGGCGGCATTACGGCAGTGCATTTAGAAGAATTCCGTAATGTTATAATTTTATATTTAGGTATAAAGTCGATTTTCTTGCATTTACACATTTAGAAATCGATATCGAAATGCTTCAAACCATTAGTTTAACATATTTAAAATAATTAACCTTCTTTAGCGTAATGAAGGTGATATAAAGCCATGGCGGCATAACGACAGTACCTGTGGAGGAATTCCGTAATCTTATATTTAGGTATAAAGTCGATTTTCTTATAAATATGCATTTCGCAATCGATATCGAAATGCTTCAAATCATGAGTTTAAGATATTTAAGATAATTAACCCTCTTTATCTTACTGAAATCTACAAAAGCCTTAACGGCATAACGGCAGTGTATTTGGAAGATTTCCGTAATCTTATATTTAGGTATTAAGTCGATTTTGTTGTATATACGCATTTAGCAATCGACATCGGAATGCTTCAAATCATGAGTTTAACATATTTAAGATAATTAACCCTCTTTATCTTACTGAAATCTACAAAAGCCTTAACGGCATAACGGCAGTGTATTTAGAAGATTTCCGTAATCTTATATTTAGGTATTAAGTCGATTTTGTTGTATATACGCATTTAGCAATCGACATCGGAATGCTTCAAATCATGAGTTTAAGATAGTTAAGATAATTAACCCTCTTTATCTTACTGAAATCTACAAAAGCCTTAACGGCATAACGGCAGTGTATTTGGAAGATTTCCGTAATCTTATATTTAGGTATTAAGTCGATTTTCTTGTATATACGCATTTAGCAATCGACATCGGAATGCTTCAAATCATGAGTTTAAGATATTTAAGATAATTAACCCTCTTTATCTTACTGAAATCTACAAAAGCCTTAACGGCATAACGGCAGTGCATTTAGAAGAATTACGTAGTCTTATATTTAGGTATGAATTCGATTTTCTTGTATATACTCATTTAGCAGTCGATATCGAAATGCTTCAAATCATTAGTGTAACATATTTAAGTTAATTAACCTTCTTTATCGTATTGAAGTTGATTTAACGCCATGGCGGCATAACAGCAGTGCATTTAGAAGAATTCGGTAATCTTATATTCAGGTATATAGTCGATTTTCTTGTATATACACATTTAGCAAGCGATATCGAAATGCTTCAAATCATTAGTTTAACATATTTAAGTTAATTAACCTTCTTTAACGTATTGAAGTTGATATAAAGCCATAGCGGAATAACGGCAGTGCATTTAGAAGAATTCCGTTATCTTATATTTAGGTATAAAGTCGATTTTCTTGTATATACACATTTAGCAAGCGATGTCGAAATGCTTCAACTCATTAGCCTAACATATTTAAGTTAATAAACCTTTTTTAACAAACTGAAGTTGCCATATAGCCACGGCGGCATTACGGCAGTGCATGTAGAAGAATTCCGTTATCTTATATTTAGGTATAAAGTCGATTTTGTTGTATATACACATTTAGCTATCGATATCGAGATGCTTCAACTCATTAGCTTAACATATTTAAGTTAATAAACCTTCTTTAACGATCTGAAGTTGGCATATAGCCACGGCGGCATTACGGCAGTGCATTTAGAAGAATTCCGTAATCTTATATTTAGGTATAAAGTCGATTTTGTTGTATATACACATTAAGTATCGATTTTCTTGTACATACACATTTAGCAAGCGATATCGAGATGCTTAAACTCATTAGTTTAACATATTTAAGTTAATAAAACTTCTTTACCGAACTGAAGTTGGAATAAAGCCATGGCGGCATAACGACAGTGCATGTAGAAGAATTCCGTTATCTTATATTTAGGTATAAAGTCGATTTTGTTGTATATACACATTTAGCAATCGATATCGAGATGCTTCAACTCATTACCTTAACATATTTAAGTTAATAAACCTTCTGTAACGATCTGAAGTTGGCATATAGCCACGGCGGCATTACGGCAGTGCATGTAGAAGAATTCCGTAATCTTTTATTTAGGTATAAAGTCGATTTTCTTTTATATACACATTTAGATATCGATATCGAAATGCTTCAAATCATTAGTTTAACATATTAAGTTAATAAACATTTTCTAGCTTACTGAAGTCTACATAAAGCCTTAACGGTATAACGGCAGTGCATTTAGAAGAATTCCGTTATCTTATATTAATGTATAAAGTCGATTTTCTTGTATATACACATTTAGCACGCGATATCGAAATGCTTGAAATCAATAGTTTAACATATTTAAGTTAATTAACCTTCTTTAACGTATTGAAGTTGATATAAAGCCATGGCGGCATAACGGCAGTGCATTTAGAAGAATTCCGTAATGTTATAGTTTTATATTTAGGTATAAAGTCGATTTTCTTGTATTTACACATTTAGCAATCGATATCGAAAAGCTTCAAACCATTAGTTTAACATATTTAAAATAATTAACCTTCTTTAGCGTAATGAAGGTGATATAAAGCCATGGCGGCATAACGACAGTGCATATAGAAGAATTCCGTAATCTTATATTTAGGTATAAAGTCGATTTTGTTGTATATACACATTTAGCAATCGACATCGAGATGCTTCAACTCATTAGCTTAACATATTTAAGTTAATAAACCTTCTTTAACGATCTGAAGTTGGCATATAGCCACGGCGGCATTACGGCAGTGCATGTAGAAGAATTCCGTAAACTTTTATTTAGGTATAAAGTCGATTTTCTTTTATATACACATTTTGATATCGATATCGAAATGCTTCAAATCATTAGTTTAACATATTAAGTTAATAAACATTTTTTAGCTTACTGAAGTCTACATAAAGCCTTAACGTTATACTGGCAGTGCATGTAGAATAATTCCGTTATCTTTATTTTGGTATAAAGTCGATTTACTTGTATATACACATTTAGCAAGCGATATTGAAATGCTTCAAATCATTAGTTTAACATATTTAAGTTAATTAACCTTCTTTAACGTATTGAAGTTGATATAAAGCCATGGCGGCATTACGGCAGTGCATTTAGAAGAATTCCGTAATGTTATAATTTTATATTTAGGTATAAAGTCGATTTTCTTGCATTTACACATTTAGCAATCGATATCGAAATGCTTCAAACCATTAGTTTAACATATTTAAAATAATTAACCTTCTTTAGCGTAATGAAGGTGATATAAAGCCATGGCGGCATAACGACAGTACCTGTGGAGGAATTCCGTAATCTTATATTTAGGTATAAAGTCGATTTTCTTATAAATATGCATTTCGCAATCGATATCGAAATGCTTCAAATCATGAGTTTAAGATATTTAAGATAATTAACCCTCTTTATCTTACTGAAATCTACAAATGCCTTAACGGCATAACGGCAGTGTATTTGGAAGATTTCCGTAATCTTATATTTAGGTATTAAGTCGATTTTGTTGTATATACGCATTTAGCAATCGACATCGGAATGCTTCAAATCATGAGTTTAACATATTTAAGATAATTAACCCTCTTTATCTTACTGAAATCTACAAAAGCCTTAACGGCATAACGGCAGTGTATTTGGAAGATTTCCGTAATCTTATATTTAGGTATTAAGTCGATTTGGTTGTATATACGCATTTAGCAATCGACATCGGAATGCTTCAAATCATGAGTTTAAGATATTTAAGATAATTAACCCTCTTTATCTTACTGAAATCTACAAAAGCCTTAACGGCATAACGGCAGTGCATTTAGAAGAATTCCGTAATGCTCTATTTAGGTATAAAGTCGATTTTTTTGTATATACTCATTTAGCAATCCATATCGAAATGCTTCGAATCATTAGTTTAACATATTTAAGTTAATTAACCCTCTTTATCTTACTGAGGTCTACAAACGGCTTAAAGGCATAACGGCAGTGCATTTCGAAGAATTCCGTAATCTTATATTTAAGTATAAAGTCGATTTTCTTGTATATACTCATTTAGCAATCGATATCGAAATGCTTCAAATCATTAGTTTAACATATTTAAGTAAATTAATCCTCTTTTTCTTACTGAAGTCTACAAAAGCCTTAACGGCATAACGGCAGTGCATTTAGAAGAATTACGTAGTCTTATATTTAGGTATGAATTCGATTTTCTTGTATATACTCATTTAACAGTCGATATCGAAATGCTTCAAATCATTAGTGTAACATATTTAAGTTAATAAACCTTCTTTAACGTATTGAAGGTGGTACAAAGCCATGGCGGCATAACGACAGTACATTTGGAAGAATTCCGTTATCTTATATTTAGGTATAAAGTCGATTTTTTTGTATATACACATTTAGCAATCGATATCGAAATGCTTCAAATCATTAGTTTAACATATTTAAGTTAATTAACCCTCTCTATCTTACTGAAGTCTACAAAATCCTTAACGGCATAACGGCAGTGCATTTCGAAGAATTCCGTAATCTTATATTTGGGTATAAAGTCGATTTTTTTGTATATACTCATTTAGCAATCGATATCGAAATGCTTCAAATCATTAGTTTAACATATTTAAGCTAATTTACCTTCTTTAACGTAATGAAGTTGATATAAAGCTATGGCAGCATAACGACAGTGCATTTAGAAGAATTCCGTAATTTTATATTTAGGCATATAGTCGATTTTCTTGTATTTACACATTTAGCAATCGATATCGAAAATCTTTAAATCGTTAGTTTAACATATTTAAGTTAATTAACCTTCTTTAACGTAAAGAAGGTAATATAAAGCCATGGCGGCATAACGACAGTGCATTTAGAAGAATTCCGTAATCTTATATTCAGGTATAAAGGCGACTTTCTTGTATTTACACATTTAGCAATCGATATCGAAAATCTTCAAATCATTAGTTTAACATATTTAAGTTAATTAACCTTCTTTAGCGTAATGAAGGTGATATAAAGCCATAACGGCATAAAGGGAGTGTATTTCGATGAATTCCGTAATCTTATATTTAGGTATAAAGTCGACTTTCTTGTATATACTCATTTAGCAATCTATGTCGAAATGCCTTAAATCATTAGTTTAATATATTTAAGTTAATAAAGCTTCTTTAACGCACTGAAGTTAACTTAAAGCAATGGCGGCATAACGGCAGTATATGTAGAAGAACTCCGTAATCTTATATATAGCTATAAAGTCGATTTTCTTGTATATATACATATAGCAATCGATATCGAAATGCTTCAAATAACTGGTTTAACATATTTAAGTTCATAAACCTTCTTTAACGAATTGAAGTTGGCATAAAGCAATGGCGGCATAACGGCAGTGCATTTAGAAGAATTCCGCAATCTTATATTTAGGTATAAAGTCGATTTTGTTGTATATACGCATTAAGCAATCGATATCGAAATGCTTCAAGTAACTGGTTTAACATATTTAAGTTAATAAACCTTCTTTAACGAACTGAAGTTAACATAAAGCCATAACGGCAGTGCATTTAGAAGAATTCCGTTATCTTATATTTAGGTATAATAAGAATTCCGTTATCTTGTATTTAGGTATAAAGTCGATTTTTGTGTCTATACACATTTAGCAATCGATATCGAAATGCTTCAAATCATTAGTTTAACATATTCAAGTTAATAAACCTTCTTTAACGAACGGAAGTTGGCTTAAAACCTTGGCGGCATAACGGCAGTGCATGTAGAAGAATTCCGTATACTTATATTTAGGTATAAAGTCGATTTTCTTGTATATACACATTTAGCAATCGATAACGAAATGCTTCAAATCATAAGTTTATCATATTTAAGTTAATTAACCTTATATATCTTACTGAAGTTTACATAAAGCCATAACAGTATAGCGGCAATGCATTTGGAAGAATTCCGAAATATTATATTTAGGTATAAAGTCGATTTTCTTGTATATATATATTTCGCAATCGATATCGAAATGCTTCAACTCATTAGTTTAACATATTTAAGTTAATTAACCTTCGTTAACGTAGTGAAGGTGATATAAAGCCATAACGGCATAAAGGGAGTGTATTTCGATGAAATCCCTAATATTATATTTAGGTATAAAATCGACTTTCTTGTATATACTCATTTAGCAATCTATATCGAAATGCTTCAAATCATTAGTTTAATATATTTAAGTTAATAAAGCCTCTTTAACGCACTGAAGTTAACATAAGGCCATGGCGGCTTAACGGCAGTGTATGTAGAAGAATTCCGTAATCTTATATTTAGGTATAAAGTCGATTTTGTTGTTTATACGCGATAAGCAATCGATATCTTTATTCTTTATCGAACTGAAGTTAACATAAGGCCATAACGGCAGTGCATTTAGAAGAACCCCGCTATCTTATATTTAGGTATAAAGTCGATTTTCTTGTATATACACATTTAGCAATCGATATCGAAATGCTTCAAATCATTAGTTTAACATATTTAAGTTAATAAACCTTCTTTAACGAACGGAAGTTGGCATAAAGCCATGACGGCATAACGGCAGTGCATGTAGAAGACTTCCGTTTTCTTATATTTAGGAAAAAAGTCGATTTTCTTGTATATACAAATTAAGCAATCGATAACGAAATGCTTCAAATCATTAGTTTATCATATTTAAGTTAATTAACCTTATTTATCTTACTGAAGTTTACATAAAGCCATAACGGTATAACGGCAGGGCATTTGGAAGAATTCCGTAATCTTATATTTAGGTATAAAGTCGATTTTCTTGTATATATATATTTCGCAATCGATATCGAGATGCTTCAACTCATTAGTTTAACATATTTAAGTTAACTAACCCTCTTTATCTTACTGAAGTCTACAAACATCTTAACGGCATAACGGCAAAGCATTTAGAAGGATTCCGTAATCTTATATTTAGGTATAAAGTCGATTTTCTTGTATATACTCATTTAGCAATCGATATCGAAATGGTTCAACTCATTAGTTTAACATATTTAAGTTAATAAACCTTCTTTAACGAACTGAAGTGTGCATAAAGCCATGGCGGCATAACGGCAGTGCATTTAGAAGAATTCCCTTAGCTTATATTTAGGTATAAAGTCGATTTTGTTGTATATACGCATAAAGCAATCGATATTGAAATGCTTCAAATAACTGGTTTAACATATTTAAGTTAATAAACCTTCTTTAACGAACTGAAGTTAACATAAAGCCATAACGGCAGTGCATTTAGAAGTATTCCGTTATCTTATATTTAGGTATAATAAGAATTCCGTTGTCTTATATTTAGGTATAAAGTCGATTTTCTTGTATATACACATTTAGCAATCGATATCGATATGCTTCAAATCATTAGTTTAACATATTTAAGTTAATTATCATTCTTTTTCGTACTGAAGTTTACATAAAGCCACAACGGTATAACGGCAGTGCATTTGGAAAAACTCCGTAATCTTATATCTAGGAATAAAGTCGATTTTCTTGTATATACACATTTAGCATTCGATATCAAGATGGTTTAACTAATTAGTTTAACATATTTAAGTTAATAAACCTTCTTTAACGATCTGAAGTTTGCATATAGCTATGACGGCATAACGGCACTGCATGTAGAAGAATTCCGTAATCTTATATTTATGTATAAAGTCGACTTTCTTGTATATACTCATTTAGCAATCTATATCGAAATGCTTCAAATAATTAGTTTAATATATTTGAGTTAATAAAGCCTCTTTAACGCACTGAAGTTAACATAAGGCCATGGCGGCATAACGGCAGTGTATGTAGAAGAATTCCGTAATCTTATATTTAGGTATAAAGTCGATTTTCTTGTATATATACATATAGCAATCGATATCGAAATGCTTCAAATCATTAGTTTAACATATTAAGTTAATAAACATTTTTTAGCTTACTGAAGTCTACATAAAGCCTTAACGGTATAACGGCAGTGCATTTAGAAGAATTCCGTAATCTTATATTTGGATATAAAGCCGAATTTGTTGTATATACGCATTTAGCAATCGATATCGAAATTCTTCAAATCATTCTTCTTCTTTCTTTACTGGCGTAGACACCGCTTACGCGATTATAGCCGAGTCAACAACAGCGCGCCAGTCGTTTCTTCTCTTCGCTACGTGGCGCCAATTGGATATTCCAAGCGAGGCCAGGTCCTTCTCTACTTGGTCCTTCCAACGGAGTGGAGGTCTTCCTCTTCCTCTGCTTCCCGCGGCGGGTACTGCGTCGAATACTTTCAGAGCTGGAGTGTTTTCATCCATCCGGACAACATGACCTAGCCAGCGTAGCCGCTGTCTTTTAATTCGCTGAACTATGTCAATGTCGTCGTATATCTCGTACAGCTCATCGTTCCATCGAATGCGATATTCGCCGTGGCCAACGCGCAAAGGACCATAAATCTTTCGCAGAACCTTTCTCTCGAAAACTCGCAACGTCAACTCATCGGTTGTTGTCATCGTCCAAGCCTCTGCACCATATAGGAGGACGGGAATTATGAGAGACTTATAGAGTTTGGTTTTTGTTTGTCGAGAGAGGACTTTGCTTCTCAATTGCCTACTTAGTCCGAAGTAGCACCTGTTGGCAAGAGTTATCCTGCGTTGGATTTCTAGGCTGACATTGTTGGTGGTGTTTACGCTGGTTCCAAGATAGACGAAATTATCTACAACTTCAAAGTTATGACTGTCAACAGTGACGTGAGTGCCAAGTCGCGAGTGCGACGACTGTTTGTTTGATGACAGGAGATATTTCGTCTTGCCCTCGTTCACTGCCAGACCCATTTCTTTTGCTTCCTTGTCCAGTCTGGAGAAAGCAGAACTAACGGCGCGGGTATTGAGGCCGATGATATCAATATCATCGGCATACGCCAGCAGTTGTACACTCTTATAAAAGATAGTACCCTCTCTGTTAAGTTCTGCAGCTCGAACTATTTTCTCCAGAAGCAGGTTGAAAAAGTCGCACGATAGGGAATCGCCTTGTCTGAAACCTCGTTTGGTATCGAACGGCTCGGAGAGGTCCTTCCCGATTCTGACGGAGCTTTTTGTGTTGCTCAACGTCAGTTTACACAGCCGTATTAGTTTTGCGGGGATACCAAATTCAGACATCGCGGCATAAAGGCAGCTCCTTTTCGTGCTGTCGAAAGCAGCTTTCAAATCGACGAAGAGGTGGTGTGTGTCGATTCTCCTTTCACGGGTCTTTTCCAAGATTTGGCGCATCGTGAATATCTGGTCGGTTGTTGATTTACCAGGTCTAAAGCCACACTGATAAGGTCCAATCAGTTTGTTGACGGTGGACTTTAATCTTTCACACAATACGCTCGACAGAACCTTATATGCGATGTTGAGGAGGCTAGTCCCACGGAAGTTGGCGCAGATTGTGGGGTCTCCTTTTTTGTGGATTGGGCATAGCACACTTAAATTCCAATCGTTGGGCATACTTTCGTCCGACCATATTTTGCAGAGAAGCTGATGCATGCACCTTATCAGCTCTTCGCCGCCGTGTTTGAATAGCTCGGCCGGCAATCCATCGGCCCCTGCCGCTTTGTTGTTCTTCAGGCGGGCAATCGCTATTCGAACTTCTTCATGGTCGGGCAATGGAACGTCTGCTCCATCGTCATCGATTGGGGTATCGGGTTCGCTTTCTCCTGGTGTTGTGCGTTCACTGCCATTCAGCAGGCTGGAGAAGTGTTCCCTCCATAATTTAAGTATGCTCTGGGCATCGGTAACTAGATCACCTTTGGGGGTTCTACAAGAGTATGCTCCGGTCTTGAAACCTTCTGTAAGCCGCCGCATCTTTTCATAGAATTTTCGAGCATTACCCCTGTCGGCCAGCTTATCAAGCTCTTCGTACTCACGCATTTCGGCCTCTTTCTTTTTCTGTCTACAAATGCGTCTCGCTTCCCTCTTCAACTCTCGGTATCTATCCCATCCCGCACGTGTTGTGGTCGATCGTAACGTTGCGAGGTAGGCAGCCTGTTTTCTCTCCGCTGCGACACGGCACTCCTCGTCGTACCAGCTGTTCTTCTGCACTTTCCGAAAACCAATGGTTTCGGTTGCAGCTGTACGTAAGGAGTTTGAAATGCCGTCCCACAGTTCCCTTATACCGAGTTGTTGACGAGTGCTCTCAGAGAGCAGGAGTGCAAGCCGAGTAGAAAAACGTTCGGCCGTCTGTTGTGATTGCAGCTTCTCGACGTCGAACCATCCTTGTGTTTGTTGGCGTGCGTTTTTTGCTGCACAGAGGCGGGTGCGTATTTTGGCTGCAACAATATAGTGGTCCGAGTCGATGTTAGGACCTCGGAGCGCACGCACATCTAAAACACTGGAGACGTGTCTTCCGTCTATCACAACATGATCGATCTGGTTGGTGGTTTTTCGATCTGGAGACAGCCAGGTAGCTTGATGTATCTTCTTATGCTGGAATCTAGTGCTACAGATAACCATATTTCGGGCCCCGGCGAAGTCGATCAGCCTCAGCCCATTTGGGGATGTTTCCGCGTGGAGGCTGAATTTACCGACCGTAGTGCCAAAGATACCTTCTTTGCTCACCCTGGCATTGAAGTCGCCAAGCACGATTTTGACATCGTGGCGGGGGCATCTCTCATAAGTGCGCTCCAAGCACACATAAAAGGCATCTTTGGTCACATCGTCCTTCTCTTCCGTCGGGGCGTGGGCGCAAATCAGCGATATGTTGAAGAACCTCGCTTTGATGCGGATTGTGGCTAGACGTTCATTCTCCGGAGTGAATGATAGTACTCGGCGACGGAGTCTCTCTCCCACCACGAATCCAACACCAAACTTGCGCTCCTTTATATGGCCACTGTAGTAAATGTCACAAGGACCTACTCGTCTCTGTCCTTGTCCCGTCCATCGCATTTCTTGGACGGCGGTGATGTCAGCCTTTATCTTTACGAGGACATCTACCATCTGGGCAGCGGCACCTTCCCAATTAAGGGACCGGACATTCCAGGTGCATGCCCTCAAATCATAGTCCTTATTTCGTTTGCCATGGTCGTCATCAAAAGGGGGGTCACTCATCCGAGGCTTGTTGTTGTCTTTCATTGGGGGTGTTTTTTTACGTGGCGGGTCCCAAACCCAGCGCACAACCCTGCAGGGGTGTTTCGCCTTCTCACTTTAGCTCGCCTTCAAACGGATGTTCTTAGGCTACCCAGAGGATACTTGGTCAAAGACCGGAAGTCGTGAGCTGCTTGAGTCATATGTAAAAGAATCGTTTCTGGCCACTCCCAAGTGAATGGCGATCAGAGAACTTTCCTCACTTGCGTGAACTTCTACACATGACTCCATCCTCCTCTTCAAATCATTAGTTTAACATATTTAAAATAATTAACCTTCTTTAACGATCTGAAGTTGGCATATAGCCACGGCGGCATTACGGCAGTGCATGTAAAAGAATTCCGTAATCTTTTATTTAGGTATAAAGTCGATTTTCTTTTATATACACATTTAGATATCGATATCGAAATGCTTCAAATCATTAGTTTAACATATTAATTTAAGAAGCATATTTTAGCTTACTGAAGTCTACATAAAGCCT
>CM050324.1:12837157-12862061 GCA_027475135.1 Bactrocera correcta | reverse complement strand
ACGGCAGAACGGCAAAGCATTTAGAAGAATTACATAATCTTATATTTAGGTATAAAGTCGATATTGTTGTATATACACATTTAGCAATCGATATCGAAATGCTTCAAATCATTAGTTTAACATATTTAAGCTAATAAACCCTCTTTATCTTACTGAAGTCTACAAACGGCTTAACGGCATAACGGCAAAGCATTTAGAAGAATTACGTAATCTTATATTTAGGTATAAAATCGATTTTGTTGTATATACACATTTAGCAATCGATATCGAAATGCTTCAAATCATTAGTTTAACATATTTAAGCTAATTAACCCTCTTTATCTTACTAAAATCTACAAAAGCCTTAACGGCGTAACGGCAGTGCATTTGAAAGAATTCCGTTATCTTATATTTAGGTATAAAGTCGATTTTCTTGTATATACTCATTAAGCAATCGATATCGAAATGCTTCAAGTCATTAGTTTAACATATTTAAGTTAATAAACCTTCTTTAACGAACTGAAGTTGGCATAAATCCATGGCGGCATAACGGCAGTGCATTTAGAATAATTCCGTAATCTTATATTTAGGTATAGAGTCGATTTTCTTGTATATACGCATTAAGAAATCGATGTCGAAATGCTTCAAATCATTAGTTTAACATATTTAAGTTAATTAACCTTCTTTA
The DNA here is from genome assembly GCA_027475135.1 of Bactrocera correcta. Classification (NCBI taxonomy): domain Eukaryota; kingdom Metazoa; phylum Arthropoda; class Insecta; order Diptera; family Tephritidae; genus Bactrocera; species Bactrocera correcta. The sequence continues at coordinate 12,861,394 of CM050324.1, read as the reverse complement.
TCTTACTGAAGTTTACATAAAGCCAAACGGTACAACGGCAGTGCATTTGGGAGAATTTCGTAAGCTTATATTTAGGTATAAAGTCGATTTTGTTGTATATACACATTTAGCAATCGATATCGAAATGCCTCAAATCATTAGTTTACCATATTTAAGTTAATTAACCTTCTTTAACATATTGAAGTTGATACAAAGCCATGGCGGCATAACGACAGTACATTTGGAAGCATTCCGTAATCTTATATTTAGGTATAAAGTCGATTTTCTTGTATATATGCATTAAGTAATCGGTTTCGAAATGCTTCTAATAACTGGTGTAACATATCTAAGTTAATAAACCTTCTTTAACGAACTGAAATTAACATAAAGCCATAAAGGTATAACGGCAGTGCATTTGGAAGAATTCCGTAATCTTATATTTAGGTATAAAGTCGATTTTGTTGTATATACGCATTTACCAATCGATATCAAAATGCTTCAAATCATTAGTTTAACAAGTTAAGTTAATTAACCTTCTTTGACGTATTGAGGTGGTATAAAGCCATAGCGGCATAGCGACAGTACATTTGGAAGAAATCCTTAATTTTATATTTAGGTATAAAGAAGATTTTTTTGTATATATGCATTTAGCAATCGATTTCGAAAATCTTCAAATCAATAGTTTAACATATTTAAGTTAATAAACCTTGTTTAACGAACAGAAGTTAACAAAAAGCCGTAACTGCATAACGGTAGTGCATTTAGAAGAATTCCGTAAGCTTATATTTAGGTATAACGTCGATTTTGTTGTATATACACATTTAGCAATCGATATCGAAATGCCTCAAATCATTAGTTTAACATATCTAAGTTAATTAACCCCCTTTATCTTACTGAAGTCTACAAACGCCTTAACGGCATAACGGCAGTGCATGTAGAAGAATTCCGTTATTATATATTTAGGTATAAAGTCGATTTTCTTGTATATACACATTTAGCAATCGATATCGAAATGCCTCAAATCATAAGTTTAACATATTTAAGTTAATTAACCCTCTTTATCTTACTGAAGTCTACAAACGCCTTAACGGCAGAACGGCAAAGCATTTAGAAGAATTACATAATCTTATATTTAGGTATAAAGTCGATATTGTTGTATATACACATTTAGCAATCGATATCGAAATGCCTCAAATCATTAGTTTAACATATCTAAGTTAATTAACCCCCTTTATCTTACTGAAGTCTACAAACGCCTTAACGGCAGAACGGCAAAGCATTTAGAAGAATTCCGTAAGCTTATATTTAGGTATAAAGTCGATTTTCTTGTATATACGCATCTAGCAATCGATATCGAAATGCTTCAAATCATTAGTTTAACATATTTAAGTTAATTAACCTTCTTTAACGTATTGAAGTTGATATAAAGCCATGGCGGCAAAACGACAGTAGATTTGGAAGAATTCCGTAATCTTATATTTAGGTATAAGGTCGATTTTGTTGTATACACACATTTAGCAATCGATATCGAAATGCCATAACGGCATAACGGCAGTGTATTTAGAAGAATTCCGTAATCTTATATTTAGATATAAAGTCGATTTTCTTGTATATACACATTTAGCTATCGATATCGAAATGCCTCAAATCATAAGTTTAACATATTTAAGTTAATTAACCTTCTTTAACGTATTGAAGTTGATACAAACCATGGCGCCATAACGGCAGTGCATTTGGAAGAATTCCGTAATCTTATATTTAGGTATAAAGTCGATTTTGTTGTATATGCACATTTAGCAATCGATATCGAGATGCTTCAACTCATTAGTTTCACATATTTAAGTTAAAAAACCTTCTTTAACGGACTGAAGTTGGCATAAAGCCATGGCGGCACAACGGCAGTGCATGTAGAAGAATTCCGTTATCTTATATTTATGTATAAAGTTGATTTTCTTGTATATATGCATTAAGTAATCGGTTTTGAAATGCTTCAAATAACTGGTTAAATAAAGCTTCTTTAACGCACTGAAGTTAAGATAAAGCCACAACGGTATAACGGCAGTGCATTTGGAAGAATTCCGTTATCTTATATTTAGGTATTAAGTCGATTTTCTTGTATATATGCATTTAGCAATCGATTTTGAAATGCTTCAAATCATTAGTTTAACATATTTAAGTTAACAAACCTACTTTAACGCACTGAAGTTAACACAAGGCCATGGCGGCATAACGGCTGTGCATGTAGAAGAAATCCGTAATCTTATATTTAGGTAAATAGTCGATTTTCTTGTATATACACATTTAGCAATCGATATCGAAATGCCTCAAATCATTAGTTTAACATATCTAAGTTAATTAACCCCCTTTATCTTACTGAAGTCTACAAACGCTTTAACGGCATAACGGTAGTGCATGTAGAAGAATTCCGTTATTATATATTTAGGTATAAAGTCGATTTTCTTGTATATACAAATTTAGCAATCGATATCGAAATGCCTCAAATCATAAGTTTAACATATTTAAGTTAATTAACCCTCTTTATCTTACTGAAGTCTACAAACGCCTTAACGGCAGAACGGCAAAGCATTTAGAAGAATTACATAATCTTATATTTAGGTATAAAGTCGATATTGTTGTATATACACATTTAGCAATCGATATCGAAATGCTTCAAATCATTAGTTTAACATATTTAAGCTAATAAACCCTCTTTATCTTACTGAAGTCTACAAACGGCTTAACGGCATAACGGCAAAGCATTTAGAAGAATTACGTAATCTTATATTTAGGTATAAAGTCGATTTTGTTGTATATACACATTTAGCAATCGATATCGAAATGCTTCAAATCATTAGTTTAACATATTTAAGCTAATTAACCCTCTTTATCTTACTAAAGTCTACAAAAGCCTTAACGGCGTAACGGCAGTGCATTTGAAAGAATTCCGTTATCTTATATTTAGGTATAAAGTCGATTTTCTTGTATATACTCATTAAGCAATCGATATCGAAATGCTTCAAGTCATTAGTTTAACATATTTAAGTTAATAAACCTTCTTTAACGAACTGAAGTTGGCATAAATCCATGGCGGCATAACGGCAGTGCATTTAGAATAATTCCGTAATCTTATATTTAGGTATAGAGTCGATTTTCTTGTATATACGCATTAAGAAATCGATGTCGAAATGCTTCAAATCATTAGTTTAACATATTTAAGTTAATTAACCTTCTTTATCTTACTGAAGTTTACATAAAGCCATAACGGTACAACGGCAGTGCATTTGGGAGAATTTCGTAAGCTTATATTTAGGTATAAAGTCGATATTGTTGTATATACACATTTAGCAATCGATATCGAAATGCTTCAAATCATTAGTTTAACATATTTAAGCTAATAAACCCTCTTTATCTTACTGAAGTCTACAAACGGCTTAACGGCATAACGGCAAAGCATTTAGAAGAATTACGTAATCTTATATTTAGGTATAAAGTCGATTTTGTTGTATATACACATTTAGCAATCGATATCGAAATGCTTCAAATCATTAGTTTAACATATTTAAGCTAATTAACCCTCTTTATCTTACTAAAGTCTACAAAAGCCTTAACGGCGTAACGGCAGTGCATTTGAAAGAATTCCGTTATCTTATATTTAGGTATAAAGTCGATTTTCTTGTATATACTCATTAAGCAATCGATATCGAAATGCTTCAAGTCATTAGTTTAACATATTTAAGTTAATAAACCTTCTTTAACGAACTGAAGTTGGCATAAATCCATGGCGGCATAACGGCAGTGCATTTAGAATAATTCCGTAATCTTATATTTAGGTATAGAGTCGATTTGCTTGTATATACTCATTAAGTAATCGATATCGAAATGCTTCAAATCATTAGTTTAACATATTTAAGTTAATTAACCCTCTTTATCTTACTGAAGTCTGCAAACGCCTTAACGGCATAACGGCAAAGCACTTAGAAGAACTACATAATCTTATATTTAGGTATAAAGTCGATTTTGTTGTATATACACATTTAGCAATCGATATCGAAATGCTTCAAATCATTAGTTTAACATATTTAAGCTAATAACCCTCTTTGTCTTACTGAAGTCTACAAAAGCCTTAGCGGCATAACGGCAGTGCATTCAGAAGAATTCCGTTATCATATATTTAGGTAAAAAGTCGATTTTCTTGTATATACACATTTAGCAATCGATATCGACATGCCTCAAATCATTAGTTTAACGTATTTAAGTTAATTAACGCTCTTTTTCCTACAGAAGTCTACAAACATCTTAACGGCATATAGGCAAAGCATTTAGAAGAATTACGTAATCTTATATTTAGGTATAATGTCGATTTTCTTGTATATATGCATTAAGCAATCGGTTTCGAAATGCTTCTAATAACTGGTGTGACATATCTAAGTTAATAAACCTTCTTTAACGAACTGAAATTAACATAAAGCCATAACGGTATAACGGCAGTGCATTTGGAAGAACTCCGTAATCTTATATTTAGGTATAAAGTCGATTTTGTTGTATATACGCATTTACCAATCGATATCAAAATGCTTCAAATCATTAGTTTAACAAGTTAAGTTAATTAACCTTCTTTGACGTATTGAGGTGGTATAAAGCCATAGCGGCATAACGACAGTACATTTGGAAGAAATCCTTAATTTTATATTTAGGTATAAAGAAGATTTTCTCGTATATATGCATTTAGCAATCGATTTCGAAAATCTTCAAATCAATAGTTTAACATATTTAAGTTAATAAACCTTGTTTAACGAACAGAAGTTAACATAGAGCCGTAACTGCATAACGGCAGTGCATTTAGAAGAATTCCGTAATCTTATATTTAGGTATAAAGTCGATTTTCTTGTATATACACATTTAGCAATCGATATCGAAATGCCTCAAATCATTAGTTTAACATATTTAAGTTAATTAACCCTCTTTATCTTACTGAAGTCTACAAACGCCTTAACGGCATAACGGCAAAGCATTTAGAAGAATTACGTAATCCTATATTTAGGTATAAAGTCGATTTTCTTGTATATACTAATTTAGCAATTGATTTCGAAATGCTTCAAATCGTTAGTTTGAAAGTTAACAAACCTACTTTAACGTACTGAAGTTAACACAAAGCCATGGCGGCATAACGGCAGTTCATGTAGAAGAAATCCGTAATCTTATAGTTAGGTATAAATTCGCTTTTTTTGTATATACACATTTAGCAATCGATATCTAAATGCTTCAAATCATTAGTTTAACATATTTAAGTTAATTAAACTTTTTTAAGTTATTGAAGTTGATATAAAGTCATGGTGGCATAACGACAGTACATTTGGAAGAATTCCGTAATCTTATATTTAAGTATAAAGCCGATTTTCTTGTATATATGCATTAAGCAAACGATATCGAATTCTTTAAATAACTAGTTTAACATATCTAAGTTAATAAAGCTTCTTTAACGCACCGAAGTTAACTTAAAGCCATGGCGGCATAACGGCAGTGCATTTAGAAGAATTCCGTAAGCTTATATTTAGGTATAAAGTCGATTTTCTTGTATATATGCATTAAGCAATCGATTTCGAAATGCTTCAAATAACTAGTGTAACATATCTAAGTTAATAAACCTTCTTTAACGCACTTGAAGTTAACATAAAGCCATGGCGGCATAACGGCAGTGCGTTTAGAAGAATTCCGTAAGCTTAGATTTATGTATAAAGTCGATTTTCTTGTATATGTGCATTAAGCAATCGATTTCAAAATGATTCAAATAACTAGTGTAACATATCTAAGTTAATAAACTTTCTTTAACGAACTGAAATTTACATAAAGCCATAACGGCATAACGGCAGTGCATTTGGAAGAATTCCGTAATCTTATATTTAGGTATAAAGTCGATTTTGTTGTGTATATGCATTTAGTAATCGATTTCGAAAATTTTCAAATCATTAGTTTAACATATTTAAGTTAATAAAGCTTCTTAAGCGCACTGAAGTTAACACAAAGCCATGGCGGCATAACGGCAGTTCATGTAAAAGAATTCCGTAATCTTATATTTAGGTATAAAGTCGATTTTCTTGTATATACTTATTTAGCAATCGATATCGAAATGCCTCAAATCATTAGTTTAACATATTTAAGTTAATTTACCCCCTTTATCTTACTGAAGTCTACAAACGCCTTAACGGCATAACGGCAGTGCATGTAGAAGAATTCCGTTATCATATATTTAGGTACAAAGTCGATTTTCTTGAATATACACATTTAGCAATCGATATCAAATGCCTCAAATCAATAGTTTAACAAAATTAAGTTAACTAAACCTCTTTATCTTACTGAAGTCTACAAGCACCTTAACGGCATAACGGCAAAGCATTTAGAAGAATTACATAATCTTATATTTAGGCATAAAGTCGATTTTCTTGTATATATGCATTTAGCAATCGACTTCGAAAATATTCAAATCATTAGTTGAACATATTTAAGTTAATAAACCTTATTTAACGCACTGAAGTTAACACAAAGCCATGGCGGCATAGCGGCAGTTCATGTAGAAGAATTCCGTTATCATATATTTAGGTATAAAGTCGATTTTCTTGTATATACACATTTAGCAATCGACATCGAAATTCCTCAAATCATTAGTTTAACATATTTAAGTTAATTAACCCCCTTTATCTTACTGAAGTCTACAAACGCCTTAACGGCTTAACGGCAGTGCATGTAGAAGAATTTCGTTATCATATATTTAGGTATAAAGTCGATTTTGTTGTATATACACATTAAGCAATCGATATCGAAATGCCCCAAATCATTAGTTTAACACATTTAAGTTAATTAACCTTCTTTAAAATATTGAAGTTGATATAATGCCATGGCGGCATAACGACAGTACATTTGGAAGAATTCCGTAATCTTATATTTAGGTATAAAGTCGATTTTCTTGTATATATGCATTAAGCAATCGATTTCGAAATGCTTCTCATAACTGGTGTAACATATCTAAGTTAATAAACCTTCTTTAACGAACTGAAATTAACATAAAGGCATAACGGCATAACGGCAGTGCATTTGGAAGAATTCCGTAATCTTATATTTAGGTATAAAGTCGATTTTCTTGTATATGTGCATTAAGCAATCGATTTCAAAATGCTTCAAATAACTAGTGTAACAAATCTAAGTTAATAAACTTTCTTTAACGAACTGAAATTAACATAAAGCCATAACGGCATAACGGCAGTGCATGTAGAAGAATTCCGTTATCATATATTTAGGTATAAAGTCGATTTTCTTGTATATACACATTTAGCAATCGACATCGAAATGCCTCAAATCATTAGTTTAACATATTTTAGTTAATTAACCCTCTTTATCTTACTGAAGTCTACAAGCGCCTTAACGGCATAACGGCAAAGCAGTTAGAAGAATTACATAATCTTGTATTTAGGTATAAAGTCGATTTTGTGGTATATACACATTTAGCAATCGATATCGAAATGCTTAAAATCATTAGTTTAACATATTTAAGCTAATTAACCCTCTTTATCTTACTGAAGTCTACAAAAGCCTTAGCGGCATAACGGCAGTTCATTCAGAAGAATTTTGTTATCATAAATTTAAGTATAAAGTCGATTTTCTTGTACATACACATTTAGCAATCGATATCGAAATGCCTCAAATCATTAGCTTAACGTATTTAAGTTAATTAACCCTCTTTATATTACTGAAGTCTACAAACATCGTAACGGCATATAGGCAAAGCAATTAGAAGAATTCCGTAATCTTATATTCAGGTATAAAGTCGATTTTCTTGTATATACTCATTTATTAATCGATATTGAAATGCTTCAAATCATTAGTTTAACATATTTAAGTTAATTAACCCTCTTTATCTTACTGAAGTCTACGAACGCCTTAACGGCATAACGGCACAGCATTTAGAAGAATAACGAAATCTTATATTGAGGTATAAAGTCGATTTTGTTGTATATACACATTTAGCAATCGATATCGAAATGCTTCAAATCATTAGTTTAACATATTAAAGCTAATTAACCCTCTTTATCTTACTAAAGTCTACAAAAGCCTTAACGGCGTAACGGCAGTGCATTTGGAAGAATTCCGTAATCTTATATTTAGGCATAAAGTCGATTTTCTTGTATATTCGAATTTTGCAATCGATATCGAAATGCTTCACATCATTAGTTTAACATATTTAAGTTAGTTAACCTTCTTTATCTTACTGAAGTTTACATAAAGCCATAACGGTATAACGGCAGTGCATTTGGGAGAATTTCGTAATCTGATATTTAGGTATAAAGTCGATTTTGTTGCATATACACATTTAGTAATCGATATCGAAATGCCTCAAATCATTAGTTTAACTTATTTAAGTTAATTAACCTTATTTAACATATTGAAGTTGATATAAAGCCATGGCGGCATAACGACAGTACATTTGGAAGAATTCCGTAATCTTATATTTAGGTATAAAGTCGATTTTCATTGTATATATGCATTAAGCAATCGATTTCGAAATGCTTCCTATAACTGGTGTAACATACCTAAGTTAATAAACCTTCTTAAACGAACTGAAGTTAACATAAAGCCGTAACTGCATAACGGCAGTGCATTTAGAAGAATTTCGTAATCTTATATTTAGGTATAAAGTCGATTTTGTTGTGTATATGCATTAAGCAATCGATTTCGAAAATCTTCAAATCATTAGTTTAACATATTTAAGTTAATAAAGCTTCTTTAACGCACTGAAGTTAACACAAAGCCATGGCGGCATAGCGGCAGTTCATGTAGAAGAATTCCGTAATCCTATATTTAGGTATAAACTCGATTTTCTTGTATATACACATTTAGCAATCGATATCGTAATTCCTCAAATCATTAGTTTAACATATTTAAGTTAATTAACCCCCTTTATCTTACTGAAGTCTACAAACGCCTTAACGGCTTAACGGCAGTGCATGTAGAAGAATTTCGTTATCATATATTTAGGTATAAAGTCGATTTTCTTGTATATACACATTAAGCAATCGATATCGAAATGCCCCAAATCATTAGTTTAACACATTTAAGTTAATTAACCTTCTTTAAAATATTGAAGTTGATATAATGCCATGGCGGCATAACGACAGTACATTTGGAAGAATTCCGTAATCTTATATTTAGGTATAAAGTCGATTTTCTTGTATATATGCATTAAGCAATCGATTTCGAAATCCTTCTCATAACTGGTGTAACATATCTAAGTTAATAAACCTTCTTTAACGCACTGAAGTTAACATAAAGCCATAACGGCATAACGGCAGTGCATTTAGAAGAATTCCGTAAGCTCATATTTAAGTATAAAGTCGATTTTGTTGCATATACGCATTTAGCAATCGATATCAAAATGCTTCAAATCATTAGTTTAACATATTTAAGTTAATAAACCTTCTATAACGAACAGAAGTTAACATAAAGCCATAACTGCATAACGGCAGTGCATTTAGAAGAATTCCGTAATCTTATATTTAGGTATAAAGTCGACTTTCTTTTAGATACACATTTAGCAGTCGATATCGAAATGCTTCAAATCATTAGTTTAACATATTTACGTTAATTAACCCCCTTTATCTTACTGAAGTCTACAAACGCCTTAACGGCATAACGGCAGTGCATGTAGAAGAATTCCGTTATCATATATTTAGGTATAAAGTCGATTTTCTTGTATATACACATTTAGCAATCAATATCGAAATGCCTCAAGTCATTAGTTTAACATATTTTAGTTAATTAACCCTCTTTATCTTACTGAAGTCTACAAACGCCTTAACGGCATAACGGCAAAGCATTTAGAAGAATTACATAATCTTATATTTAGGCATAAAGTCGATTTTCTTGTAATACTCATTTAGCAATCGATATCGAAATGCTTCAAATCATTAGTGTAACATATTTAAGTTAATTAACCCTCTTTATATTACTGAAGTCTACAAACGCCTTAACGGCATAACGGCAAAGCATTTAGAAGAATTACATAATCTTGTATTTAGGTATAAAGTCGATTTTGTGGTATATACACATTTAGCAATCGATATCGAAATGCTTCAAATCATTAGTTTAACATATTTAAGCTAATTAACCCTCTTTATCTTACTGAAGTCTACAAAAGCCTTAGCGGCATAACGGCAGTGCATTCAGAAGTATTCCGTTATCATAAATTTAGGTATAAAGTCGATTCTCTTGTATATACACATTAAGCAATCGATATCGAAATGCCCCAAATCATTAGTTTAACACATTTAAGTTAATTAACCTTCTTTAAAATATTGAAGTTGATATAATGCCATGGCGGCATAACGACAGTACATTTGGAAGAATTCCGTAATCTTATATTTAGGTATAAAGTCGATTTTCATTGTATATATGCATTAAGCAAACGATTTCGAAATGCTTCAAATAACTGGTGTAACATACCTAAGTTAATAAGCCTTCTTTAACGAACTGAAGTTAACATAAAGCCATAACGGAATAACGGCAGTGCATTTAGAAGAATTCCGTAAGCTTATATATAGGTATAAAGTCGATTTTGTTGTATATACATATTTAGCAATCGATATCGAAATGCCTCAAATCATTAGTTTAACATATTTAAGTTAATTAAGCCTCTTTATCTTACTGAAGTCTACGAACGCCTTAACGGCATAACGGCAAAGCATTTAGAAGAATTTCGAAATATTATATTCAGGTATAAAGTCGATTTTCTTGTATATATGCATTAAGCAATCGATTTCGAAATGCTTCAAATAACTAGTGTAACATATCTAAGTTAATAAACCTTCTTAAACGAACTGAAGTTAACATAGAGCCATAACGGCATAACGGCAGTGCATTTGGAAGAATTCCGTAAATTTACATTTAGGTATAAAGTCGATTTTGTTGTGTATATGCATTTAGCAATCGATTTCGAAAATCTTCAAATCATTAGTTTAACTTATTTAAGCCAATTAACCCTCTTTATTTTACTGAAGTTAACACAAAGCCATGGCGGCATAACGGCAGTTCATGTAGAAGAATTCCGTAATCTTATATTTAGGTATAAAGTCGATTTTCTTGTATATACACATATAGCAATCGATATCGAAATGCCTCAAATCATTAGTTTAACATATTTAAGTTAATTAACCCCCTTTATCTTACTGAAGTCTACAAACGCCTTAACGGCATAACGGCAGTGCATGTAGAAGAATTCCGTTATCATATATTTAGGTATAAAGTCGATTTTGTTGTGTATATGAATTTAGCAATCGATATCGAAATGCTTCAGATCATTAGTTTAACATATTTAGGTTAATAAAACGCATTTAGCAATCGATATCGAAATGCTTCAAATCATTAGTTTAACATATTTAAGTTAGTTAACCTTCTTTATCTTACTGAAGTTTACATAAAGCTATAACGGTATAACGGCAGTGCATTTGGGAGAATTTCGTAATCTGATATTTAGGTATAAAGTCGATTTTGTTGCATATACACATTTAGCAATCGATATCGAAATGCCTCAAATCATTAGTTTAACTTATTTAAGATAATTAACCTTCTTTAACATATTGAAGTTGATATAAAGCCATTGCGGCATAACGACAGTACATTTGGAAGAATTCCGTAATCTTATATTTAGGTATAAAGTCGATTTTCATTGTATATATGCATTAAGCAATCGATTTCGAAATGCTTCAAATAACTGGTGTAACATACCTAAGTTAATAAGTCTTCTTTAACGAACTGAAGTTAACATAAAGACATAACGGCATAACGGCAGTGCATTTAGAAGAATTCCGTAATCTTATATTTAGGTAGAAAGTCGATTTCTTGTATATATGCATTAAGCAATCGATTTCGAAATGCTTCAAATAACTAGTGTAACATATCTAAGTAAATAAACCTTCTTAAACGAACTGAAATTAACATAAAGCCATAACTGCATAACGGCAGTGCATTTAGAAGAATTTCGTAATCTTATATTTAGGTATAAAGTCGATTTTGTTGTGTATATACATTTAGCAATCGATTTCGAAAATCTTCAAATCATTAGTTTAACATATTTAAGTTAATAAAGCTTCTTTAACGCACGGAAGTTAACACAAAGCCATGGCGGCATAACGGCAGTTCATGTAGAAGAATTCCGTAATCCTATATTTAGGTATAAACTCGATTTTCTTGTATATACACATTTAGCAATCGATATCGAAATGCCTCAAATCATTAGTTTAACATATTTAAGTTAATTAACCCCCTTTATCTTACTGAAGGCTACAAACGCCTTAAAGGCATAACGGCAGTGCACGTAGAAGAATTCCGTTATCATATATTTAGGTATAAAGTCGATTTTCTTGTATATACACATTTAGCTATCGACATCGAGATGCCTCAAATCATTAGTTTAACATATTTAAGATAATTAACCCTCTTTATCTTACTGAAGTCTACAAACGCCTTAACGGCATAACGGCAAAGCATTTAGAAGAATTACATGATCTTATATTTAGGTATAAAGTCGATTTTCTTGTAATACTCATTTAGCAAACGATATCGAAATGCTTCAAATCATTAGTTTAACATATCTAAGTTAATTAACCCTCTTTATCTTACTGAAGTCTACAAACGCCTTAACGGCATAACGGCAAAGCATTTAGAAGAATTACATAATCTTATATTTAGGTATAAAGTCGATTTTGTTGTATATACACATTTAGCAATCGATATCGAAATGCCTTTAAATCATTAGTTTAACATATTAAGTTAATTAACCCTCTTTATCTTACTGAAGTCTACTAACAGCCTCAACGGCATAAGGCAAAGCAATTTTGAAGAATTCCGTAATCTTATATTTAGGTATAAAGTCGATTTTCTTGTATATACACATTTAGCTATCGATATCGAAATGCTTCAAATCATTAGTTTAACATATTAAATCTAATTAACCCTCTTTATCTTACTAAAGTCTACAAAAGCCTTAACGGCATAACGGCAGTGCATTTGAAGATTCCGTAATCTTATATTTAGGTATAAAGTCGATTTTCTTGTATATATGCATTTCGAAATGCTTCAAATCATTAGTTTAACATATTTAAGTTAATTAACCCTCTTTATCTACTGAAGTTACAAACGCCATAACGGCATAACGGCAGTGCATTTAGAAGAATTCCGTAATCTTATATTTAGGTATAAAGTCGATTTTCTTGTTATATGCATTTAGCAATCGATATCGAAATGCTTCAAATCATTAGTTTAACATATTTAAGCTAATTAACCCTCTTTATCTTACTGAAGTCTACAACAACGCCAACGGCATAACGGCAAGCATTAGAAGAATTCCGTAATCTTATATTTAGGTATAAAGTCGATTTTCTTGTAATACTCATTTAGCAATCGATATCGAAATGCCTCAAATCATTAGTTTAACATATTTAAGTTAATTAACCCTCTTTATCTTACTGAAGTCTACAAACGCCTTAACGGCATAACGGCAAAGCATTTAGAAGAATTACGTAATCTTATATTTAGGTATAAAGTCGATTTTCTTGTATACTATTTAGCAATCGATATCGAAATGCCTCAAATCATTAGTTTAACATATTTAAGTTAATTAACCCTCTTTATCTTACTGAAGTCTACAAACGCCTTAACGGCATAACGGCAAAGCATTTAGAAGAATTACGTAATCTTATATTTAGGTATAAAGTCGATTTTCTTGTATATATGCATTAAGCAATCGATATCGAAATGCCTCAAATCATTAGTTTAACGTATTTAAGTTAATTAACCCTCTTTATCTTACTGAAGTCTACAAACATCTCAACGGCATATAGGCAAAGCAATTAGAAGAATTACGTAATCTTATATTTAGGTATAAAGTCGATTTTCTTGTATATACACATTTAGCAATCGATATCGAAATGCCTCAAATCATTAGTTTAACGTATTTAAGTTAATTAACCCTCTTTATCTTACTGAAGTCTACAAACATCTCAACGGCATATAGGCAAAGCAATTAGAAGAATTCCGTAATGTTATATTTAGGTATAAAGTCGATTTTCTTGTATATATGCATTAAGCAATCGATATCGAAATGCCTCCAATCATTAGTTTAACATATTAAAGTTAATTAACCCTCTTTATCTTACTGAAGTCTACAAACGCCTTAACGGCATAACGGCAACGCATTTAGAAGAATTACATGATCTTACATTTAGGTATAAAGTCGATTTTGTTGTGTATATGCATTTAGCAATCGATTTCGAAAATCGTCAAATCATTAGTTTAACATATTTCAGCTAATTAACCCTCTCTATTTTACTAAAGTTAACACAATGCCATGGCGGCATAACGGCAGTTCATGTAGAAGAATTCCGTAATCCTATATTTAGGTATAAACTCGATTTTCTTGTATATACACATTTAGCAATCGATATCGAAATGCCTCAAATCATTAGTTTAACATATTTAAGTTAATTAACCCCCTTTATCATACTGAAGGCTACAAACGCCTTAAAGGCATAACGGCAGTGCACGTAGAAGAATTCCGTTATCATATATTTAGGTATAAAGTCGATTTTCTTGTATATACACATTTAGCTATCGATATCGAGATGCCTTAAATCATTAGTTTAACATATTTAAAATAATTAACCCTCTTTATCTTACTGAAGTCTACAAACGCCTTAACGGCATAACGGCAGTGCATGTAGAAGAATTCCGTTATCATATATTTAGGTATAAAGTCGATTTTGTTGTGTATATGAATTTAGCAATCGATATCGAAATGCTTCAGATCATTAGTTTAACATATTTAGGTTAATAAAACGCATTTAGCAATCGATATCGAAATGCCTCAAATCATTAGTTTAACATATTTAAGTTAATTAACCTTCTTTATCTTACTGAAGTTAACATAAAGCCATAACGGCATAACGGCAGTGCATTTAGAAGAATTCGGTAAGCTTATATTTTGGTATAAAGTCGATTTTCTTTTATATACACATTTGGCAATCGATATCGAAATGCCTCAAATCATTATTTTAACATATCTAAGTTAATTAACCCTCTTTATCTTACTGAAGTCTACAAACGCCTTAACGGCATAACGGCAAAGCATTTAGAAGAATTACATAATCTTATATTTAGGTATAAAGTCGATTTTAATGTATATACACATTTAGCAATCGATATCGAAATGCCTCAAATCATTAGTTTAACATATTTAAGTTAATTAACCCTCTTTATCTTACTAAAGTCTACAAAAGCCTTAGCGGCATAACGGCAGTGCATTCAGAAGAATTCCCTTATCATATATTTAGGTATAAAGTCGATTTTCTTGTATATACGTATTTAGCAATCGATATCGAAATGCCTCAAATCATTAGTTTAACGTATTTAAGTTAATTAACCCTATTTATCTTACTGAAGTCTACAAACATCTCAACGGCATATAGGCAAAGCAATTAGAAGAATTCCGTAATCTTATATTTAGGTATAAAGTCGATTTTCTTGTATATACACATTTAGCAATCGATATCGAAATGCCTCAAATCATTAGTTTAACGTATTTAAGTTAATTAACCCTCTTTATCTTACTGAAGTCTACAAACATCTCAACGGCATATAGGCAAAGCAATTAGAAGAATTCCGTAATCTTATATTTAGGTATAAAGTCGATTTTCTTGTATATACTCATTTAGTAATCGATATCGAAATGCTTCAAATCATTAGTTTAACATATTTAAGTTAATTAACCCTCTTTATCTTACTGAAGTCTACAAACGGCTTAACGGCATAACGGCAAAGCATTTAGAAGAATTGCGAAATCTTATATTTAGGTATAATGTCGATTTTGTTGTATATACACTTTTAGCAATCGATATCGAAATGCTTCAAATCATTAGTTTAACATATTAAAGCTAATTAACCCTCTTTATCTTACTAAAGTCTACAAAAGCCTTAACGGCGTAACGGCAGTGCATTTGGAAGTATTCCGTAATCTTATATTTAGGTATAAAGTCGATTTTCTTGTATATACGCATTTAGCAATCGATATCGAAATGCTTCAAATCATTAGTTTAACATATTTAAGTTAGTTAGCCTTCTTTATCTTACTGAAGTTTACATAAAGCCATAACGGTATAACGGCAGTGCATTTGGGAGAATTTCGTAATCTTATATTTAGGTATAAAGTCGATTTTGTTGTATATACACATTTAGCAATCGATATCGAAATGCCTTTAAATCATTAGTTTAACATATTAAAGCTTTAAATTTAAACCCCCTTTATCTTACTAAAGTCTACAAAAGCCTTAACGGCATAACGGCAGTGCATTTGGAAGAATTCCGTAATCTTATATTTAGGTATAAAGTTTGATTTTCTTGTATATACACATTTAGCAATCGATATCGAAATGCCTTTAAATCATTAGTTTAACATATTTAAGTTAATTAACCCTTTTTTATCTTACTGAAGTCTTTCAAAAGCCAAAAGGCATAACAGCAAAGCAATTAGAAGAATTCCGTAATCTGATATTTAGGTATAAAGTCGATTTTCTTGTATATACACATTTAGCAATCGATATCGAAATGCCTCAAATCATTAGTTTAACATATTTAAGTTAATTAACCCTCTTTATCTTACTAAAGTCTACAAAAGCCTTAACAGGGATAACGGCAAGCATTAGAAGAATTCCCTTATCATTTTATTTAGGTATAAAGTCGATTTTCTTGTATATACATATTTAGCAATCGATATCGAAATGCCTCAAATCATTAGTTTAACGTATTTAAGTTAATTAACCCTCTTTATCTTACTGAAGTCTACAAACATCTCAACGGCATATAGGCAAAGCAATTAGAAGAATTCCGTTATCTTATATTTAGGTATAAAGTCGATTTTCTTGTATATACACATTTAGCAATCGATATCGAAATGCCTCAAATCATTAGTTTAACGTATTTAAGTTAATTAACCCTCTTTATCTTACTGAAGTCTACAAACGCCTCAACGGCATAAGGCAAAGCAATTAGAAGAATTCCGTAATCTTATATTTAGGTATAAAGTCGATTTTCTTGTATATACACATTTAGCAATCGATATCGAAATGCCTCAAATCATTAGTTTAACGTATTTAAGTTAATTAACCCTCTTTATCTTACTGAAGTCTACAAACATCTCAACGGCATATAGGCAAAGCAATTAGAAGAATTCCGTTATCTTATATTTAGGTATAAAGTCGATTTTCTTGTATATACACATTTAGCAATCGATATCGAAATGCCTCAAATCATTAGTTTAACGTATTTAAGTTAATTAACCCTCTTTATCTTACTGAAGTCTACAAACGCCTTAACGGCATAACGGCAACGCATTTAGAAGAATTACATGATCTTACATTTAGGTATAAAGTCGATTTTGTTGTGTATATGCATTTAGCAATCGATTTCGAAAATCGTCAAATCATTAGTTTAACATATTTCAGCTAATTAACCCTCTCTATTTTACTAAAGTTAACACAATGCCATGGCGGCATAACGGCAGTTCATGTAGAAGAATTCCGTAATCCTATATTTAGGTATAAACTCGATTTTCTTGTATATACACATTTAGCAATCGATATCGAAATGCCTCAAATCATTAGTTTAACATATTTAAGTTAATTAACCCCCTTTATCATACTGAAGGCTACAAACGCCTTAAAGGCATAACGGCAGTGCACGTAGAAGAATTCCGTTATCATATATTTAGGTATAAAGTCGATTTTCTTGTATATACACATTTAGCTATGGATATCGAGATGCCTTAAATCATTAGTTTAACATATTTAAAATAATTAACCCTCTTTATCTTACTGAAGTCTACAAACGCCTTAACGGCATAACGGCAGTGCATGTAGAAGAATTCCGTTATCATATATTTAGGTATAAAGTCGATTTTGTTGTGTATATGAATTTAGCAATCGATATCGAAATGCTTCAGATCATTAGTTTAACATATTTAGGTTAATAAAACGCATTTAGCAATCGATATCGAAATGCCTCAAATCATTAGTTTAACATATTTAAGTTAATTAACCTTCTTTATCTTACTGAAGTTAACATAAAGCCATAACGGCATAACGGCAGTGCATTTGGAAGAATTCGGTAAGCTTATATTTAGGTATAAAGTCGATTTTGTTGTATATACGCATTTGGCAATCGATATCGAAATGCCTCAAATCATTATTTTAACATATCTAAGTTAATTAACCCTCTTTATCTTACTGAAGTCTACAAACGCCTAAACGGCATAACGGCAAAGCATTTAGAAGAATTACATAATCTTATATTTAGGTATAAAGTCGATTTTAATGTATATACACATTTAGCAATCGATATCGAAATGCCTCAAATCATTAGTTTAACATATTTAAGTTAATTAACCCTCTTTATCTTACTAAAGTCTACAAAAGCCTTAGCGGCATAACGGCAGTGCATTCAGAAGAATTCCCTTATCATATATTTAGGTATAAAGTCGATTTTCTTGTATATACGTATTTAGCAATCGATATCGAAATGCCTCAAATCATTAGTTTAACGTATTTAAGTTAATTAACCCTATTTATCTTACTGAAGTCTACAAACATCTCAACGGCATATAGGCAAAGCAATTAGAAGAATTCCGTAATCTTATATTTAGGTATAAAGTCGATTTTCTTGTATATACACATTTAGCAATCGATATCGAAATGCCTCAAATCATTAGTTTAACGTATTTAAGTTAATTAACCCTCTTTATCTTACTGAAGTCTACAAACATCTCAACGGCATATAGGCAAAGCAATTAGAAGAATTCCGTAATCTTATATTTAGGTATAAAGTCGATTTTCTTGTATATACTCATTTAGTAATCGATATCGAAATGCTTCAAATCATTAGTTTAACATATTTAAGTTAATTAACCCTCTTTATCTTACTGAAGTCTACAAACGGCTTAACGGCATAACGGCAAAGCATTTAGAAGAATTGCGTAATCTTATATTTAGGTATAATGTCGATTTTGTTGTATATACACTTTTAGCAATCGATATCGAAATGCTTCAAATCATTAGTTTAACATATTAAAGCTAATTAACCCTCTTTATCTTACTAAAGTCTACAAAAGCCTTAACGGCGTAACGGCAGTGCATTTGGAAGTATTCCGTAATCTTATATTTAGGTATAAAGTCGATTTTCTTGTATATACGCATTTAGCAATCGATATCGAAATGCTTCAAATCATTAGTTTAACATATTTAAGTTAGTTAGCCTTCTTTATCTTACTGAAGTTTACATAAAGCCATAACGGTATAACGGCAGTGCATTTGGGAGAATTTCGTAATCTTATATTTAGGTATAAAGTCGATTTTGTTGTATATACACATTTAGCAATCGATATCGAAATGCTTCAAATCATAAGTTTAACATATTAAAGCTAATTAACCCTCTTTATCTTACTAAAGTCTACAAAAGCCTTAACGGCGTAACGGCAGTGCATTTGGAAGTATTCCGTAATCTTATATTTAGGTATAAATTCGATTTTCTTGTATATACGCATTTAGCAATCGATATCGAAATGCTTCAAATCATTAGTTTAACATATTTAAGTTAGTTAGCCTTCTTTATCTTACTGAAGTTTACATAAAGCCATAACGGTATAACAGCAGTGCATTTGGGAGAATTTCGTAATCTGATATTTAGGTATAAAGTCGATTTTGTTGTATATGCACATTTAGCAATCGATATCGAAATGCCTCAAATCATTAGTTTAACATATTTAAGTTAATTAACCCTCTTTATCTTACTAAAGTCTACAAAAGCCTTAGCAGCATAACGGCAGTGCATTCAGAAGAATTCCCTTATCATATATTTAGGTATAAAGTCGATTTTCTTGTATATACATATTTAGCAATCGATATCGAAATGCCTCAAATCATTAGTTTAACGTATTTAAGTTAATTAACCCTCTTTATCTTACTGAAGTCTACAAACATCTCAACGGCATATAGGCAAAGCAATTAGAAGAATTCCGTTATCTTATATTTAGGTATAAAGTCGATTTTCTTGTATATACACATTTAGCAATCGATATCGAAATGCCTCAAATCATTAGTTTAACGTATTTAAGTTAATTAACCCTCTTTATCTTACTGAAGATTACATAAAGCCATAACGGTATAACAGCAGTGCATTTGGGAGAATTTCGTAATCTGATATTTAGGTATAAAGTCGATTTTGTTGTATATACACATTTAGCAATCGATATCGAAATGCCTCAAATCATTAGTTTAACTTATTTAAGTTAATTAACCTTCTTTAACATATTGAAGTTGATATAAAGCCATGGCGGCATAACGACAGTACATTTAGAAGAATTCCGTAATCTTATATTTAGGTATAAAGTCGATTTTCTTGTATATATGCATTAAGCAATCGATTTCGAAATGCTTCAAATAACTGGTGTAACATACCTAAGTTAATAAACCTTCTGTAACGAACTGAAGTTAACACAAAGCCATAACGGAATAACGGCAGTGCATTTAGAAGAATTCCGTAAGCTTATAGTTAGGTATAAAGTCGATTTTGTTGTATATACATATTTAGCAATCGATATCGAAGTGCCTCAAATCATTAGTTTAACATATTTAAGTTAATTAACCCTGTCTATCTTACTGAAGTCTACAAACGCCTTAACGGCATAACGGCAGTGCATTTAGAAGAATTACGTAATCTTATATTTAGGTATAAAGTCGATTTTCTTGTATATATGCATTTCGAAATGCTTCAAATAACTAGTGTAACATATCTAAGTTAATAAACCTTCTTAAACGAACTGAAGTTAACACAAAGCCATGGCGGCATAACGGCAGTTCATGTAGAAGAATTCCGTAATCTTATATTTATGTATAAAGTCGCTTTTCTTGTATATACGCATTTAGCAATCGATATCGAAATGCCTCAAATCATTAGTTTCACATATTTAAGTTAATTAACCCCCTTTATCTTACTGAAGTCTACAAACGCCTTAACGGCATAACGGCAGTGCATGTAGAAGAATTCCGTTATCATATATTTAGGTATGAAGTCGATTTTCTTGTATATACACATTTAGCAATCGATATCGAAATGCCTCAAATCATTAGTTTAATATATTTAAGTTCATTAACCCTGTCTATCTTACTGAAGTCTACAAACGCCTTAACGGCATAACGGCAAAGCATTTAGAAGAATTCCGTAATCTTATATTTAGGTATAAAGTCGATTTTCTTGTATAGACACATTTAGCAATCGATATCGAAATGCCTCAAATTATTAGTTTAACATATTAAAGTTAATTAACCCCCTTTATCTTACTGAAGTCTACAAACGCCTTAACGGCATAACGGCAGTGCATGTAGAAGAATTCCGTTATCATATATTTAGGTATAAAGTCGATTTTTTTGTACATACACATTTAGCAATCGATATCGAAATGCCCCAAATCATTAGTTTAACATATTAAAGTTAATTAACTCTCTTTATCTTACTGAAGTCTACAAACGCCTTAACGGCATAATGGCAAAGCATTTAGAAGAATTTCGTAATCTCATATTTAGGTATAAAGTCGATTTTATTGTGTATGTGCATTTAGCAATCGATTTCGAAAATCTTCAAATCATTAGTTTATTATATATAAGTTAACTAACCCTGTCTATCTTACTGAAGTCTACAAACGCCTTAACGACATAACGGCAAAGCATTTAGAAGAATTACATAATCTTATATTTAGGTATAAAGTCGATTTTGTTGTGTATATGCATTTAGCAATCGATTTCGAAAATCTTCAAATCATTAGTTTAACATATTTAAGTTAATAAAGCTTCTTTAACGCACTGAAGTTAACACAAAGCCGGCATAACGGAAGTTCATGTAGAAGAATTCCGTAATCTTATATTTAGGTATAAAGTCGATTTACTTGTATACACACATTTAGCAATCGATATCGAAATGCCCCAAATCATTAGTTTAACATATTTAAGTTAATTAACCCCCTTTATCTTACTGAAGTCTACAAACGCCTTAACGGCATAACGGCAGTGCATGTAGAAGAATTCCGTTATCATATATTAAGGTATAAAGCCGATTTTTTGTATATACACATTTAGCAATCGATATCGAAATGCCCCAAATCATTAGTTTAACATATTTAAGTTAATTAACTCTCTTTATCTTACTGAAGTCTACAATCGCCTTAACGGCATAATGGCAAAGCATTTAGAAGAATTCCGTAATCTTATATTTAGGCATAAAGTCGATTTTCTTGTATATACTCATTTAGCAATCGATATCGAAATGCCTCAAATCTTTAGTTTAACATATTTAAGCTAATTAACCCTCTTTATCTTACTGAAGTCTACAAGCGCCTTAATGGCATAACGGCAAAGCATTTAGAAGAATTCCGTAATCTTATATTTAGGTATAAAGTCGATTTCTTGTATATATGCATTAAGCAATCGATTTCGAAATGCTTCAAATAACTAGTGTAACATATCTAAGTAAATAAACCTTCTTAAACGAACTGAAGTTAACATAAAGCCATAACTGCATAACGGCAGTGCATTTAGAAGAATTTCGTAATCTTATATTTAGGTATAAAGTCGATTTTGTTGTGTATATGCATTAAGCAATCGATTTCGAAAATCTTCAAATCATTAGTTTAACATATTTAAGTTAATAAAGCTTCTTTAACGCACTGAAGTTAACACAAAGCCATGGCGGCATAACGGCAGTTCATGTAGAAGAATTCCGTAATCCTATATTTAGGTATAAACTCGATTTTCTTGTATATACACATTTAGCAATCGATATCGAAATGCCTCAAATCATTAGTTTAATATATTTAAGTTAACTAACCCTGTCTATCTTACTTAAGTCTACAAACGCCTTAACGGCATAACGGCAAAGCATTTAGAAGAATTACATAATCTTATATTTAGGTATAAAGTCGATTTTGTTGTATATACACATTTAGCAATCGATACCGAAATGCCCCAAATCATTAGTTTAACATATTAAAGTTAATTAACTCTCTTTATCTTACTGAAGTCTACAAACGCCTTAACGGCATAATGGCAAAGCATTTAGAAGAATTTCGTAATCTTATATTTAGGTATAAAGTCGATTTTATTGTGTATATGCATTTAGCAATCGCTTTCGAAAATCTTCAAATCATTAGTTTATTATATTTAAGTTAATAAAGCTTCTTTAACGCACTGAAGTTAACACAAAGCCGGCATAACGGAAGTTCATGTAGAAGAATTCCGTAATCTTATATTTAGGTATAAAGTCGATTTACTTGTATACACACATTTAGCAATCGATCTCGAAATGCCTCAAATCATTAGTTTAACATATTAAAGTTAATTAACCCCCTTTATCTTACTGAAGTCTACAAACGCCTTAACGGCATAACGGCAATGCGTGTAGAAGAATTCCGTTATCATATATTAAGGTATAAAGCCGATTTTTTGTATATACATATTTAGCAATCGATATCGAAATGCCCCAAATCATTAGTTTAACATATTTAAGTTAATTAACTCTCTTTATCTTACCGAAGTCTACAAAGCCATAACGGAATAATGGCAGTGCATTTAGAAGAATTCCGTAATCTTATATTTAGGCATAAAGTCGATTTTCTTGTATATACTCATTTAGCAATCGATATTGAAATGCCTCAAATCATTAGTTTAACATATTTAAGTTAATTAACCCTCTTTATCTTACTGAAGTCTACAAACGCCTTAACGGCATAACGGCAAAGCATTTAGAAGAATTACGTTTTCTTATATTTAGGTATAAAGTCGATTTTCTTGTATATATGCATTTCGAAATGCTTCAAACAACTAGTGTAACATATCTAAGTTAACAAACCTTCTTAAACGAACTGAAGTTAACATAAAGCCATAACGGCATAACGGCAGTGCATTTAGAAGAATTCCGTAATCTTACATTTAGGTATAAAGTCGATTTTGTTGTGTATATGCATTTAGCAATCGATTTCGAAAATCTTCGAATCATTAGTTTAACATATTTAAGCTAAATAACCCTCTTTATTTTACTTAAGTTAACACAAAGCCATGGCGGCATAACGGCAGTTCATGAAGAAGAATTCCGTAATCTTATATTTAGGTATAAAGTCGA
>CM050324.1:12819157-12836157 GCA_027475135.1 Bactrocera correcta | reverse complement strand
GTTCATGTAGAAGAATTCCGTAATCCTATATTTAGGTATAAACTCGATTTTCTTGTATATACACATTTAGCAATCGATATCGAAATGCCTCAAATCATTAGTTTAACATATTTAAGTTAATTAACCCCCTTTATCTTACTGAAGGCTACAAACGCCTTAAAGGCATAACGGCAGTGCACGTAGAAGAATTCCGTTATCATATATTTAGGTATAAAGTCGATTTTCTTGTATATACACATTTAGCTGTCGATATCGAGATGCCTCAAATCATTAGTTTAACATATTTAAGATAATTAACCCTCTTTATCTTACTGAAGTCTACAAACGCCTTAACGGCATAACGGCAAAGCATTTAGAAGAATTACATAATCTTATATTTAGGTATACAGTCGATTTTGTTGTATATACACATTTAGCAATCGATATCGAAATGCCTCAAGTCATTAGTTTAACATATTTAAGTTAATTAACCCTCTTTATCTTACTAAAGTCTACAAAAGCCTTAGCGGCATAACGGCAGTGCATTCAGAAGAATTCCCTTATCATATATTTAGGTATAAAGTCGATTTTCTTGTATATACGTATTTAGCAATCGATATCGAAATGCCTCAAATCATTAGTTTAACATATTTAAGTTAATTAACCCTCTTTATCTTACTGAAGTCTACAAACGCCTTAACGGCATAACGGCAAAGCATTTAGAAGAATTACGTAATCTTATATTTAGGTATAAAGTCGATTTTCTTGTATATATGCATTAAGCAATCGATATCGAAATGCCTCAAATCATTAGTTTAACGTATTTAAGTTAATTAACCCTCTTTATCTTACTGAAGTCTACAAACATCTCAACGGCATAACGACAGTACATTTGGAAGAATTCCGTAATCTTATATTTAGGTATAAAGTCGATTTTCTTGTATATACACATTTAGCAATCGATATCGAAATGCCTCAAATCATTAGTTTAACGTATTTAAGTTAATTAACCCTCTTTATCTTACTGAAGTCTACAAACATCTCAACGGCATATAGGCAAAGCAATTAGAAGAATTCCGTAATCTTATATTTAGGTATAAAGTCGATTTTCTTGTATATACGTATTTAGTTATCGATATCGAAATGCTTCAAATCATTAGTTTAACATATTTAAGTTAATTAACCCTTTTTATCTTACTGAAGTCTACAAACGGCTTAACGGCATAACGGCAAAGCATTTAGAAGAATTGCGTAATCTTATATTTAGGTATAAAGTCGATTTTGTTGTATATACACATTTAGCAATCGATATCGAAATGCTTCAAATCATTAGTTTAACATATTAAAGCTAATTAACCCTCTTTATCTTACTAAAGTCTACAAAAGCCTTAACGGCAGTGCATTTGGAAGTATTCCGTAATCTTATATTTAGGTATAAAGTCGATTTTCTTGTATATACGCATTTAGCAATCGATATCGAAATGCTTCAAATCATTAGTTTAACATATTTAAGTTAGTTAGCCTTCTTTATCTTACTGAAGTTTACATAAAGCCATAACGGTATAACGGCAGTGCATTTGGGAGAATTTCGTAATCTGATATTTAGGTATAAAGTCGATTTTGTTGTATATACACATTTAGCAATCGATATCGAAATGCCTCAAATCATTAGTTTCACTTATTTAAGTTAATTAACCTTCTTTAACATATTGAAGTTGATATAAAGCCATGGCGGCATAACGACAGTACATTTGGAAGAATTCCGTAATCTTATATTTAGGTATAAAGTCGATTTTCTTGTATATATGCATTAAGCAATCGATTTCGAAATGCTTCAAATAACTGGTGTAACATACCTAAGTTAATAAACCTTCTTTAACGAACTGAAGTTAACACAAAGCCATAACGGAATAACGGCAGTGCATTTAGAAGAATTCCGTAAGCTTATACTTAGGTATAAAGTCGATTTTGTTGTATATACATATTTAGCAATCGATATCGAAATGCCTCAAATCATTAGTTTAACATATTTAAGTTAATTAACCCTCTTTATCTTACTGAAGTCTACAAACGCCTTAACGGCATAACGGCAGTGCATTTAGAAGAATTACGTAATCTTATATTTAGGTATAAAGTCGATTTTCTTGTATATATGCATTTCGAAATGCTTCAAATAACTACTGTAACATATCTAAGTTAATAAACCTTCTTAAACGAACTGAAGTTAACATAAAGCCATAACGGCATAACGGCAGTGCATTTAGAAGAATTCCGTAATCTTACATTTAGGTATAAAGTCGATTTTGTTGTGTATATGCATTTAGCAATCAATTTGGAAAATCTTCAAATCATTAGTTTAACATATTTAAGCTAATTAACCCTCTTTATTTTACTGAAGTTACAACAACGCCATGGCGGCATAACGGCAGTTCATGTAGAAGAATTCCGTTATCATGTATTTAGGTATAAAGTCGATTTTCTTGTATATACACATTTAGCAATCGATATCGAAATGCCGCAAATCATTAGTTTAACATATTTAAGTTAATTAACCCCTTTTATCATACTGAAGTCTACAAACGCCTTAACGGCATAACGGCAGTGCATGTAGAAGAATTCCGTTATCATATATTTAGGTATAAAGTCGATTTTGTTGTGTATATAAATTTAGCAATCGATATCGAAATGCTTCAGATCATTAGTTTAACATATTTAGGTTAATAAAACGCATTTAGCAATCGATATCGAAATGCCTCAAATCATTAGTTTAACATATTTAAGTTAATTAACCTTCTTTATCTTACTGAAGTTAACATAAAGCCATAACGGCATAACGGCAGTGCATTTAGAAGAATTCGGTAAGCTTATATTTAGGTATAAAGTCGATTTTGTTGTATATACGCATTTGGCAATCGATATCGAAATGCCTCAAATCATTATTTTAACATATCTAAGTTAATTAACCCTCTTTATCTTACTGAAGTCTACAAACGCCTTAACGGCATAACGGCAAAGCATTTAGAAGAATTACATAATCTTATATTTAGGTATAAAGTCTATTTTCTTGTATATACACATTTAGCAATCGATATCGAAATGCCTCAAATCATTAGTTTAACATATTTAAGTTAATTAACCCTCTTTATCTTACTAAAGTCTACAAAAGCCTTAGCGGCATAACGGCAGTGCATTCAGAAGAATTCCCTTATCATATATTTAGGTATAAAGTCGATTTTCTTGTATATACGTATTTAGCAATCGATATCGAAATGCCTCAAATCATTAGTTTAACGTATTTAAGTTAATTAACCCTCTTTATCTTACTGAAGTCCACAAACATCTCTACGGCATATAGGCAAAGCAATTAGAAGAATTCCGTAATCTTATATTTAGGTATAAAGTCGATTTTCTTGTATATACACATTTAGCAATCGATATCGAAATGCCTCAAATCATTAGTTTAACGTATTTAAGTTAATTAACCCTCTTCATCTTACTGAAGTCTACAAACATCTCAACGGCATATAGGCAAAGCAATTAGAAGAATTCCGTAATCTTATATTTAGGTATAAAGTCGATTTTCTTGTATATACACATTTAGCAATCGATATCGAAATGCCTCAAATCATTAGTTTAACGTATTTAAGTTAATTAACCCTCTTTATCTTACTGAAGTCTACAAACATCTCAACGGCATATAGGCAAAGCAATTAGAAGAATTCCGTAATTTTATATTTAGGTATAAAGTCGATTTTCTTGTATATACACATTAAGCAATCGATATCGAAATGCCTCAAATCATTAGTTTAACGTATTTAAGTTAATTAACCCTCTTTATCTTACTGAAGTCTACAAACATCTCAACGGCATATAGGCAAAGCAATTAGAAGAATTCCGTAATCTTATATTTAGGTATAAAGTCGATTTTCTTGTATATACACATTTAGCAATCGATATCGAAATGCCTCAAATCATTAGTTTAACGTATTTAAGTTAATTAACCCTCCTTAGCTTACTGAAGTCTACAAACGCCTTAACGGCATAACGGCAAAGCATTTAGAAGAATTGCGTAATCTTATATTTAGGTATAAAGTCGATTTTGTTGTATATACACATTTAGCAATCGATATCGAAATGCTTCAAATCATTAGTTTAACGTATTTAAGTTAATGAACCCTCTTTATCTTACTAAAGTCTACAAAAGCCTTAACGGCGTAACGGCAATGCATTTGGAAGTATTCCGTAATCTTATATTTAGGTATAAAGTCGATTTTCTTGTATATACGCATTTAGCAATCGATATCGAAATGCTTCAAATCATTAGTTTAACATATTTAAGTTAGTTAGCCTTCTTTATCTTACTGAAGTTTACATAAAGCCATAACGGTATAACAGCAGTGCATTTGGGAGAATTTCGTAATCTGATATTTAGGTATAAAGTCGATTTTGTTGTATATACACATTTAGCAATCGATATCGAAATGCCTCAAATCATTAGTTTAACTTATTTAAGTTAATTAACCTTCTTTAACATATTGAAGTTGATATAAAGCCATGGCGGCATAACGACAGTACATTTAGAAGAATTCCGTAATCTTATATTTAGGTATAAAGTTGATTTTCTTGTATATATTCATTAAGCAATCGATTTCGAAATGCTTCAAATAACTGGTGTAACATACCTAAAGTAATAAACCTTCTTTAACGAACTGAAGTTAACAAAAAGCCATAACGGAATAACGGCAGTGCATTTAGAAGAATTCCGTAAGCTTATAGTTAGGTATAAAGTCGATTTTGTTGTATATACATATTTAGCAATCGATATCGAAATGCCTCAAATCATTAGTTTAACATATTTAAGTTAATTAACCCTCTTTATCTTACTGAAGTCTACAAACGCCTTAACGGCATAACGGCAGTGCATTTAGAAGAATTACGTAATCTTATATTTAGGTATAAAGTCGATTTTCTTGTATATATGCATTTCGAAATGCTTCAAATAACTAGTGTAACATATCTACGTTAATAAACCTTCTTAAACGAACTGAAGTTAGCACAAAGCCATGGCGGCATAACGGCAGTTCATGTAAAAGAATTCCGTAATCTTATATTTAGGTATAAAGTCGCTTTTCCTTATATACGCATTTA
This sequence comes from Bactrocera correcta, assembly GCA_027475135.1. Classification (NCBI taxonomy): domain Eukaryota; kingdom Metazoa; phylum Arthropoda; class Insecta; order Diptera; family Tephritidae; genus Bactrocera; species Bactrocera correcta. The sequence goes on along the minus strand of CM050324.1, from coordinate 12,831,030 downwards.
GCAATCGATATCGAAATGCCTCAAATCATTAGTTTAAACATATTTAAGTTAATTAACCTCCCTTTATCTTACTGAAGTCTACAAACGCCTTAACGGCATAACGGCAGTGCATGTAGAAGAATTCCGTTATCATATATTTAGGTATGAAGTCGATTTTCTTGTATATACACATTTAGCAATCGATATCGAAATGCCTCAAATCATTAGTTTAACATATTTAAGTTAATTAACCCTCTTTATCTTACTGAAGTCTACAAACATCTCAACGGCATATAGGCAAAGCAATTAGAAGAATTCCGTAATGTCATATTTAGGTATAAAGTCGATTTTCTTGTATATATGCATTAAGAAATCGATATCGAAATGCCTCAAATTATTAGTTTAACATATTAAAGTTAATTAACCCTCTTTATCTTACTGAAGTCTACAAACGCCTTAACGGCATAACGGCAAAGCATTTAGAAGAATTACATAATCTTATATTTAGGTATAAAGTCGATTTTGTTGTATATACACATTTAGCAATCGATATCGAAATGCCTCAAATCATTAGTTTCACATATTTAAGTTAATTAACCCCTTTATCTTACTGAAGTCTACAAACGCCTTAACGGCATAACGGCAGTGCATGTAGAAGAATTCCGTTATCATATATTTAGGTATGAAGTCGATTTTCTTGTATATACACATTAGCAATCGATATCGAAATGCCTCAAATCATTAGTTTAACATATTTAAGTTAATTAACCCTCTTTATCTTACTGAAGTCTACAAACATCTCAACGGCATATAGGCAAAGCAATTAGAAAAATTCCGTTATCATATATTTAGGTATGAAGTCGATTTTCTTGTATAGACACATTTAGCAATCGATATCGAAATGCTTCAAATCATTAGTTTAACATATTTAAGATAATTAACCCTCTTTATCTTACTGAAGTCTACAAACGCCTTAACGGCATAACGGCAAAGCATTTAGAAGAATTACATAATCTTATAATTAGGTATAAAGTCGATTTTGTTGTATATACACATTTAGCAATCGATATCGAAATGCCTCAAATCATTAGTTTAACATATTTAAGTTAATTAACCCTCTTTATCTTACTAAGCTCTACAAAAGCCTTAGCGGCATAACGGCAGTGCATTCAGAAGAATTCCCTTATCATATATTTAGGTATAAAGTCGATTTTCTTGTATACACGTATTTAGCAATCGATATCGAGATGCCTTAAATCATTAGTTTAACATATTTAAAATAATTAACCCTCTTTATCTTACTGAAGTCTACAAACATCTCAACGGCATATAGGCAAAGCAATTAGAAGAATTCCGTAATTTTATATTTAGGTATAAAGTCGATTTTCTTGTATATACACATTAAGCAATCGATATCGAAATGCCTCAAATCATTAGTTTAACGTATTTAAGTTAATTAACCCTCTTTATCTTACTGAAGTCTACAAACATCTCAACGGCATATAGGCAAAGCAATTAGAAGAATTCCGTAATCTTATATTTAGGTATAAAGTCGATTTTCTTGTATAGACACATTTAGCAATCGATATCGAAATGCTTCAAATCATTAGTTTAACATATTTAAGATAATTAACCCCCTTTATCTTACTGAAGTCTACAAACGCCTTAACGGCATAACGGCAGTGCATGTAGAAGAATTCCGTTATCATATATTTAGGTATGAAGTCGATTTTCTTGTATATACACATTTAGCAATCGATATCGAAATGCCTCAAATCATTAGTTTAACATATTTAAAATAATTAACCCTTTTTATCTTACTGAAGTCTACAAACGCCTTAACGGCATAACGGCAACGCATTTAGAAGAATTACATGATCTTACATTTAGGTATAAAAACGATTTTGTTGTGTATATGCATTTAGCAATCGATTTCGAAAATCGTCAAATCATTAGTTTAACATATTTAAGCAAATTTAAACCCCCTCTCTATTTTACTGAAGTTAACACAATGCCATGGCGGCATAACGGCAGTGCACGTAGAAGAATTCCGTTATCATATATTTAGGTATAAAGTCGATTTTCTTGTATATACACATTTAGCTATCGATATCGAGATGCCTTAAATCATTAGTTTAACATATTTAAAATAATTAACCCTCTTTATCTTACTGAAGTCTACAAACGCCTTAACGGCATAACGGCAGTGCATGTAGAAGAATTCCGTTATCATATATTTAGGCATAAAGTCGATTTTGATGTGTATATAAATTTAGCAATCGATATCGAAATGCTTCAGATCATTAGTTTAACATATTTAGGTTAATAAAACGCATTTAGCAATCGATATCGAAATGCCTCAAATCATTAGTTTAACATATTTAAGTTAATTAACCTTCTTTATCTTACTGAAGTTAACATAAAGCCATAACGGCATAACGGCAGTGCATTTAGAAGAATTCGGTAAGCTTATATTTAGGTATAAAGTCGATTTTGTTGTATATACGCATTTGGCAATCGATATCGAAATGCCTCAAATCATTATTTTAACATATCTAAGTTAATTAACCCTCTTTATCTTACTGAAGTCTACAAACGCCTTAACGGCATAACGGCAAAGCATTTAGAAGAATTACATAATCTTATATTTAGGTATAAAGTCGATTTTCTTGTATATACACATTTAGCAATCGATATCGAAATGCCTCAAATCATTAGTTTAACGTATTTAAGTTAATTTTTTTTTTTTTTTTTTTTTTTTTTTTTTTTTTTTTTTTTTTTTTTTTTTTTTTTTTTTTTTTTTTTTTTTTTTTTCTTGTATATACACATTAAGCAATCGATATCGAAATGCCTCAAATCATTAGTTTAACGTATTTAAGTTAATTAACCCTCTTTATCTTACTGAAGTCTACAAACATCTCAACGGCATATAGGCAGTGCATTTAGAAGAATTCGGTAAGCTTATATTTAGGTATAAAGTCGATTTTGTTGTATATACGCATTTGGCAATCGATATCGAAATGCCTCAAATCATTATTTTAACATATCTAAGTTAATTAACCCTCTTTATCTTACTGAAGTCTACAAACGCCTTAACGGCATAACGGCAAAGCATTTAGAAGAATTACATAATCTTATATTTAGGAATAAAGTCGATTTTGTTGTATATACACATTTAGCAATCGATATCGAAATGCCTCAAATCATTAGTTTAACATATTTAAGTTAATTAACCCTCTTTATCTTACTAAAGTCTACAAAAGCCTTAGCGGCATAACGGCAGTGCATTCAGAAGAATTTCCTTATCATATATTTAGGTATAAAGTCGATTTTCTTGTATATACGTATTTAGCAATCGATATCGAAATGCCTCAAATCATTAGTTTAACGTATTTAAGTTAATTAACCCTCTTTATCTTACTGAAGTCCACAAACATCTCAACGGCATATAGGCAAAGCAATTAGAAGAATTCCGTAATCTTATATTTAGGTATAAAGTCGATTTTCTTGTATATACACATTTAGCAATCGATATCGAAATGCCTCAAATCATAAGTTTAACGTATTTAAGTTAATTAACCCTCTGCATCTTACTGAAGTCTACAAACATCTCAACGGCATATAGGCAAAGCAATTAGAAGAATTCCGTAATCTTATATTTAGGTATAAAGTCGATTTTCTTGTATATACACATTTAGCAATCGATATCGAAATGCCTCAAATCATTAGTTTAACGTATTTAAGTTAATTAACCCTCTTTATCTTACTGAAGTCTACAAACATCTCAACGGCATATAGGCAAAGCAATTAGAAGAATTCCGTAATTTTATATTTAGGTATAAAGTCGATTTTCTTGTATATACACATTAAGCAATCGATATCGAAATGCCTCAAATCATTAGTTTAACGTATTTAAGTTAATTAACCCTCTTTATCTTACTGAAGTCTACAAACATCTCAACGGCATATAGGCAAAGCAATTAGAAGAATTCCGTAATCTTATATTTAGGTATAAAGTCGATTTTCTTGTATATACACATTTAGCAATCGATATCGAAATGCCTCAAATCATTAGTTTAACGTATTTAAGTTAATTAACCCTCTTTAGCTTACTGAAGTCTACAAACGCCTTAACGGCATAACGGCAAAGCATTTAGAAGAATTGCGTAATCTTATATTTAGGTATAAAGTCGATTTTGTTGTATATACACATTTAGCAATCGATATCGAAATGCTTCAAATCATAAGTTTAACGTATTTAAGTTAATGAACCCTCTTTATCTTACTAAAGTCTACAAAAGCCTTAACGGCGTAACGGCAGTGCATTTGGAAGTATTCCGTAATCTTATATTTAGGTATAAAGTCGATTTTCTTGTATATACGCATTTAGCAATCGATATCGAAATGCTTCAAATCATTAGTTTAACATATTTAAGTTAGTTAGCCTTCTTTATCTTACTGAAGTTTACATAAAGCCATAACGGTATAACAGCAGTGCATTTGGGAGAATTTCGTAATCTGATATTTAGGTATAAAGTCGATTTTGTTGTATATACACATTTAGCAATCGATATCGAAATGCCTCAAATCATTAGTTTAACTTATTTAAGTTAATTAACCTTCTTTAACATATTGAAGTTGATATAAAGCCATGGCGGCATAACGACAGTACATTTAGAAGAATTCCGTAATCTTATATTTAGGTATAAAGTTGATTTTCTTGTATATATGCATTAAGCAATCGATTTCGAAATGCTTCAAATAACTGGTGTAACATACCTAAAGTAATAAACCTTCTTTAACGAACTGAAGTTAACACAAAGCCATAACGGAATAACGGCAGTGCATTTAGAAGAATTCCGTAAGCTTATAGTTAGGTATAAAGTCGATTTTGTTGTATATACATATTTAGCAATCGATATCGAAATGCCTCAAATCATTAGTTTAACATATTTAAGTTAATTAACCCTCTTTATCTTACTGAAGTCTACAAACGCCTTAACGGCATAACGGCAGTGCATTTAGAAGAATTACGTAATCTTATATTTAGGTATAAAGTCGATTTTCTTGTATATATGCATTTCGAAATGCTTCAAATAACTAGTGTAACATATCTACGTTAATAAACCTTCTTAAACGAACTGAAGTTAGCACAAAGCCATGGCGGCATAACGGCAGTTCATGTAGAAGAATTCCGTAATCTTATATTTAGGTATAAAGTCGCTTTTCTTGTATATACGCATTTAGCAATCGATATCGAAATGCCTCAAATCATTAGTTTCACATATTTAAGTTAATTAACCCCCTTTATCTTACTGAAGTCTACAAACGCCTTAACGGCATAACGGCAGTGCATGTAGAAGAATTCCGTTATCATATATTTAGGTATGAAGTCGATTTTCTTGTATATACACATTTAGCAATCGATATCGAAATGCCTCAAATCATTAGTTTAACATATTTAAGTTAATTAACCCTCTTTATCTTACTGAAGTCTACAAACATCTCAACGGCATATAGGCAAAGCAATTAGAAGAATTCCGTAATGTCATATTTAGGTATAAAGTCGATTTTCTTGTATATATGCATTAAGCAATCGATATCGAAATGCCTCAAATTATTAGTTTAACATATTAAAGTTAATTAACCCTCTTTATCTTACTGAAGTCTACAAACGCCTTAACGGCATAACGGCAAAGCATTTAGAAGAATTACATAATCTTATATTTAGGTATAAAGTCGATTTTGTTGTATATACACATTTAGCAATCGATATCGAAATGCCTCAAATCATTAGTTTCACATATTTAAGTTAATTAACCCCCTTTATCTTACTGAAGTCTACAAACGCCTTAACGGCATAACGGCAGTGCATGTAGAAGAATTCCGTTATCATATATTTAGGTATGAAGTCGATTTTCTTGTATATACACATTTAGCAATCGATATCGAAATGCCTCAAATCATTAGTTTAACATATTTAAGTTAATTAACCCTCTTTATCTTACTGAAGTCTACAAACATCTCAACGGCATATAGGCAAAGCAATTAGAAAAATTCCGTTATCATATATTTAGGTTTGAAGTCGATTTTCTTGTATAGACACATTTAGCAATCGATATCGAAATGCCTCAAATTATTAGTTTAACATATTAAAGTTAATTAACCCTCTTTATCTTACTGAAGTCTACAAACGCCTTAACGGCATAACGGCAAAGCATTGAGAAGAATTACATGATCTTATATTTAGGTATAAAGTCGATTTTCTTGTAATACTCATTTAGCAATCGATATCGAAATGCTTCAAATCATTAGTTTAACGTATTTAAGATAATTAACCCTCTTTATCTTACTGAAGTCTACAAACGCCTTAACGGCATAACGGCAAAGCATTTAGAAGAATTACATAATCTTATAATTAGGTATAAAGTCGATTTTGTTGTATATACACATTTAGCAATCGATATCGAAATGCCTCAAATCATTAGTTTAACATATTTAAGTTAATTAACCCTCTTTATCTTACTAAAGTCTACAAAAGCCTTAGCGGCATAACGGCAGTGCATTCAGAAGAATTCCCTTATCATATATTTAGGTATAAAGTCGATTTTCTTGTATACACTATTTAGCAATCGATATCGAGATGCCTTAAATCATTAGTTTAACATATTTAAAATAATTAACCCTCTTTATCTTACTGAAGTCTACAAACGCCTTAACGGCATAACGGCAGTGCACGTAGAAGAATTCCGTTATCATATATTTAGGTATAAAGTCGATTTTCTTGTATATAGGTATTTAGCAATCGATATCGAAATGCCTCAAATCATTAGTTTAACATATTTAAGTTAATTAACCTTCTTTATCTTACTGAAGTTAACATAAAGCCATAACGGCATAACGGCAGTGCATTTAGAAGAATTCGGTAAGCTTATATTTAGGTATAAAGTCGATTTTGTTGTATATACGCATTTGGCAATCGATATCGAAATGCCTCAAATCATTATTTTAACATATCTAAGTTAATTAACCCTCTTTATCTTACTGAAGTCTACAAACGCCTTAACGGCATAACGGCAAAGCATTTAGAAGAATTACATAATCTTATATTTAGGTATAAAGTCGATTTTGTTGTATATACACATTTAGCAATCGATATCGAAATGCCTCAAATTATTAGTTTAACATATTTAGGTTAATTAACCCTCTTTATCTTACTAAGTCTACAAAAGCCTTAGCGGCATAACGGCAGTGCATTCAGAAGAATTCCCTTATCATATATTTAGGTATAAAGTCGATTTTCTTGTATATAGGTATTTAGCAATCGATATCGAAATGCCTCAAATCATTAGTTTAACATATTTAAGTTAATTTACCCTCTTTATCTTACTGAAGTCTACAAACGCCTTAACGGCATAACGGCAAAGCATTTAGAAGAATTACATAATCTTATATTTAGGTATAAAGTCGATTTTCTTGTATATATGCATTAAGCAATCGATATCGAAATGCCTCAAATCATTAGTTTAACGTATTTAAGTTAATTAACCCTCTTTATCTTACTGAAGTCTACAAACATCTCAACGGCATATAGGCAAAGCAATTAGAAGAATTCCGTAATCTTATATTTAGGTATAAAGTCGATTTTCTTGTATATACACATTTAGCAATCGATATCGAAATGCCTCAAATCATTAGTTTAACGTATTTAAGTTAATTAACCCTCTTTATCTTACTGAAGTCTACAAACATCTCAAAGTCATATAGGCAAAGCAATTAGAAAAATTCCGTAATCTTATATTTAGGTATAAAGTCGATTTTCTTGTATATACTCATTTAGTAATCGATACTGAAATGCTTCAAATCATTAGTTTAACATATTTAAGTTGATTAACCCTTTTTATCTTACTGAAGTCTACAAACGCCTTAACGGCATAACGGCAAAGCATTTAGAAGAATTGCGTAATCTTATATTTAGGTATAAAGTCGATTTTGTTGTATATACACATTTAGCAATCGATATCGAAATGCTTCAAATCATTAGTTTAACATATTGAAGCTAATTAACCCTCTTTATCTTACTAAAGTCTACAAAAGCCTTAACGGCGTAACGGCAGTGCATTTGGAAGTATTCCGTAATCTTATATTTAGGTATAAAGTCGATTTTCTTGTATATACGCATTTAGCAATCGATATCGAAATGCTTCAAATCATTAGTTTAACGTATTTAAGTTAATGAACCCTCTTTATCTTACTAAAGTCTACAAAAGCCTTAACGGCGTAACGGCAGTGCATTTGGAAGTATTCCGTAATCTTATATTTAGGTATAAAGGCGATTTTCTTGTACATACGCATTTAGCAATCGATATCGAAATGCTTCAAATCATTAGTTTAACATATTTAAGTTTGTTAGCCTTCTTTATCTTACTGAAGTTTACATAAAGCCATAACGGTATAACAGCAGTGCATTTGGGAGAATTTCGTAATCTGATATTTAGGTATAAAGTCGATTTTGTTGTATATACACATTTAGCAATCAATATCGAAATGCCTCAAATCATTAGTTTAACTTATTTAAGTTAATTAACCTTCTTTAACATATTGAAGTTGATATAAAGCCATGGCGGCATAACGACAGTACATTTAGAAGAATTCCGTAATCTTATATTTAGGTATAAAGTTGATTTTCTTGTATATATGCATTAAGCAATCGATTTCGAAATGCTTCAAATAACTGGTGTAACATGCCTAAAGTAATAAACCTTCTTTAACGAACTGAAGTTAACACAAAGCCATAACGGAATAACGGCAGTGCATTTAGAAGAATTCCGTAAGCTTATAGTTAGGTATAAAGTCGATTTTGTTGTATATACATATTTAGCAATCGATATCGAAATGCCTCAAATCATTAGTTTAACATATTTAAGTTAAGTTCATGTTGAAGAATTCCGTAATCTTATATTTAGGTATAAAGTCGCTTTTCTTGTATATGCGCATTTAGCAATCGATATCGAAATGCCTCAAATCATTAGTTTCACATATTTAAGTTAATTAACCCCCTTTATCTTACTGAAGTCTACAAACGCCTTAACGGCATAACGGCAGTGCATGTAGAAGAATTCCGTTATCATATATTTAGGTATGAAGTCGATTTTCTTGTATATACACATTTAGCAATCGATATCGAAATGCCTCAAATCATTAGTTTAACATATTTAAGTTAATTAACCCTCTTTATCTTACTGAAGTCTACAAACATCTCAACGGCATATAGGCAAAGCAATTAGAAAAATTCCGTTATCATATATTTAGGTATGAAGTCGATTTTCTTGTATAGACACATTTAGCAATCGATATCGAAATGCCTCAAATTATTAGTTTAACATATTAAAGTTAATTAACCCTCTTTATCTTACTGAAGTCTACAAAAGCCTTAACGGCATAACGGCAAAGCATTAAGAAGAATTCCGTTATCATATATTTAGGTATGAAGTCGATTTTCTTGTATATACACATTTAGCAATCGATATCGAAATGCCTCAAATCATTAGTTTAATATATTTAAGTTAGTTAACCCTGTCTATCTTACTGAAGTCTACAAACGCCTTAACGGCATAACGGCAAAGCATTTAGAAGAATTCCGTAATCTTATATTTAGGTATAAAGTCGATTTTCTTGTATAGACACATTTAGCAATCGATATCGAAATGCCTCAAATTATTAGTTTAACATATTAAAGTTAATTAACCCCCTTTATCTTACTGAAGTCTACAAACGCCTTAACGGCATAACGGCAGTGCATGTAGAAGAATTCCGTTATCATATATTTAGGTATAAAGTCGATTTTTTTGTATATACACATTTACCAATCAATATCGAAATGCCCCAAATCATTAGTTTAACATATTAAAGTTAATTAACTCTCTTTATCTTACTGAAGTCTACAAACGCCTTAACGGCATAATGGCAAAGCATTTAGAAGAATTTCGTAATCTTATATTTAGGTATAAAGTCGATTTTATTGTGTATATGCATTTAGCAATCGATTTCGAAAATCTTCAAATCATTAGTTTATTATATTTAAGTTAACTAACCCTGTCTATCTTACTGAAGTCTACAAACGCCTTAACGGCATAACGGCAAAGCATTTAGAAGAATTACATAATCTTATATTTAGGTATAAAGTCGATTTTGTTGTGTATATGCATTTAGCAATCGATTTCGAAAATCTTCAAATCATTAGTTTAACATATTTAAGTTAATAAAGCTTCTTTAACGCACTGAAGTTAACACAAAGCCATGGCGGCATAACGGAAGTTCATGTAGAAGAATTCCGTAATCTTATATTTAGGTATAAAGTCGATTTACTTGTATACACACATTTAGCAATCGATATCGAAATGCCTAAAGTCATTAGTTTAACATATTTAAGTTAATTAACCCCCTTTATCTTACTGAAGTCTACAAACGCCTTAACGGCATAACGGCAGTGCATGTAGAAGAATTCCGTTATCATATATTAAGGTATAAAGCCGATTTTTTGTATATACACATTTAGCAATCGATATCGAAATGCCCCAAATCATTAGTTTAACATATTTAAGTTAATTAACTCTCTTTATCTTACTGAAGTCTACAATCGCCTTAACGGCATAATGGCAAAGCATTTAGAAGAATTCCGTAATCTTATATTTAGGCATAAAGTCGATTTTCTTGTATATACTCATTTAGCAATCGATATCGAAATGCCTCAAATATTTAGTTTAACATATTTAAGCTAATTAACCCTCTTTATCTTACTGAAGTCTACAAGCGCCTTAATGGCATAACGGCAAAGCATTTAGAAGAATTCCGTAATCTTATATTTAGGTATAAGGTCGATTTTGTTGTGTATATGCATTTAGCAATCGATTTCGAAAATCTTCAAATCATTAGTTTAACATATTTAAGTTAATAAAGCTTCTTTAACGCACTGAAGTTAACACAAAGCCATGGCGGCATAACGGAAGTTCATGTAGAAGAATTCCGTAATCTTATATTTAGGTATAAAGTCGATTTACTTGTATACACACATTTAGCAATCGATATCGAAATGCCTAAAATCATTAGTTTAACATATTTAAGTTAATTAACCCCCTTTATCTTACTGAAGTCTACAAACGCCTTAACGGCATAACGGCAGTGCATGTAGAAGAATTCCGTTATCATATATTAAGGTATAAAGCCGATTTTTTGTATATACACATTTAGCAATCGATATCGAAATGCCCCAAATCATTAGTTTAACATATTTAAGTTAATTAACTCTCTTTATCTTACTGAAGTCTACAATCGCCTTAACGGCATAATGGCAAAGCATTTAGAAGAATTCCGTAATCTTATATTTAGGCATAAAGTCGATTTTCTTGTATATACTCATTTAGCAATCGATATCGAAATGCCTCAAATATTTAGTTTAACATATTTAAGCTAATTAACCCTCTTTATCTTACTGAAGTCTACAAGCGCCTTAATGGCATAACGGCAAAGCATTTAGAAGAATTCCGTAATCTTATATTTAGGTATAAAGTCGATTTTGTTGTGTATATGCATTTAGCAATCGATTTCGAAAATCTTCAAATCATTAGTTTAACATATTTAAGTTAATAAAGCTTCTTTAACGCACTGAAGTTAACACAAAGCCATGGCGGCATAACGGCAGTTCATGTAGAAGAATTCCGTAATCCTATATTTAGGTATAAACTCGATTTTCTTGTATATACACATTTAGCAATCGATATCGAAATGCCTCAAATCATTAGATTAATATATTTAAGTTAACTAACCCTGTCTATCTTACTGAAGTCTACAAACGCCTTAACGGCATAACGGCAAAGCATTTAGAAGAATTACAT
>CM050324.1:12799157-12818157 GCA_027475135.1 Bactrocera correcta | reverse complement strand
AAATGCTTCAACTCATTACCTTAACATATTTAAGTTAATAAACCTTCTTTAACGATCTGAAGTTGGCATAAAGCCATGGCGGCATAACGGCAATGCATGTAGAAGAATTCTGTTATCTTATATTTAGGTATAAAGTCGATTTTCTTGTATATACACATTTAGCAATCGATACCGAGATGCTTCAACTCATTAGCTTAACATATTTAAGTTAATAAACCTTCTTTAACGAGCTGAAGTTGGCATAAAGCCATGGCTGCATAACGGTTGTGCATGTAGAAGAATTCCGTTATCTTATATTTAGGTATAAAGTCGATTTTGTTGTATACACACATTTAGCAATCGATATCGAGATGCTTCGACTCATTAGTTTAACATATTTAAGTTAATAAACCTTCTTTAACGAACTGAAGTTGGCATAAAGCCATGGCGGCATAACGGCAGTGCATGTAGAAGAATTCTGTTATCTTATATTTAGGTATAAAGTCGATTTTGTTGTATATACACATTTAGCAATCGATACCGAGATGCTTCAACTCATTAGCTTAACATATTTAAGTTAATTAACCTTCTTTAACGATCTGAAGTTGGCATAAAGCCACGGCGGCATTACGGCAGTGCATGTAGAAGAATTCCGTTATCTTATATTTAGATATAAAGTCGATTTTCTTGTATATACACATTTAGCAAGCGATATCGAAATGCTTCAAATCTTTAGTTTAACATATTTAAGTTAATAAACCTTCTTTAACGATCTGAAGTTGGCATATAGCCACGGCGGCATTACGGCAGTGCATGTAGAAGAATTCCGTAATCTTTTATTTAGGTATAAAGTCGATTTTCTTTTATATACACATAGAGATATCGATATCGAAATGCTTCAAATCATTAGTTTAACATATTAAGTTAATAAACATTTTTTAGCTCACTGAAGTCTTCATAAAGCCTTAACGGTATAACGGCAGTGCATGTAGAAGAATTCCGTTATCTTATATTTAGGTATAAAGTCGATTTTCTTGTATATACACATTTAGCAAGCGATATCGAAATGCTTCAAATCATTAGTTTAACATATTTAAGTTAATTAACCTTCTTTAACGAATTGAAGTTGATATAACGCCATGGCGGCATAACAGCAGTGCATTTAGAAGAATTCGGTAATCTTATATTCAGGTATAAAGTCGATTTTCTTGTATATACACATTTAGCAAGCGATATCGAAATGCTTCAAATCATTAGTTTAACATATTTAAGTTAATTAACCTTCTTTAACGTATTGAAGTTGATATAAAGCCATAGCGGAATAACGGCAGTGCATTTAGAAGAATTCCGTTATCTTATATTTAGGTATAAAGTCGATTTTCTTGTATATACACTTTTAGAAAGCGATGTCGAAATGCTTCAACTCATAAGCCTAACATATTTAAGTTAATAAACCTTTTTTAACAAACTGAAGTTGGCATATAGCCACGGCGGCATTACGGCAGTGCATGTAGAAGAATTCCGTAATCTTTTATTTAGGTATAAAGTCGATTTTCTTTTATATACACATTAAGATATCGATATCGAAATGCTTCAAATCATTAGTTTAACATATTAAGTTAATACACATTTTTTAGCTTACTGAAGTCTACATAAAGCCTTAACGGTATAACGGCAGGGCATGTAGAAGAATTCCGTTATCTTATATTTAGGTATAAAGTCGATTTTCTTGTATACACACATTTACGTATTGTATACCTTCTTTAACGTATTGAAGTTGATATAAAGCCAAGGCGGCATAACGGCAGTGCATGTAGAAGAATTCCGTAATCTTTTATTTAGGCATAAAGTCGATTTTCTTGTATACACACATTTAGCAAGCGATATCGAAATGCTTCAAATCATTAGTTTAACATATTTAAGTTAATTAACCTTCTTTATCCTACTGAAGTTTACATAAAGCCATAACGGTATAACAGCAGTGCATTTAAAAGAATTCCGTTATCTTATATTTGGGTATAAAGTCGATTTTGTTGTATATACACATTTAGCAATCGATATCGAAATGCTTCAACTCATTACCTTAACATATTTAAGTTAATAAACCTTCTTTAACGATCTGAAGTTGGCATAAAGCCATGGCGGCATAACGGCAGTGCATGTAGAAGAATTCCGTAATCTTATATTTAGGTATAAAGTCGATTTTCTTCTATACACACATTTAGCAAGCGATATCGAAATGCTCCAAATCATTAGTTTAACATATTTAAATTAATTAACTTCTTTATCTTACTGAAGTTGACATAAAGCCATGGCGGCATAACGACAGTGCATGTAGAAGAATTCCGTTATCTTATATTTAGGTTTAAAGTCGATTTTATTGTATATACACATTTAGCAATCGATATCGAGATGCTTCAACTCATTACCTTAACATATTTAAGTTAATAAACCTTCTTTAACGATCTGAAGTTGGAATAAAGCCATGGCGGCAAAACGACAGTGCATGTAGAAGAATTCCGTTATCTTATATTTAGGTATAAAGTCGATTTTGTTGTATATACACATTTAGCAATCGATATCGAGATGCTTCAACTCATTACCTTAACATATTTAAGTTAATAAACCTTCTTTAACGATCTGAAGTTGCCATATAGCCACGGCGGCATTACGGCAGTGCATGTAGAAGAATTCCGTTATCTTATATTTAGGTATAAAGTCGATTTTGTTGTATATACACATTTAGCTATCGATATCGAGATGCTTCAACTCATTAGCTTAACATATTTAAGTTTATAAACCTTCTTTAACGATCTGAAGTTGGCATATAGTCACGGCGGCATTACGGCAGTGCATTTAGAAGAATTCCGTAATCTTATATTTAGGTATAAAGTCGATTTTGTTGTATATACACATTAAGTATCGATTTTCTTGTATATACATATTTAGCAAGCGATATCGAGATGCTTAAACTCATTAGTTTAACATATTTAAGTTAATAAAACTTCTTTAACGAACTGAAGTTGGAATAAAGCCATGGCGGCATAACGACAGTGCATGTAGAAAAATTCCGTTATCTTATATTTAGGTATAAAGTCGATTTTGTTGTATATACACATTTAGCAATCGATATCGAGATGCCTCAACTCATTACCTTAACATATTTAAGTTAATAAACCTTCTTTAACGATCTGGAGTTGGCATATAGCCACGGCGGCTTTACGGCAGTGCATGTAGAAGAATTCCGTAATCTTTTATTTAGGTATAAAGTCGATTTTCTTTTATATACACATTTAGATATCGATATCGAAATGCTTCAAATCATTAGTTTAACATATTAAGTTAATAAACATTTTTTAGCTCACTGAAGTCTACATAAAGCCTTAACGATATAACGGCAGTGCATTTAGAAGAATTCCGTTATCTTATATTAATGTATAAAGTCGATTTTCTTGTATATACACATTTAGCACGCGATATCGAAATGCTTGAAATCAATAGTTTAATATATTTAAGTTAATTAACCTTCTTTAACGTATTGAAGTTGATATAAGGCCATGGCGGCATAACGGCAGTGCATTTAGAAGTATTCCGTAATGTTATAATTTTATATTTAGGTATAAAGTCGATTTTCTTGTATTTACACATTTAGCAATCGATATCGAAAAGCTTCAAACCATTAGTTTAACATATTTAAAATAATTAACCTTCTTTAGCGTAATGAAGGTGATATAAAGCCATGGCGGCATAACGACAGTGCATATAGAAGAATTCCGTAATCTTATATGTAGGTATAAAGTCGATTTTGTTGTATATACACATTTAGCAATCGACTTCGAGATGCTTCAACTCATTAGCTTAACATATTTAAGTTAATAAACCTTCTTTAACGATCTGAAGTTGGCATATAGCCACGGCGGCATTACGGCAGTGCATGTAGAAGAATTCCGTAAACTTTTATTTAGGTATAAAGTCGATTTTCTTTTATATACACATTTAGATATCGATATCGAAATGCTTCAAATCATTAGTTTAACATATTAAGTTAATAAACATTTTTTAGCTTACTGAAGTCTACATAAAGCCTTAACGTTATACTGGCAGTGCACGTAGAAGAATTCCGTTATCTTTTATTTTGGTATAAAGTCGATTTACTTGTACATACACATTTAGCAAGCGATATTGAAATGCTTCAAATCATTAGTTTAACATATTAAAGTTAATTAACCCTCTTTATCTTACTGAAGTCTACAAAATCCTTAACCGCATAACGGCAGTGCATTTCGAAGAATTCCGTAATCTTATAATTAGGTATTAAGTCGATTTTGTTGTATATACGCATTTAGCAATCGACATCGGAATGCTTCAAATCATGAGTTTAACATATTTAAGATAATTAACCCTCTTTATCTTACTGAAATCTACAAAAGCCTTAACGGCATAACGGCAGTGTATTTGGAAGATTTCCGTAATCTTATATTTAGGTATTAAGTCGATTTTGTTGTATATACGCATTTAGCAATCGACATCGGAATGCTTCAAATCATGAGTTTAAGATATTTAAGATAATTAACCCTCTTTATCTTACTGAAATTTACAAAAGCCTTAACGGCATAACGGCAGTACATTTAGAAGAATTCCGTAATCCTCTATTTAGGTATAAAGTCGATTTTTTTGTATATACTCATTTAGCAATCCATATCGAAATGCTTCGAATCATTAGTTTAACATATTTAAGTTAATTAACCCTCTTTATCTTACTGAGGTCTACAAACGGCTTAAAGGCATAACGGCAGTGCATTTCGAAGAATTCCGTAATCTTATATTTAAGTATAAAGTCGATTTTCTTGTATATACACATTTAGCAATCGATATCGAAATGCTTCAAATCATTAGTTTAACATATTTAAGTAAATTAATCCTCTTTTTCTTACTGAAGTCTACAAAAGCCTTAACGGCAAAACGGCAGTGCATTTAGAAGAATTACGTAGTCTTATATTTAGGTATGAATTCGATTTTCTTGTATATACTCATTTAGCAGTCGATATCGAAATGCTTCAAATCATTAGTGTAACATATTTAAGTTAATAAACCTTCTTTAACGTATTGAAGGTGATACAAAGCCATGGCGGCATAACGACAGTACATTTGGAAGAATTCCGTTATCTTATATTTAGGTATTAAGTCGATTTTCTTGTATATACACATTTAGCAATCGATATCGAAATGCTTCAAATCGTAAGTTTAACATATTTAAGTTAATTAACCCTCTTTATCTTACTGAAGTCTACAAAATCCTTAACGGCATAACGGCAGTGCATTTAGAAGAATTCCGTAATCTTATATTTGGGTATAAAGTCGATTTTTTTGTATATACTCATTTAGCAATCGATATCGAAATGCTTCAAATCATTAGTTTAACATATTTAAGCTAATTTACCTTCTTTAACGTAATGAAGTTGATATAAAGCCATGGCGGCATAACGACAGTGCATTTAGAAGAATTCCGTAATCTTATATTCAGGTATAAAGGCGACTTTCTTGTATTTACACATTTAGCAATCGATATCGAAAATCTTCAAATCATTAGTTTAACATATTTAAGTTAATTAACCTTCTTTAGCGTAATGAAGGTGATATAAAGCCATAACGGCATAGAGGGAGTGTATTTCGATGAATTCCGTAATCTTATATTAAGGTATAAAGTCGACTTTCTTGTATATACTCATTTAGCAATCTATGTCGAAATGCTTCAAATCATTAGTTTAATATATTTAAGTTAATAAAGCTTCTTTAACGCACTGAAGTTAACTTAAAGCCATGGCGGCATAACGGCAGTATATGTAGAAGAACTCCGTAATCTTATATATAGGTATAAAGTCGATTTTCTTGTATATATACATATAGCAATCGATATCGAAATGCTTCAAATCATTAGTTTAAAATATTTAAGTTCATAAACCTTCTTTAACGAATTGAAGTTGGCATAAAGCAATGGCGGCATAACGACAGTGCATTTAGAAGAATTCCGTAATCTTATATTTGGGTATAAAGTCGATTTTTTTGTATATACTCATTTAGCAATCGATATCGAAATGCTTCAAATCATTAGTTTAACATATTTTAGCTAATTTACCTTCTTTAACGTAATGAAGTTGATATAAAGCCATGGCGGCATAACGACAGTGCATTTAGAAGAATTCCGTAATCTTATATTCAGGCATAAAGTCGACTTTCTTGTATATACACATTTAGCAATCGATATCGAGATGCTTCAAATTATTAGTTTAACATATTTAAGTTATTTAGCCTTCTTTAACGTAAAGAAGTTGATATAAAGCCATGGCGGCATAACGACAGTACATTTGGAATTATTCCTGTTATTATTCTTATGTTTAGATATAAATTCGATTTTCTTTTATATACACATTTAGCAAGCGATATCGAAATGCTTCAAATCATTAGTTTACAGAATTTAAGTTAATTAACCTTCCTTACCGTATTGAAGTTGATATAAAGCCATGGCGGCATAACGACAGTACATTTGGAAGAATTCCGTAGTCTTATATTTAGGTATAAAGTCGATTTTCTTGTATATATGCATTAAGCAATCGATATATTTGGGTGAATTCCGTAATCTTTTACTTAGGTATTAAATCGATTTTCTTGTACATAACCTTCTTTAGCGTACTGAAATTTATATAAAGCCATAACGGCATAACGGGATTGTATTTCGATGAATTCCGTAATCTTGTATATAGATATAGAGTCGACTTTCTTGTATATACTCATTTTGCAATCTATATCGAAAATCTTCAAATCATTAGTTTAATATATTTAAGTTAATAAAGCTTCTTTACCGTAATGAAGGTGATATAAAGCCATAACGGCATAACGGGAGTGTATTTCGATGAATTCCGTAATCTTATATTTAGGTATAAAGTCGACTTTCTTGTATTTACACATTTAGCAATCGATATCGAAAATCTTCAAATCATTAGTTTAACATATTTAAGTTAATTAACCTTTTTGAGCGTAATGAAGGTGATATAAAGCCATAACGGCATAAAGGGAGTGTATTTCGATGAATTCCGTAATCTTGTACTTAGATATAAAGTCGACTTTCTTGTATATACTCATTTTGCAATCTATATCGAAATGCTTCAAATCATTAGTTTAAAATATTTAAGTTCATAAACCTTCTTTAACGAATTGAAGTTGGCATAAAGCAATGGCGGCATAACGGCAGTGCATTTAGAAGAATTCCGTAATCTTATATTTAGGTATAAAGTCGATTTTGTTGTATATACGCATTAAGCAATCGATATCGAAATGCTTCAAATAACTGGTTTTACATATTTAATTTAATAAACCTTCTTTAACGAACTGAAGTTAACATAAAGCCATAACGGCAGTGCATTTAGAAGAATTCCGTTATCTTGTATTTAGGTATAATAAGAATTCCGTTATCTTATATTTAGGTATAAAGTCGATTTTCTTGTTTATACACATTTAGCAATCGATATCGAAATGCTTCAAATCATTAGTTTAACATATTTAAGTTAATAAACCTTCTTTAACGACCCGAAGTTGGCATAAAGCCATGACGGCATAACGGCAGTGCATGTAGAAGAATTCCGTATACTTATATTTAGGTATAAAGTCGATTTTCTTGTATATACACATTTAGCAATCGATAACGAAATGCTTCAAATCATAAGTTTATCATATTTAAGTTAATTTACCTTATTTATCTTACTGAAGTTTACATAAAGCCATAACAGTATAGCGGCAATGCATTTGGAAGAATTCCGAAATATTATATTTAGGTATAAAGTCGATTTTCTTGTATATATATATTTCGCAATCGATATCGAAATGCTTCAACTCATTAGTTTAACATATTTAAGTTAATAAATCTTCTTTAATGAACTGAAGTGTGCATAAAGCCATGGCGGCATAACGGCAGTGCATGTAGAAGAATTCCGTTAGCTTATATTTAGGTATAAAGTCGATTTTCTTGTATATACACATTTAGCAATCGATTTCGAGATGCTTCAAATCATTAGTTTAACATATTTAAGTTAATTAGCCTTCTTTAACGTAGAGAAGGTGATATAAAGCCATGGCGATATAACGACAGTACATTTGGAAGTATTCCTGTTATTATTCTTATGTTTAGATATAAATTCGATTTTCTTTTATATACACATTTAGCAAGCGATATCGAAATGCTTCAAATCATTAGTTTACAGAATTTAAGTTAATTAACCTTCCTTAACGTATTGAAGTTGATATAAAGCCATGGCGGCATAACGACAGTACATTTGGAAGAATTCCGTAGTCTTATATTTAGGTATAAAGTCGATTTTCTTGTATATATGCATTAAGCAATCGATATCGAAATGCTTCAAATAACTGGTTTAACATATTTAAGTTAATAAACCTTCTTTAACGAACTGAACATAAATCCATAACGGCATAACGGCAGTGCATTTAGAAGAATTCCGTTATCTTATATTAATGTATAAAGTCGATTTTCTTGCATATACACATTTAGCAATCGATATCGATATGCTTCAAATCATTAGTTTAACATATTTAAGTTAATTATCCTTCTTTTTCTTACTGAAGTTTACATAAAGCCATAGCGGTATAACGGCAGTGCATTTGGAAGAATTCCGTAATCTTATATCTAGGAATAAAGTCGATTTTTTTGTGTATACACATTTAGCAATCGATATCGAGATCGTTCAACTTATTAGTTTAACATATATAAGTTAATAAACCTTCTTTAACGATCTGAAGATTGCATATAGCCATGACGGCATAACGGCCGTGCATGTAGAAGAGTTCCGTAATCTTATATTTAGGTATAAAGTCGATTTTCTTGTATATACACATTTAGCTATCGATATCGAAATGCTTCAAATCATTAGTTTAACATATTAAGTTAATAAACATTTTTTAGCTTACTGAAGTCTACATAAAGCCTTAACGGTATAACGGCAGTGCATTTAGAAGAATCCCGTTATCTTATATTTAGGTATAAATTCGATTTTCTTGTATATACACATTTAGCAAGCGATATCGAAATGCTTCAAATCATTAGTTTAACATATTTAATTTAATTAACCTTCTTTAAAGTATTGAAGTTGATATAAAGCCATGGCGGCATAACGGCAGTGCATTTAGTAGAATTCCGTGATCTTATAAATTTATATTTAGGTATAAAGTCGATTTTCTTACATTTAAACGTTTACCAATCAATATCGAAATGCTTCAAACCATTAGTTTAACATATTTAAAATAGTTAACCCTCTTTATCTTACTGAAGTCTACAAAAGCCTTAACGGCATAACGGCAGTGCATTTCGAAGAATTCCGTAATCTTATATTTAGGTTTAAAGTCGATTTTCTTGTATATATGCATTAAGCAATCCATATCGAAATGCTTCAAATAACTGGTTTAACATATTTAAGTTAATAAACCTTCTTTACCGAACTGAACATAAATCCATAACGGCATAACGGCAGTGCATTTAGAAGAATTCCGTTATCTTATATTAATGTATAAAGTCGATTTTCTTGCATATACACATTTAGCAATCGATATCGATATGCTTCAAATCATTAGTTTAACATATTTAAGTTAATTATCCTTCTTTTTCTTACTGAAGTTTACATAAAGCCATAACGGTATAACGGCAGTGCATTTAGAAGAATTCTGTAATGTTATAATTTTATATTTAGGTAAAAATTCGATTTTGTTGTATAAATATACGCATTTAGGAATCGATATCGAAATGCTTCAAATCATTAGTTTAACATATTTAAGTTAATTAACCATCTTTACTGTAATGAAGGTTATATAAAGCCATTGCGGCATAACGACAGTGCATGTAGAAAAATTCCCTAATCTTATATTTAGGTATAAAGTCGATTTTCTTGTATTTACACATTTAGCAATCGATATCGAAAATCTTCAAATCATTAGTTTAACATATTTAAGTTAATTAACCTTCTTTAACGTAATGAAGGTGATATAAAGCCATGGCGGCATAACGACAGTGCATTTAGAAAAATTCCGTAATCTTATATTTAGGTATAAGTTCGATTTTGTTGTATATAGGCATTTAGCAATCAATATCGAAATGCTTCATATAACTGGTTTAGCATATATTAAGGTTAATTAACCCCCTCTATCTTACTGAAGTTTACATAAAGCCATAACGGCATTACGGCAGTATGTTTGGGTGAATTCCGTAATCTTTTATTTAGGTATAAAATCGATTTTCTTGTACATACACATTTAGCAATCAATATCGAAATGCTTCAAATCGTTCGTTTAGCATATTTTAGTAAATTAACCTTCTTTAACGTACTGAATTTTATATAAAGCCATAACGGCATAACGGCAGTGTATTTCGAAGAATTCTGTAGTCTTATATTTAGATATAAAGCCGAATTTGTTGTATATACGCATTTAGCAATCGATATCGAAATTCTTCAAATCATTAGTTTAACATATTTAAAATAATTAACCTTCTTTAAAGATCTGAAGTTGGCATATAGCCACGGCGGCATTACGGCAGTGCATGTAGAAGAATTCCGTAATCTTTTAATTAGGTATAAAGTCGATTTTCTTTTATATACACATTTAGATATCGATTTCGAAATGCTTCAACTCATTAGTTTAACATATTTAAGTTAATAAACCTTCTTTAACAAACTGAAGTGTGCATAAAGCCATGGCGGCATAACGGCAGTACATGTAGCAGAATTCCGTTAGCTTATATTTAGGTATAAAGTCGACTTTTTTGTATATACACATTTAGCAATCGATATCGAGATGCTTCAAATTATTAGTTTAACATATTTAAGTTATTTAGCCTTCTTTAACGTAAAGAAGGTGATATAAAGCCATGGCGGCATAACGACAGTACATTTGGAATTATTCCTGTTATTATTCTTATGTTTAGATATAAATTCGATTTTCTTTTATATACACATTTAGCAAGCGATATCGAAATGCTTCAAATCATTAGTTTACAGAATTTAAGTTAATTAACCTTCCTTAACGTATTGAAGTTGAGATAAAGCCATGGCGGCATAACGACAGTACATTTGGAAGAATTCCGTAGTCTTATATTTAGGTATAAAGTCGATTTTCTTGTATATATGCATTAAGCAATCGATATATTTGGGTGAATTCCGTAATCTTTTACTTAGGTATTAAATCGATTTTCTTGTACATAACCTTCTTTAGCGTACTGAAATTTATATAAAGCCATAACGGCATAACGGGATTGTATTTCGATGAATTCCGTAATCTTGTATATAGATATAGAGTCGACTTTCTTGTATATACTCATTTAGCAATCGATATCGAAATGCTTCAAATCATTAGTTTAATATATTTAAGTTAATAAAGCTTCTTTACCGTAATGAAGGTGATATAAAGCCATAACGGCCTAACGGGAGTGTATTTCGATGAATTCCGTAATCTTATATTCAGGTATAAAGGCGACTTTCTTGTAAAGGGTGATTTTTTAAGAGCTTGATAACTTTTTTTAAAAAAAAAAACGCATAAAATTTGCAAAATCTCATCGGTTCTTTATTTGAAACGTTAGATTGGTTCATGACATTTACTTTTTGAAGATAATTTCATTTAAATGTTGACCGCGGCTGCGTCTTAGGTGGTCCATTCGGAAAGTCCAATTTTGGGCAACTTTTTCGAGCATTTCGGCCGGAATAGCCCGAATTTCTTCGGAAATGTTGTCTTCCAAAGCTGGAATAGTTGCTGGCTTATTTCTGTAGACTTTAGACTTGACGTAGCCCCACAAAAAATAGTCTAAAGGCGTTAAATCGCATGATCTTGGTGGCCAACTTACGGGTCCATTTCTTGAGATGAATTGTTGTCCGAAGTTTTCCCTCAAAATGGCAATAGAATCGCGAGCTGTGTGGCATGTAGCGCCATCTTGTTGAAACCACATGTCAACCAAGTTCAGTTCTTCCATTTTTTGGCAACAAAAAGTTTGTTAGCATCGAACGATAGCGATCGCCATTCACCGTAACGTTGCGTCCAACAGCATCTTTGAAAAAATACGGTCCAATGATTCCACCAGCGTACAAACCACACCAAACAGTGCATTTTTCGGGATGCATGGGCAGTTCTTGAACGGCTTCTGGTTGCTCTTCACCCCAAATGCGGCAATTTTGCTTATTTACGTAGCCATTCAACCAGAAATGAGCCTCATCGCTGAACAAAATTTGTCGATAAAACACATTTCGAACCGAACACTGATTTTGGTAATAAAATTCAATGATTTGCAAGCGTTGCTCGTTAGTAAGTCTATTCATGATGAAATGTCAAAGCATACTGAGCATCTTTCTCTTTGACACCATGTCTGAAATCCCACGTAATCTGTCAAATACTAATGCATGAAAATCCTAACCTCAAAAAAATCACCCGTTATTTACACATTTAGCAATCGATATCGAAAATCTTCAAATCATTAGTTTAACATATTTAAGTTAATTAACCTTTTTGAGCGTAATGAAGGTGATATAAAGCCATAACGGCATAAAGGGAGTGTATTTCGATGAATTCCGTAACCTTATATTTAGATATAAAGTCGACTATCTTGTATATACTCATTTTGCAATCTATATCGAAATGCTTCAAATCATTAGTTTAATATATTTAAGTTAATAAAGCTTCTTTAACGCACTGAAGTTAACTTAAAGCCATGGCGGCATAACGGCAGTATATGTAGAAGAATTCCGTAATCTTATATTTAGGTATAAAGTCGATTTTCTTGTATATATACATATAGCAATCGATATCGAAATGCTTCAAATCATTAGTTTAAAATATTTAAGTTCATAAACCTTCTTTAACGAATTGAAGTTGGCATAAAGCAATGGCGGCATAACGGCAGTGCATTTAGAAGAATTCCGTAATCTTATATTTAGGTATAAAGTCGATTTTGTTGTATATATGCATTAAGCAATCGATATCGAAATGCTTCAAATAACTGGTTTAACATATTTAATTTAATAAACCTTCTTTAACGAACTGAAGTTAACATAAAGCCATAACGGCAGTGCATTTAGAAGAATTCCGTTATCTTGTATTTAGGTATAATAAGAATTCCGTTATCTTATATTTAGGTATAAAGTCGATTTTCTTGTTTATACACATTTAGCAATCGATATCGAAATGCTTCAAATCATTAGTTTAACATATTTAAGTTAATAAACCTTCTTTAACGACCCGAAGTTGGCATAAAGCCATGACGGCATAACGGCAGTGCATGTAGAAGAATTCCGTATACTTATATTTAGGTATAAAGTCGATTTTCTTGTATATACACATTTAGCAATCGATAACGAAATGCTTCAAATCATAAGTTTATCATATTTAAGTTAATTAACCTTATTTATCTTACTGAAGTTTACATAAAGCCATAACAGTATAGCGGCAATGCATTTGGAAGAATTCCGAAATATTATATTTAGGTATAAAGTCGATTTTCTTGTATATATATATTTCGCAATCGATATCGAAATGCTTCAACTCATTAGTTTAACATATTTAAGTTAATAAATCTTCTCTAACGAACTGAAGTGTGCATAAAGCCATGGCGGCATAACGGCAGTGCATGTAGAAGAATTCCGTTAGCTTATATTTAGGTATAAAGTCGATTTTCTTGTATATACACATTTAGCAATCGATTTCGAGATGCTTCAAATCATTAGTTTAACATATTTAAGTTAATTAGCCTTCTTTAACGTAGAGAAGATGATATAAAGCCATGGCGACATAACGACAGTACATTTGGAAGTATTCCTGTTATTATTCTTATGTTTAGATATAAATTCGATTTTCTTTTATATACACATTTAGCAAGCGATATCGAAATGCTTCAAATCATTAGTTTACAGAATTTAAGTTAATTAGCCTTCCTTAACGTATTGAAGTTGATATAAAGCCATGGCGGCATAACGACAGTACATTTGGAAGAACTCCGTAGTCTTATATTTAGGTATAAAGTCGATTTTCTTGTATATATGCATTAAGCAATCGATATCGAAATGCTTCAAATAACTGGTTTAACATATTAAAGTTAATAAACCTTCTTTAACGAACTGAACATAAATCCATAACGGCATAACGGCAGTGCATTTAGAAGAATTCCGTTATCTTATATTAATGTATAAAGTCGATTTTCTTGCATATACACATTTAGCAATCGATATCGATATGCTTCAAATCATTAGTTTAACATATTTAAGTTAATTATCCTTCTTTTTCTTACTGAAGTTTACATAAAGCCATAACGGTATAACGGCAGTGCATTTGGAAGAATTCCGTAATCTTATATCTAGGAATAAAGTCGATTTTGTTGTGTATACACATTTAGCAATCGATATCGAGATCGTTCAACTTATTAGTTTAACATATTTAAGTTAATAAACCTTCTTTAACGATCTGAAGATTGCATATAGCCATGACGGCATAACGGCCGTGCATGTAGAAGAGTTCCGTAATCTTATATTTAGGTATAAAGTCGATTTTCTTGTATATACACATTTAGCTATCGATATCGAAATGCTTCAAATCATTAGTTTAACATATTAAGTTAATAAACATTTTTTAGCTTACTGAAGTCTACATAAAGCCTTAACGGTATAACGGCAGTGCATTTAGAAGAATCCCGTTATCTTATATTTAGGTATAAATTCGATTTTCTTGTATATACACATTTAGCAAGCGATATCGAAATGCTTCAAATCATTAGTTTAACATATTTAATTTAATTAACCTTCTTTAACGTATTGAAGTTGATATAAAGCCATGGCGGCATAACGGCAGTGCATTTAGAAGAATTCCGTGATCTTATAAATTTATATTTAGGTATAAAGTCGATTTTCTTACATTTAAACGTTTACCAATCAATATCGAAATGCTTCAAACCATTAGTTTAACATATTTAAAATAGTTAACCCTCTTTATCTTACTGAAGTCTACAAAAGCCTTAACGGCATAACGGCAGTGCATTTCGAAGAATTCCGTAATCTTATATTTAGGTTTAAAGTCGATTTTCTTGTATATATGCATTAAGCAATCCATATCGAAATGCTTCAAATAACTGGTTTAACATATTTAAGTTAATAAACCTTCTTTACCGAACTGAACATAAATCCATAACGGCATAACGGCAGTGCATTTAGAAGAATTTCGTTATCTTATATTAATGTATAAAGTCGATTTTCTTGCATATACACATTTAGCAATCGATATCGATATGCTTCAAATCATTAGTTTAACATATTTAAGTTAATTATCCTTCTTTTTCTTACTGAAGTTTACATAAAGCCATAACGGTATAACGGCAGTGCATTTAGAAGAATTCTGTAATGTTATAATTTTATATTTAGGTAAAAATTCGATTTTGTTGTATAAATATACGCATTTAGGAATCGATATCGAAATGCTTCAAATCATTAGTTTAACATATTTAAAGTAATTAACCATCTTTACTGTAATGAAGGTTATATAAAGCCATTGCGGCATAACGACAGTGCATGTAGAAGAATTCCCTAATCTTATATTTAGGTATAAAGTCGATTTTCTTGTATTTACACATTTAGCAATCGATATCGAAAATCTTCAAATCATTAGTTTAACATATTTAAGTTAATTAACCTTCTTTAACGTATTGAAGTTGATATAAAGCCATGGCGGCATAACGGCAGTGCATTTAGAAGAATTCCGTAATCTTATAAATTTATATTTAGGTATAAAGTCGATTTTCTTACATTTAAACGTTTACCTATCAATATTGAAATGCTTCAAACCATTAGTTTAACATTGTTAAAATAGTTAACCCTCTTTATCTTACTGAAGTCTACAAAAGCCTTAACGGCATAACGGCAGTGCATTTCGAAGAATTCCGTAATCTTATATTTAGGTTTAAAATCGACTTTCTTGTATATACTCATTTAGCAATCTATATCGAAATGCTTCAAATCATTAGTTTAATATATTTAAGTTAATAAAGCCTCTTTAACGCACTGAAGTTAACATAAGTCCATGGTGGCATAACGGCAGTGTATGTAGAAGAATTCCGTAATCTTATATTTAGGTATAAAGTCGATTTTCTTGTATATATACATATAGCAATCGATATCGAAATGCTTCAAATCATTAGTTTAAAATATCTAAGTTCATAAACCTTCTTTAACGCACTGAAGTTGGCATAAAGCAATGGCGGCATAACGGCAGTGCCTTTAGAAGAATTCCGTAATCTTATATTTAGGTATAAAGTCGATTTTCTTGTATATACACATTTAGCAATCGATATCGAAATGCTTCAAATAACTGGTTTAACTTATTTAAGTTAATAAGCCTTCTTTATCGAACTGAAGTTAACAAAAAACCATAACGGCAGTGCATTTAGAAGAACTCCGTTATCTTATATTTAGGTATAAAGTCGATTTTCTTGTATATACACATTTAGCAATCGATATCGAAATGCTTCAAATCATTAGTTTAACATATTTAAGTTAATAAACCTTCTTTAACGAACGGAAGTTGGCATAAAGCCATGACGGCATAACGGCAGTGCATGTAGAAGACTTCCGTTTTTTTATATTTAGGAAAAAAGTCGATTTTCTTGTATATACACATTAAGCAATCGATAACGAAATGCTTCAAATCATTAGTTAAGTTAATTAACCTTATTTATCTTACTGAAGTTTACATAAAGCCATAACGGTATAACGGCAGGGCATTTGGAAGAATTCCGTAATCTTATATTTAGGTATAAAGTCGATTTTCTTGTATATATATATTTCGCAATCGATATCGAGATGCTTCAACTCATTAGTTTAACATATTTAAGTTAACTAACCCTCTTTATCTTACTGAAGTCTACAAGCATCTTAACGGCATAACGGCAAAGCATTTAGAAGAATTCCGTAATCTTATATTTAGGTATAAAGTCGATTTTCTTGTATAAACTCATTTAGCAATCGATATCGAAATGCTTCAACTCATTAGTTTAACATATTTAAGTTAATAAACCTTCTTTAACGAACTGAAGTGTGCATAAAGCCATGGCGGCATAACGGCAGTGCATGTAGAAGAATTCCCTTAGCTTATATTTAGGTATAAAGTCGATTTTGTTGTATATACGCATAAAGCAATCGATATCGAAATGCTTCAAATAACTGGTTTAACATATTTAAGTTAATAAACCTTCTTTAACGAACTGAAGTTAACATAAAGCCATAACGGCAGTGCATTTAGAAGTATTCCGTTATCTTATATTTAGGTATAAAGTCGATTTTTTTGTATATACACATTTAGCAGTCGATATCGAAATGCTTCAAATCATTAGTTTAAGATATTTAAGTTAATTAGCCTTCTTTAACGTAATGAAGGTGATATAAAGCATGGCGGCATAACGACAGTACATTTGGAAGTATTCCGTAATCTTATGTTTAGATATAAATTCGATTTTCTTTTATATACACATTTAGCAAGCGATATCGAAATGCTTCAAATCATTAGTTTAACATATTAAGTTAATAAACATTTTTTATCTTACTGAAGTCTACATAAAGCCTTAACGGTATAACGGCAGTGCATTTAGAAGAATTCCGTAATGTTTTAATTTTTTATTTAGGTATAAAGTCGATTTTCTTGTATTTACACATTTAGCAATCGATATCGAAATGCTTCAAACCATTAGTTTAACATATTTAAGTTAATTAACCTTCTTTAACGTATTGAAGTTGATATAAAGCCATGGCGGCATTACGACAGTACATTTGGAAGAATTCCGTAATCTTATATTTAGGTATAAAGTCGATTTTCTTGTATATATGCATTAAGCAATCGATATCGAAATGCTTCAAATAACTGGTTTAACATATTTAAGTTAATAAACCTTCTTTAACGAACTGAACATAAATCCATAACGGCATAACGGCAGTGCATTTAGAAGAATTCCGTTATTTTATATTTAGGTATAAAGTCGATTTTCTTGTATATACACATTTAGCAATCGATATCGAAATACTTCAAATCATTAGTTTAACATATTTAAGTTTATAAACCTTCTTTAACGAACGGAAGTTGGCTTAAAACCTTGGCGGCATAACAGCAGTGTATTTAGAAGAATTCCGTAATCTTATATTTATGTATAAAGTCGATTTTATTATTTATACACATTTAGCAATCGATATCGAAATGCTTCAAATCATTAGTTTAACATATTTAAGTTAATTAATCTTCATTAGCGAACGGAAGTTGGCGTAAGGCCATGGCGGCATAACGGCAGTGCATTTAGAAGAATTTCGTAATCTTATATTTAGGTATAAAGTCGATTTTCTTGTATATACACATTTAGCAATCGATATCGATATGCTTCAAATCATTAGTTTAACATATTTAAGTTAATTATCCTTCTTTTTCTTACTGAAGTTTACATAAAGCCACAACGGTAAAACGGCAGTGCATTTGGAAGAACTCCGTAATCTTATAACTAGGAATAAAGTCGATTTTCTTGTATATACACATTTAGCATTCGATATCGAGATGGTTTAACTAATTAGTTTAACATATTTAAGTTAATAAACCTTCTTTAACGATCTGAAGTTTGCATATAGCTATGACGGCATAACGGCACTGCATGTAGAAGAATTCCGTAATCTTATATTTAGGTATAAAGTCGATTTTCTTGTATATACACATTTAGCTATCGATATCGAAATGCTTCAAATCATTAGTTTAACATATTAAGTTAATAAACATTTTTTAGCTTACTGAAGTCTACATAAAGCCTTAACGGTATAACGGCAGTGCATTTAGAAGAATTCCGTAATTTTATAATTTTTTATTTAGGTATAAAGTCGATTTTCTTGTATTTACACATTTAGCAATCGATATCGAAATGCTTCAAACCATTAGTTTAACATATTTAAAATAATTAACCTTCTTTAACGTA
>CM050324.1:12775157-12798157 GCA_027475135.1 Bactrocera correcta | reverse complement strand
TAAGATTACGGAATTCTTCTAAAGGCACTGCCGTTATGCCGCCATTGCTTTATGCCAACTTCAGTGCGTTAAAGAAGGTTTATGAACTTAGATATTTTAAACTAATGATTTGAAGCATTTTGATATCGATTGCTATATGTATATATACAAGAAAATCGACTTTATACCTAAATATAAGATTACGGAATTCTTCTACATACACTGCCGTTATGCCGCCATGGCCTTATTGTAACTTCAGTGCGTTAAAAAGGCTTTATTAACTTAAATATATTAAACTAATTATTTGAAGCATTTCGATATAGATTGCTAAATGAGTATATACAAGAAAGTCGATTTTATACCTAAATATAAGATTACGGATTCATCGAAATACACTCCCTTTATGCCGTTATGGCTTTATATCACCTTCACTACGTTAAGAAGGTTAATTACCTTAAATATGTTAAACTAATGAGTTGAAGCATCTCGATATCGATTGCTAAATGTGTAAATACAAGAAAATCGATTATATGCCTAAATATAAGTTTACGGAATTCTTCTAAATGCACTGTCGTTATGCTGCCATGGCGTTATATCACCTTCATTACGTTAAAGAAGATTAATTAACTTAAATATGTTAAACTAATGATTTGAAGCATTTCGATATCGATTGCTAAATGAGTATATACAAGAAAATCGACTTTATACCTAAATATAAGATTACGGAATTCTTCGAAATGCACTGCCGTTATGCCGTAAGGCTTTTGTAGACTTCAGTAAGATAAAGGGGGTTAATTAACTTAAATATGTTAAACTAATGATCGAAGCATTTCGATATGGTTTGCTAAATGAGTTATACAAAAAAATCGACTTTATACCTAAATAGAGGACTACGGAATTCTTCTAAATGCACTGCCGTTATGCCGTTAAGGCTTTTATAGACTTCAGTAAGATAAAGGGGGTAATTATCTTAAATATGTTAAAGTCATGATTCGAAGCATTTCGATATCGATTGCTTAATGCGTATTTACAACAAAATCGACTTAATACCTAAATATAAGATTACGGAACTCTTCCAAATGCACTGCCGTTATGCCGTTAGGCTTTTGTAGACCTCAGTAAGAAAAAGAGGATTAATTTACTTAAATATGTTAAACTAATGATTTGAAGCATTTCGATATCGATTGCTAAATGTGTATATACAAGAAAATTGACTTTATACCTAAATATAAGATTTTGAAATTCTTCCAAATGTACTGTTTTTATGCCGCCATGGCTTTGTATCACCTTCATTACGTGTAAGAAGGTTTATTAACTTAAATATGTACACTTATGATGTGAAGCATTTCGATATCGACTGCTAAATGAGTATATACAAGAAAATCGAATTTATACCTAAATATAAAACTACGTAATTCTTCTAAATGCACTGCCGTTATGCCGTTAAGGCTTTGTAGACTTCAGTAAGAAAAAGAGGATTAATTTACTTACATATGTTAGACTAATTATTTGAAGCATTTCGATATCGATTGCGAAATGTATATATACAAGAAAATCGACTTTATACCTAAATATAAGATTACGGAATTCTGCCACAGGTACTGTCGTTATGCCGCCATGGCTTCATATCACCTTCATTACGCTAAAAAGGGTTAACTATTTTAAATATGTTAAACTAATGGTTTGAAGCATTTCGATATTGATTGCTAAATGTTCAAATGTAAGAAAAATCGACTTTATACCTAAATATAAAATTATAAGATTACGGAATTCTTCTAAATGCACTGCCGTTATGCCGCCATGGCTTTATATCAACTTCAATAAGTTAAAGAAGGTTAATTAAATTAAATATGCTAAACTAATGATTTGAAGCATTTCGATATCGCTTGCTAAATGTGTATATACAAGAAAATCGAATTTATACCTAAATATAAGATAACGGGATTCTTCTAAATGCACTGCTGTTATGCCGCCAAGGTTTTAAGCCAACTTCCGTTCGTTAAAGAAGGTTTATAAACTTAAATATGTTAAACTAATGATTTGAAGTATTTCGATATCGATTGCTAAATGTGTATATACAAGAAAATCGACTTTATACCTAAATATAAAATAACGGAATTCTTCTAAATGCACTGTCGTTAAGCCGTTATGGATTTATGTTCAGTTCGTTGAAGAAGGTTTATTAACTTAAATATGTTAAACCAGTTATTTGAAGCATTTCGATATCGATTGCTTAATGCATATATACAAGAAAATCGACTTTATACCTAAATATAAGATTACGGAATTCTTCCAAATGTACTGTCGTAATGCCGCCATGGCTTTATATCAACTTCAATACGTTAAAGAAGGTTAATTAACTTAAATATGTTAAACTAATGGTTTGAAGCATTTCGATATCGATTGCTAAATGTGTAAATACAAGAAAATCGACTTTATGCCTAAATAAAAAATTATAAACATTACGGAATTCTTCTAAATGCACTGCCGTTATACCGTTAAGGCTTTATGTAGACTTCAGTAAGCTAAAAAATGTTTATTAAACTTAATATGTTAAACTAATGATTTGAAGCATTTCGATATCGCTTGCTAAATGTGTATATAAAAGAAAATCGAATTTATATGTAAACATAAGATTACGGAATACTTCCAAATGTACTGTCGTTATGCCGCCATGGCTTTATATCACCTTCATTACGTTAAAGAAGGCTAATTAACTTAAATATCTTAAACTAATGATTTAAAGCATTTCGATATCGATTGCTTTATGCGTATATACAACAAAATCGACTTTATACCTAAATATAAGCTAAGGGAATTCTTCTACATGCTCTGCCGTTATGCCGCCATGGCTTTATGCACACTTCCGTTCGTTAAAGAAGGTTTATTAACTTAAATATGTTAAACTAATGAGTTGAAGCATTTCGATATCGATTGCTAAATGAGTTTATACAAGAAAATCGACTTTATACCTAAATATAAGATTACGGAATTCTTCTAAATGCTTTGCTGTTATGCCGTTAAGATGTTTGTAGACTTCAGTAAGATAAAGAGGGTTAGTTAACTTAAATTATGTTAAACTAATGAGTTGAAGCATCTCGATATCGATTGCGAAATATATATATACAAGAAAATCGACTTTATACCTAAATATTAGATTACGGAATTCTTCCAAATGCCCTGCCGTTATACCGTTATGGCTTTATGTAAACTTCAGTAAGATAAATAAGGTTAATTAACTTAAATATGATAAACTTATGATTTGAAGCATTTCGTTATCGATTGCTTAATGTGTATATACAAGAAATCGACTTTTTTCCTAAATATAAAAAAACGGAAGTCTTCTACATGCACTGCCGTTATGCCGTCATGGCTTATGCCAACTTCCGTTCGTTAAAGAAGATTATTAACTTAAATATGTTAAACTAATGATTTGAAGCATTTCGATATCGATTGCTAAATGTGTATATACAAGAAAATCGACTTTATACCTAAATATAAGATAACGGAGTTCTTCTAAATGCTCTGCCGTTATGGTTTTTTGTTAACTTCATTTCGATAAAGAAGGCTTATTAACTTAAATAAGTTAAACCAGTTATTTGAAGCATTTCGATATCGATTGCTTAATGCGTATAAACAACAAAATCGACTTTATACCTAAATATAAGATTACGGAATTCTTCTAAAGGCACTGCCGTTATGCCGCCATTGCTTTATGCCAACTTCAGTGCGTTAAAGAAGGTTTATGAACTTAGAATTTATAAACTAATTGATTTGAAGCATTTCGATATCGATTGCTATATGTATATATACAAGAAAATCGACTTTATACCTAAATATAAGATTACGGAATTCTTCTACATACACTGCCGTTATGCCACCATGGCCTTATGTTAACTTCAGTGCGTTAAAGAGGCTTTATTAACTTAAATATATTAAACTAATGATTTGAAGCATTTCGATATAGATTGCTAAATGAGTATATACAAGAAAGTCGATTTTATACCTAAATATAAGATTAGGGATTTCATCGAAATACACTCCCTTTATGCCGTTATGGCTTTATATCACCTTCACTACGTTAAAGAAGGTTAATTAACTTAAATATGTTAAACTAATGAGTTGAAGCATCTCGATATCGATTGCTAAATGTGTAAATACAAGAAAATCGATTATGTGCCTAAATATAAGGTTACGGAATTTTTCTAAATGCACTGTCGTATGCTGCCATGGCGTTATATCACCTTCATTACGTTAAAGAAGGTTAATTAACTTAAATATGTTAAACTAATGGTTTGAAGCATTTCGATATCGATTGCTAAATGAGTATATAGAAGAAAATCGACTTTAAACCTAAATATAAGATTACGGAATTCTTCGAAATGCACTGCCGTTTATGCCGTTAAGGCTTTTGTAGACTTCAGTAAGATAAAGAGGGTTAACTATTTTAAATATGTTATACTAATGGTTTGAAGCATTTCGATATTGATAGGTAAACGTTTAAATGTAAGAAAATCGACTTTATACCTAAATATAAATTTATAAGATTACGGAATTCATCTAAATGCACTGCCGTTATGCCGCCATGGCTTTATATCAACTTCAATACGTTATAGAAGGTTAATTAAATTAAATATGTTAAACTAATGATTTGAAGCATTTCGATATTGCTTGCTAAATGTGTATATACAAGAAAATCGAATTTATACCTAAATATAAGATAACGGGATTCTTCTAATGCACTGCCGTTATACCGTTAAGGCTTTATGTAGACTTCAGTAAGCTAAAAAAATGCTTATTAAATTAATATGGTTAAACTAATGATTTGAAGCATTTCGAAATCGATATCTAAATGTGTATATAAAAGAAAATCGACTTTATACCTAATTAAAAGATTACGGAATTCTTCTACATGCACTGCCGTTATGGCCGCCGTGGCTATATGCCAACTTCAGATCTTTAAAGAAGGTTAATTATTTTAAATGTGTTAAACTAATGATTTGAAGAATTTCGATATCGATTGCTAAATGCGTATATTACAACAAATTCGGCTTTATATCTAAATATAAGATTACAGAATTCTTCGAAATACACTGCCGTTATGCCCTTATGGCTTTATATAAAATTCAGTACGTTAAAGAAGGTTAATTTACTAAAATATGCTAAACGAACGATTTGAAGCATTTCGATATTGATTGCTAAATGTGTATGTACAAGAAAATCGATTTTATACCTAAATAAAAGATTACGGAATTTACCCAAACAATACTGCCGTAATGCCGTTATGGCTTTATGTAAACTTCAGTAAGATAGAGGGGGTTAATTAACCTTAATATATGCTTAACCAGTTAAATGAAGCATTTCGATATTGATTGCTAAATGCCTTATACAACAAAATCGAACTTATACCTAAATATAAGATTACGGAATTTTTCTAAATGCACTGTCGTTATGCCGCCATGGCTTCATATCACCTTCATTACGTTAAAGAAGGTTAATGAACTTAAATATGTTAAACTAATGATTTGAAGATTTTCGATATCGATTGCTAAATGTGTAAATACAAGAAAATCGAATTTATACCTAAATATAAGATTAGGGAATTCTTCTACATGCACTGTCGTTATGCCGCAATGGCTTTATATAACCTTCATTACAGTAAAGATGGTTAATTAACTTAAATATGTTTAAACTAATGATTTGAGCATTTCGATATCGATTCCTAAATGCGTATATTTATACAACAAAATCGAATTTTTACCTGAATAAAAAATTATAACATTACAGAATTCTTCTAAATGCACTGCCGTTATACCGTTATGGCTTTATGTAAACTTCAGTAGAAAAAGAAGGATAATTAACTTAAATATGTTAAACTAATGAATTTGAAGCATATCGATATCGATTGCTAAATGTGTATATGCAAGAAAATCGACTTTATACATTAATATAAGATAACGGAATTCTTCTAAATGCACTGCCGTTATGCCGTTATGGATTTATGTTCAGTTCGGTAAAGAAGGTTTATTAACTTAAATATGTTAAACCAGTTATTTGAAGCATTTCGATATGGATTGCTTAATGCATATATACAAGAAAATCGACTTTAAACCTAAATATAAGATTACGGAATTCTTCGAAATGCACTGCCGTTATGCCGTTAAGGCTTTTGTAGACTTCAGTAGATAAAGAGGGTTAACTATTTTAAATATGTTAAACTAATGGGTTTGAAGCATTTCGATATTGATTGGTAAACGTTTAAATGTAAGAAAATCGACTTTATACCTAAATATAAATTTATAAGATCACGGAATTCTTCTAAATGCACTGCCGTTATGCCGCCATGGCTTTATATCAACTTCAATACGTTAAAGAAGGTTAATTAAATTAAATATGTTAAACTAATGATTTGAAGCATTTCGATATCGCTTGCTAAATGTGTATATACAAGAAAATCGAATTTATACCTAAATATAAGATAACGGGATTCTTCTAAATGCACTGCCGTTATACCGTTAAGGCTTTATGTAGACTTCAGTAAGCTAAAAAATGTTTATTAACTTAATATGTTAAACTAATGATTTGAAGCATTTCGATATCGATAGCTAAATGTGTATATAACGGGTGATTTTTTTGAGGTTAGGATTTTCATGCAGTAGTATTTGACAGATCACGTGGGATGTCAGACATGGTGTCAAAGGAGAAAGATGCTCAGTATGCTTTGACATTTCATCATGATAGACTTACTAACGAGCAACGCTTGCAAATCATTGAATTTTATTACCAAAATCAGTGTTCGGTTCGAAATGTGTTTCGCGTTCCGTTCCGATGAGCGATGAGGCTCATTTCTGGTTGAATGGCTACGTAAATAAGCAAAATTGCCGCATTTGGGGTGAAGAGCAACCGAAGCCGTTCAAGAACTGCCCATGCATCCCGAAAAATGCACTGTTTGGTGTGGTTTGTACGCTGGTGGAATCATTGGACCGTATTTTTTCAAAGATGCGTTGGACGCAACGTTACGGTGAATGGCGATCGCTATCGTTCGATGCTAACAAACTTTTTGTTGCCAAAAATGGAAGAACTGAACTTGGTTGACATGTGGTTTCAACAAGATGGCGCTACATGCCACACAGCTCGCGATTCTATGGCCATTTTGAGGGAAAACTTCGGACAACAATTCATCTCAAGAAATGGACCCGTAAGTTGGCCACCAAGATCATGCGATTTAAACGCCTTTAGACTATTTTTTGTGGGGCTACGTCAAGTCTTAAGTCTACAGAAATAAGCCAGCAACTATTCCAGCTTTGGAAGACAACATTTCCGAAGAAATTCGGGCTATTCGGCCGAAATGCTCGAAAAAGTTGCCCAAAATTGGACTTCCGAATGGACCACCTAAGACGCAGCCGCGGTCAACATTTAAATGAAATTATCTTCAAAAAGTAAATGTCATGAACCAATCTAACGTTTCAAATAAAGAACCGATGAGATTTTGCAAATTTTATGCGTTTTTTTTTTTTAAAAAGTTATCAAGCTCTTAAAAAATCACCCGTTACAGAAAATCGACTTTATACCTAAATATAAGATTACGGAACTTTTCTACATGCACGGCCGTTATGCCGTCATGGCTATATGCAATCTTCAGATCGTTAAAGAAGGTTTATTAACTTAAATATGTTAAACTAATAAGTTGAACGATCTCGATATCGATTGCTAAATGTGTATACACAACAAAATCGACTTTATTCCTAGATATAAGATTACGGAATTCTTCCAAATGCACTGCCGTTTATACCGTTATGGCTTTATGTAAACTTCAGTAAGAAAAAGAAGGATAATTAACTTAAATATGTTAAACTAATGATTTGAAGCATATCGATATCGATTGCTAAATGTGTATATGCAAGAAAATCGACTTTATACATTAATATAAGATAACGGAATTCTTCTAAATGCACTGCCGTTATGCCGTTATGGATTTATGTTCAGTCGTTAAAGAAGGTTTATTAACTTAAATATGTTAAACCAGTTATTTGAAGCATTTCGATATCGATTGCTTAATGCGTATATACAACAAAATCGACTTTATACCTAAATATAAGATTACGGAATTCTTCTAAATGTACTGCCGTTATGCCGCCATTGCTTTATGCCAACTTCAATTCGTTAAAGAAGGTTTATGAACTTAAATATTTTAAACTAATGATTTGAAGCATTTCGATATCGATTGCTATATGTATATATACAAGAAAATCGACTTTATACCTAAATATAAGATTACCGGAATTCTTCTACATATACTGCCGATATGCCGCCATGGCTTTATGCCAACTTCGGGTCGTTAAAGAAGGTTTATTAACTTAAATATGTTAAACTAATGATTTGAAGCATATCGATATCGATTGCTTAATGCATATATACAAGAAAATCGACTTTATACCTAAATATAAGACTAGGAATTCTTCCAAATGTACTGTCGTTATGCCGCCATGGCTTTATATCAACTTCAATACGTTAAGGAAGGTTAATTAACTTAAATTCTGTAAACTAATGATTTGAAGCATTTCGATATCGCTTGCTAAATGTGTATATAAAAGAAAATCGAATTTATATCTAAACATAAGAATAATAACAGGAATACTTCCAAATGTACTGTCGTTATGTCGCCATGGCTTTATATCACCTTCTCTACGTTAAAGAAGGCTAATTAACTTAAATATGTTAAACTAATGATTTGAAGCATCTCGAAATCGATTGCTAAATGTGTATATACAAGAAAATCGACTTTATACCTAAATATAAGCTAACGGAATTCTTCTACATGCACTGCCGTTATGCCGCCATGGCTTTATGCACACTTCAGTTCGTTTGAGAAGATTTATTAACTTAAATATGTTAAACTAATGAGTTGAAGCATTTCGATATCGATTGCGAAATATATATATACAAGAAAATCGACTTTATTACCTAAATATAATATTTCGGAATTCTCCAAATGCATTGCCGCTATACTGTTATGGCTTTATGTAAACTTCAGTAAGATAAATAAGGTTAATTAACTTAAATATGATAAACTTATGATTTGAAGCATCTCGTTATCGATTGCTAAATGTGTATATACAAGAAAATCGACTTTATACCTAAATATAAGTATACGGAATTCTTCTACATGCACTGCCGTTATGCCGTCATGGCTTTATGCCAACTTCGGGTCGTTAAAGAAGGTTTATTAACTTAAGATGTTTAAACTAATGATTTGAAGCATTTCGATATCGATTGCTAAATGTGTATAAACACGAAAATCGACTTTATACCTAAATATAAGATAACGGAATTCTTATTATACCTAAATACAAGATAACGGAATTCTTCTAAATGCACTGCCGTT
Organism: Bactrocera correcta; assembly: GCA_027475135.1. Lineage (NCBI taxonomy): Eukaryota > Metazoa > Arthropoda > Insecta > Diptera > Tephritidae > Bactrocera > Bactrocera correcta. The sequence continues at coordinate 12,788,793 of CM050324.1, read as the reverse complement.
ATGGCTTTATGTTAACTTCAGTTCGTTAAAGAAGGTTTATTAAATTAAATATATTAAACCAGTTATTTGAAGCATTTCGATATCGATTGCTATATGTATATATACAAGAAAATCGACTTTATACCTAAATATAAGATTACGGAATTCTTCTATATATACTGCCGTTATGCCGCCATGGCTTTATGCCAACTTCGGGTCGTTAAAGAAGGTTTATTAACTTAAATATGTTAAACTAATGATTTGAAGCATATCGATATCGATTGCTTAATGCATATATACAAGAAAATCGACTTTATACCTATTATATAAGATTACGGAGTTCTTCTACATATACTGCCGTTATGCCGCCATGGCTTTAAGTTAACTTCAGTGCGTTAAAGAAGCTTTATTAACTTAAATATATTAAACTAATGATTTGAAGCATTTCGACATAGATTGCTAAATGAGTATATACAAGAAAGTCGACTTTATACCTTAATATAAGATTACGGAATTCATCGAAATACACTCCCTTTATGGCCGTTATGGCTTTGTATCACCTTCTTTACGCTAAAGAAGGTTAATTAACTTAAATATGTTAAACTAATGATTTGAAGATTTTCGATATCGATTGCTAAATGTGTAAATACAAGAAAGTCGCCTTTATACCTAAATATAAGATTACGGAATTCATCGAAATACACTCCCGTTATGCCGTTATGGCTTTATATCACCTTCATTACGGTAAAGAAGCTTTATTAACTTAAATATATTAAACTAATGATTTGAAGCATTTCGATATCGATTGCTAAATGAGTATATACAAGAAAGTCGACTCTATATCTTTATACAAGATTACGGAATTCATCGAAATACAATCCCGTTATGCCGTTATGGCTTTATATAAATTTCAGTACGCTAAAGAAGGTTATGTACAAGAAAATCGATTTTATACCTAAGTAAAAGATTACGGAATTCACCCAATATATCGATTGCTTAATGCATATATACAAGAAAATCGACTTATACCTAAATAAAGACTACGGAATTCTTCCAAATGTACTGTCGTTATGCCGCCATGGCTTTATATCAACTTCAATACGTTAAGGAAGGTTAATTAACTTAAATTCTGTAAACTAATGATTTGAGCATTTCGATATCGCTTGCTAAATGTGTATATAAAAGAAAATCGAATTTATATCTAAACATAAGAATAATAACAGGAATAATTCCAAATGTACTGTCGTTATGCCGCCATGGCTTTATATCACCTTCTTTACGTTAAAGAAGGCTAAATAACTTAAATATGTTAAACTAATAATTTGAAGCATCTCGATATCGATTGCTAAATGTGTATATACAAGAAAGTCGACTTTATACCTAAATATAAGCTAACGGAATTCTGCTACATGTACTGCCGTTATGCCGCCATGGCTTTATGCACACTTCAGTTTGTTAAAGAAGGTTTATTAACTTAAATATGTTAAACTAATGAGTTGAAGCATTTCGATATCGATTGCGAAATATATATATACAAGAAAATCGATTTTATATCTAAATATATATTACGGAATTCTTCCAAATGCACTGCCGCTATACTGTTATGGCTTTATGTAAAATTCAGTAAGATAAATATGTTAATTAACTTAAATATGATAAACTAATGATTTGAAGCATTTCGTTATCGATTGCTAAATGTGTATAGACACAAAAATCGACTTTATACCTAAATACAAGATAACGGAATTCTTATATTACCTAAATATAAAATAACGGAATTCTTCTAAATGCACTGCCGTTATGGCTTTATGTTAACTTCAGTTCGGTAAAGAAGGTTTATTAACTTAAATATGTTAAACCAGTTATTTGAGCATTTCGATATCGATTGCTTAATGCGTATATACAACAAAATCGACTTTATACCTAAATAAAGATTGCGGAATTCTTCTACATGCACTGCCCGTTATGCCGTCATGGCTTTATGCAACTTCCGTTCATTAAAGAAGTTTATTAACTTAAATATGTTAAACTAATGATTTGAAGCATTTCGATATCGATTGCTAAATGGTATAGACACAAAAATCGACTTTATACCTAAATACAAGATAACGGAATTCTTATTATACCTAATATAAGAAAACGGAATTCTTCTAAATGCACTGCCGTTATGGCTTTATGTTAACTTCAGTTCGGTAAAGAAGGTTTATTAACTTAAATATGTTAAACCAGTTATTTGGAGCATTTCGATATCGATTGCTTAATGCGTATATACAACAAAATCGACTTTATACCTAAATAAAGATTGCGGAATTCTTCTAATGCACTGCCGTTATGCCGCCATTGCTTTATGCCAACTTCAATTCGTTAAAGAAGGTTTATGAACTTAAATATTTTAAACTAATGATTTGAAGCATTTCGATATCGATTGCTATATGTATATATACAAGAAAATCGACTTTATACCTATATATAAGATTACGGAGTTCTAATGCATATACTGCCGTTATGCCGCCATGGCTTTAAGTTAACTTCAGTGCGTTAAAGAAGCTTTATTAACTTAAATATATTAAACTAATGATTTGAAGCATTCGACATAGATTGCTAAATGAGTATATACAAGAAAGTCGACTTTATACCTTAATATAAGATTACGGAATTCATCGAAATACACTCCCTTTATGCCGTTATGGCTTTATATCACCTTCATTACGCTAAAGAAGGTTAATTAACTTAAATATGTTAAACTAATGATTTGAAGATTTTCGATATCGATTGCTAAATGTGTAAATACAAGAAAGTCGCCTTTATACCTGAATATAAGATTACGGAATTCTTCTAAATGCACTGTCGTTATGCCGCCATGGCTTTATATCAACTTCATTACGTTAAAGAAGGTAAATTAGCTTAAATATGTTAAACTATGTATTTGAAGCATTTCGATATCGATTGCTAAATGAGTATATACAAAAAAATCGACTTTATACCCAAATATAAGATTACGGAATTCTTCTAAATGCACTGCCGTTATGCCGTTAAGGATTTTGTAGACTTCAGTAAGATAAAGAGGGTTAATTAACTTAAATATGTTAAACTAACGATTTGAAGCATTTCGATATCGATTGCTAAATGTGTATATACAAGAAAATCGACTTTATACCTAAATATAAGATAACGGAATTCTTCCAAATGTACTGTCGTTATGCCGCCATGGCTTTGTATCACCTTCAATATGTTAAAGAAGGTTTATTAACTTAAATATGTTACACTAATGATTTGAAGCATTTCGATATCGACTGCTAAATGAGTATATACAAGAAAATCGAATTCATACCTAAATATAAGACTACGTAATTCTTCTAAATGCACTGCCGTTTTGCCGTTAAGGCTTTTGTAGACTTCAGTAAGAAAAAGAGGATTAATTTACTTAAATATGTTAAACTAATGATTTGAAGCATTTCGATATCGATTGCTAAATGAGTATATACAAGAAAATCGACTTTATACTTAAATATAAGATACGGAATTCTTCGAAATGCACTGCCGTTATGCCTTTAAGCCGTTTGTAGACCTCAGTAAGATAAAGAGTGTTAATTAACTTAAATATGTTAAACTAATGATTCGAAGCATTTCGATATGGATTGCTAAATGAGTATATACAAAAAAATCGACTTTATACCTAAATAGAGGATTACGGAATTCTTCTAAATGCACTGCCGTTATGCCGTTAAGGCTTTTGTAAATTTCAGTAAGATAAAGAGGGTTAATTATCTTAAATATGTTAAACTCATGATTTGAAGCATTCCGATGTCGATTGCTAAATGCGTATATACAACAAAATCGACTTAATACCTAAATATAAGATTACGGAAATCTTCCAAATACACTGCCGTTATGCCGTTAAGGCTTTTGTAGATTTCAGTAAGATAAAGAGGGTTAATTATCTTAAATATGTTAAACTCATGATTTAAAGCTTTTCGATATCGATTGCTAAATGTGTAAATACAAGAAAATCGACTTTATACCTAAATATAAAATTATAACATTACGGAATTCTTCTAAATGCACTGCCGTTATGCCGCCATGGCTTTATATCAACTTCAATACGTTAAAGAAGGTTAATTAACTTAAATATATTAAACTATTGATTTCAAGCATTTCGATATCGCGTGCTAAATGTGTATATACAAGAAAATCGACTTATATACATTAATATAAGATAACGAATTCTTCTAAATGCACTGCCGTTATATCGTTAAGGCCTTATGTAGACTTCAGTGAGCTAAAAAATGTTTATTAACTTAATATGTTAAACTAATGATTTGAAGCATTTCGATATCGATATCTAAATGTGTATATAAAAGAAAATCGACTTTATACCTAAATAAAAGATTACGGAATTCTTCTACATGCACTGCCGTAATGCCGCCGTGGCTATATGCCAACTTCAGATCGTTAAAGAAGGTTTATTAACTTAAATATGTTAAGGTAATGAGTTGAAGCATCTCGATATCGATTGCTAAATGTGTATATACAACAAAATCGACTTTATACCTAAATATAAGATAACGGAATTTTTCTACATGCACTGTCGTTATGCCGCATGGCTTTATTCCAACTTCAGTTCGTTAAAGAAGTTTTATTAACTTAAATATGTTAAACTAATGAGTTTAAGCATCTCGATATCGCTTGCTAAATGTGTATATACAAGAAAATCGATACTTAATGTGTATATACAACAAAATCGACTTTATACCTAAATATAAGATTACGGAATGATTCTAAATGCACTGCCGTAATGCCGCCGTGACTATATGCCAACTTCAGATCGTTAAAGAAGGTTTATAAACTTAAATATGTTAAGCTAATGAGTTGAAGCATCTCGATATCGATAGCTAAATGTGTATATACAACAAAATCGACTTTATACCTAAATATAAGATAACGGAATTCTTCTACGTGCACTGCCGTAATGCCGCCGTGGCTATATGGCAACTTCAGATCGTTTAAAGAAGGTTTATTAACTTAAATATGTTAAGGTAATGAGTTGAAGCATCTCGATATCGATTGCTAAATGTGTATATACAACAAAATCGACTTTATACCTAAATATTAAGATAACGGAATTCTTCTACATGCACTGTTGTTTTGCCGCCATGGCTTTATTCCAACTTCAGGTCGTTAAAGAAGGTTTATTAACTTAAATATGTTAAACTAATGAGTCGAAGCATCTCGATATCGATTGCTAAATGTGTGTATACAACAAAATCGACTTTATACCTAAATATAAGTTTACGGAATTCTTCCAAATGCACAACCGTTATGCAGCCATGGCTTTATGCCAACTTCAGCTCGTTAAAGAAGGTTTATTAACTTAAATATGTTAAGCTAATGAGTTGAAGCATCTCGGTATCGATTGCTAAATGTGTATATACAAGAAAATCGACTTTATACCTAAATATAAGATAACAGAATTCTTCTACATGCATTGCCGTTATGCCGCCATGGCTTTATGCCAACTTCAGTTCGTTAAAGAAGGTTTATTAACTTAAATATGTTAAACTAATGATTTGAAGCATTTCGATATCGCTTGCTTAATATGTAAATACAAGAAAAACGACTTTATACCTAAATAGAAGTTTACGGAATTCCTCTGAATGCACTGCAGTTATACCGTTAAGGCTTTATGTAGACTTCAGTGCGTTAAAGAACGTTTATTAACTTAAATATGTTAAACTAATGGTTTGAAGCTTTTCGATATCGATTGCTAAATGTGTATATACAAGAAAATCGACTTTATACGTAAATATAAGATAACGGAATTCTTCTACAAGCACTGCCGTTATGCCGCCATGGCTTTATGCCAAATTCAGTTCGTTAAAGAAGATATAATAACTTAAATATGTTAAACTAATGAGTTGAAGCATTTCGATATCGCTTGCTAAATGTGTATATACAAGAAAATCGACTTTATACCTAAATATAAGTTTACGGAAATTCTTCCAAATGCACTGCCGTTATACCGTTATTGCTTTATGTAAACTTCAGTAAGATAAAGAAGGTTAATTAACTTAAATATGTTAACTTAAATATGTTAAACTAATGACTTGAAGCATTTCGTTATCGATTGCTAAATACGTATATACAACAAAATCGACTTTATACCTAAATATAAGATTACGGAACTGCCGTTAAGGCTTTGTAGACTTCAGTAAGATAAAGAAGGTTAATTAACTTAAATATGTTAAACTTATGATTTGAAGCATTTCATATCGATTGCTTAATGTGTATATACAAGAAAATCGACTTTATACCTAAATATAAGATTACGGAATTCTTCCAAATGTATTGTCGTTATGCCACCATGGCTTTGTATCACCTTCAATACGTTAAAGAAGGTTAATTTTTCTAAATATGTTAAACTAATGGTTTGAAGCATTTCGATATCGATTGCTAAATGTGCAATTACAAGAAAATCGACTTTATACCTAAATATAAGATTACGGAATTCTTCCAAATGTATTGTCGTTATGCCACCATGGCTTTTGTATCACCTTCAATACGTTAAAGAAGGTTAATTATTCTAAATATGTTAAACTAATGGTTTGAAGCATTTCGATATCGATTGCTAAATGTGAAAATACAAGAAAATCGACTCTATACCTAAATATAAAATTATAACATTACGGAATTCTTCCAAATGCACTGCCGCTATACCGTTCAGGCTTTATGTAGACTTCAGTAAGCTAGAAAATGTTTATTAACTTAATATGTTAAACAAATGATTTGAAACATTTCGATATCTATTGAAAAATTTGTATTTACAAAAAAATCAACTTTATGCCTAATATAAGATTACGGAATTCTTCTACATCCACTGCCGTTATGCCAGCTTCAGATCGCTAAAGAAGGTTTATTAACTTAAATATGTTAAACTAATGAATTGAAATATTTCGATGTCGATTGCTAAATGCGTATATACAACAAAATCGACTTAATACCTAAATATAAGAATACGGAACTCTTCCAAATGCACTGCCGTTATGCCGTTAAGGCTTTTGTAGACTTCAGTAAGATAAAGAGGAATGATTTACTTAAATATGTTAAACTAATGAGTTGAAGCATCTCGATATCGATTGCTAAATGTGTGTATACAACAAAATCGACTTTATACCTAAATATAAGATAACGGAATTCTTCTACATGCACAACCGTTATGCAGCCATGGCTTTATGCCAACTTCAGCTCGTTAAAGAAGGTTTATTAACTTAAATATGTTAAACTAATGAGTCGAAGCATTTCGATATCGATTGCTTAATGTGTATATACAAGAAAATCGACTATATACTTAAATATAAGATTAACGAATTCTTCTACATGCACTGTCTTTATGCCGCCATGGCTTTATATCACCTTCATTACGTTAAAGAAAGTTAGTTAACTTAAATATGTTAAACTAATGATTGGAAGCATTTCGATATCGATTGCTAAATGTGTAAATACAAGAATATCGACATTATACCTAAATATAAGATTACGTAATTCTTCTATATGCACTGCCGTTATGCCGTGAAGGCTTTTGTAGACTTCAGTAAGATAGAGAGGGTTAATTAACTTAAATATGTTAAACTAATGAGTTGAAGCATCTCGATATCGATTGCTAAATGTGTATATACAACAAAATCGACTTTATACCTAAATATAGGATTACGGAATTCTTCCAAATGCAATGCCGTTACACCGTTGAGGCTTTATGTAGACTTCAGTAAGCTAAAAAATGCTTATTAATTTGATATGTTAAACTAATGATTTGAAGCATTTCGATATCGATTGCTAAATGTGTATATACAAGAAAATCGACTTTATACCTAAATATAAGATTACGGAATTCTTCTAAATGCACTGCCGTTATACCTTAGGCTTTATGTAAACTTCAGTAAGTAAAGAAGGTTTATTAACTTAAATATGTTAAACTAATGATTTGAAGCATTCGATATCGATGCTAAATGTGTATATACAAGAAAATCGACTTTATACCTAAATATAAGATAACGGAATTCTTCTACATGCACTGCCGTTATACGTTAGGCTTATGTAGACTTCAGTCAGTAAAGAAGGTTATTAACTTAAATATGTTAACTAATGATTTGAAGCATTTCGATATCGATTGCTAAATGTGTAAATACAAGAAAATCGACTTTATACCTAAATATAAGATTACGGAATTCTTCTAATGCACTGCGTTATACCGTTAGGCTTTATGTAGACTTCAGATCGTAAAGAAGGTTATTAACTTAAATATGTTAAACTAATGATTTGAAGCATTTCGATATCGATTGCTAAATGTGTATATACAAGAAAATCGACTTTATACCTAAATATAAGGTAACGGAATTCTTCTAAATGCACTGCCGTTATACCGTTAGACTTCAGTAAGCTAAAAAATGTTTATTAACTTAATATGTTAAACTAATGATTTGAAGCATTCGATATCGCTTGCTAAATATGTATATACAAGAAAATCGACTTTATACCTAAATATAAGATAACGGAATTCTTCTAATGCACTGCCGTTATACCGTTAGGCTTATGTAAACTTCAGTCGTTAAAGAAGGTTAATTAACTTAAATATGTTAAACTAATGATTTGAAGCATTTCGATATCGATTGCTAAATGTGTATATACAAGAAAATCGACTTTATACCTAAATATAAGTAACGGAATTCTTCTAAATGCACTGCGTTATACCGTTAGACTTCAGTAAGCTAAAAAATGTTTATTAACTTAATATGTTAAACTAATGATTTGAAGCATTTCGATATCGCTTGCTAAATGTGTATATACAAGAAAATCGAATTTATACCTAAATATAAGATAACGGAATTCTTCTACATGCACTGCCGTAATCCGCCGTGGCTATATGCCAAATTCAGATGCTAAAGAAGGTTAATTAACTAATATTTAAACTAATGATTGAAGCATTCGATATGTTGCTAAATATGTATATACAAGAAAATCGACTTTATACCTAAATATAAGATAACGGAATTCTTCTAATGCACTGCGTTATACCGTTAGCTATTCAGATTCAGCGTTAAAGAAGTTTATTAACTTAAATATGTTAAACTAATGATTTGAAGCATTTCGATATCGATTGCTAAATGTGTATATACAAGAAAATCGACTTTATACCTAAATATAAGATAACGGAATTCTTCTACATGCACTGCCGTATGCCGCCTGGCTTATGCCAATTCAGTCGTTAAAGAAGGTTTATTAACTTAAATATGTTAAACTAATGATTTGAAGCATTTCGATATCGATTGCTAAATGGTATATACAAGAAAATCGACTTTATACCTAAATATAAGATAACGGAATTCTTCTAAATGCACTGCCGTTATGCCGTTAAGGCTTTGTAGACTTCAGTGCTAAAGAAGGTTAATTAACTTAAATATGTTAAACTAATGATTTAAGGCATTTCGATATCGATTGCTAAATGTGTATATACAAGAAAATCGACTTTATACCTAAATATAAGATAACGGAATTCTTCTACATGCACTGCCGTTATACCGTTATGGCTTTATGTCAACTTCAGTGCGTTAAAAAAGGTTAATTAACTTAAATATGTTAAACTAATGATTTGAATCATTTCGATATCGATTGCTAAATGTGTATATACAAAAAAATCGAATATATACCTAAATAGAAGATTACGGAATTCTTCTATATGTACTTCCGTTATGCCGCCGTGGCTTTGTTTTAACTTCAGTGCGTTAAAGTAGGTTTGTTAACTTAAATATGTTAAACTAATATTTTGAAGCATTTCGATATCGATTGCTAAATGTGTATATACAAGAAAATCGACTTAATATCTAAATATAAGATTAGGGAATTCTTCCAAATGTACTGTCGTTATGTCGCCATGGCTTTATATCACCTTCAATACGTTAAAGAAGCTTTATTAGCTTAAATATGTTAAATAAATGATTTGAAGGTTTTCGAAATCGATTGCTAAATGAATATATACAACAAAATCGACTTAATACCTAAATATAAGATTACGGATTTCTTCTGCATGCAGTGCCGTTATGCCGCCATGGCTTTGTGTTAACTTCGGTTTAAAGTAGGTTTTTTAACGTAAATATGTTAAACTAATGATTTGAAGATTTTCGAAATCGATTGCTAAATGCATATGTACAACAAAATCGACCTTATAACTAAATATAAGATTACGGAATTCTTCAAATGCACTGCCGTTATACCCTTTTGGCTTTATATAAACTTCAGTTAGTTAAAGAAGGGGTTGATTAACTTAAATATGTTAAACTAATGATTTGAAGCATTTCGATATCGATTGCTAAATGAGTATATACAAGAAAATCGAGTTTATACCTAAATATAAGTTTACGGAATTCTTCAAGTGCACTGCCGTTATACCGTTATGGCTTTATATCAACTTCAGTTAGTTAAAGTAGGTTTGTTAACTTAAATATGTTAAACTAATGATTTGAAGCATTTCGATATCGATTGCTAAATGAGTATATACAAGAAAATCGACTTTATACCTAAATATAAGATTACGGAATTATTCTAAATGCACTGCCGTTATGCCGCCATGGATTTATGCCAACTTGAGTTCGTCAAAGAAGGTTTATTAACTTAAATATGTTAAACTAATGATTTGAAGCATTTCGATATCGATTGCTAAATGTGTATATGCAAAAAAATCGACTTTATACCTAAATATAAGCTTACGGAATTCTTCTAAATGCACTACCGTTATGCCACCATGGCTTTATGTTAACTTCAGTGCGTTAGAGAAGCTTTTTTAACTTAAATATGTTAAACTAATGATTTGAAGATTTTCGAAATCGATTGCTTAATGCATATATACAACAAAATCGACTTTATACCTAAATATAAGATTACGGTATTCTTCAAATGCACTGCCGTTATAACGTTATGGCTTTATATCAACTTCAGTTAGTTAAAGAAGGTTTATTAACTTAAATATGTTAAACTAATATTTTGAAGCATTTCGATATCGATTGCTAAATGTGTATATACAAGAAAATCGACTTAATATCTAAATATAAGATTACGGAATTCTTCCAAATGAACTGCCGTTATGCCGCCATGGCTTTATATCAACTTCAATATGTTAAAGAAGGTTAGTTAACTTAAATATGTTAAACTAATGATTTGAGGCATTTCGATATCGATTGCTAAATTTGTATATACAACAAAATCGAATTTATACCTAAATATAAGATTACGAAATTCTCCCAAATGCACTGCCGTTATACCGTTATGGCTATATGTAAACTTCAGTAAGATAAAGAAGGTTAATTAACTTAAATATGTTAAGCTAATGATTTGAAGCACCTCGATATCGATTGCTAAATGCGTATTTACAAGAAAATCGACTTTATACCTAAATATAAGATAACGGAATTCTTCCAAATGCACTGCCGTTATTCCGCCATGGCTTTATGTCAACTTCAGTTCGTTAAAGTATGTCTGTTAACTTAAATATGTTAAACTAATGATTTGAAGCATTTCGATATCGATTGCTAAATGAGTATATACAAGAAAATCGACTTTATAGCTAAATATAAGATTACGGAATTCTTCTAAATGCACTGCCGTTATGCTGTTAAGGCTTTTGTAGACTTTAGTAAGATAAAGAGGGTTAATTAACTTAAATATGTTAAGCTAATGATTTGAAGCATTTCGAAATCGATTGCTAAATGTGTATATACAGCAAAATCGATTTTATACCTAAATATAAAATTACGGAATTCTTCTACATGCACTGCCGTTATGCCGCCATGGCTTCATGTCACCTTCGGTAAAGGGTTTAAAAAAGGTAATTTAACATAAATATGTTAAACTAATGATTTGAGGCATTTCGATATTGATTGCTAAATGTGCAAAAACAAGAAACTTGACTTTATACCTAAACATAGGATAACGGAATTCTTCCAAATGCACTGCCGTTATTCCGCCATGGCTTTATGTCAACTTCAGTTCGTTAAAGTATGTTTGTTAACTTAAATATGTTAAACTAATGATTTGAAGCACTTCGATATCAATTTCTAAATGCACATATACAAGGAAATCGACTTTATACCTAAATATAAGATTACGGAATTCTTCAAATCACTGTAATTATGGCGCCATCGCTTTATTTCAACTTCAGTACGTTGAAGATGGTTAATTAACTTAAATATGTTAAACCTTTTATTTGAAGCATTTCGATATCGATTGCTTAATGCATATATACAAGAAAATCGACTTTATACCTAAATATAAGATTACGGAATTCTTCCAAATGTACTGTCGTTATGCCACCATGGCTTTATATCAACTTCAATACGTTAAAAAAGGTTAATTAACTTAAATATGTTAAACTAATGATTTGAGGCATTTCGATATTGATTGCTAAATGTGTATATACAAGAAAATCGACTTTATACCTAAATATATGATAACGGAATTCTTCTACATGCACTGCCGTTATGCCGTTATGGCTTTATGTTAACTTCAGTGCGTTAAAAAAGGTTAATTAACTTAAATATGTTAAACTAATGATTTGAATCATTTCGATACCGATTGCTAAATGTGTATATACAAAAAAATCGAATTTATACCTAAATAGAAAATTACGGAATTCTTCTATATGTACTTCCGTTATGCCGCCATGGCTTTGTGTTAACTTCAGTGCGTTAAAGTAGGTTTGTTAACTTAAATATGTTAAACTAATATTTTGAAGCATTTCGATATCGATTGCTAAATGAGCATATACAAGAAAATCCACTTTATACCTAAATATAAGATTACGGAATTCTTCTTAATGCACTGCCGTTATGCCGTTATGGCTTTATGTTAACTTTAGAAGGTTTATTAACTTAGATATGTTACACTAGTTTTTTGAAGCATTTCGAAATCGATTGCTTAATGCATATATACAAGAAAATCGACTTTCTACATAAATATAAAATTACGGAATTCTTCCAAATGTACTGTCCTTATGCCGCCATGTCATTATATCAACTTCAATATGTTACAGAAGGATAATTAACTTAAATATGTTAAACTAATGATTTGAAGCATTTCGATATCGATTGCTAAATGTGTATATAAAACAAAATCGACTTTATACATAAATATAAGATTACGAAATTCTCCCAAATGCACTGCCGTTATACCGTTATGGCTATATGTAAACTTCAGTAAGATAAAGAAGGTTAATTAACTTAAATATGTTAAGCTAATGATTTGAAGCACCTCGATATCGATTGCTAAATGCGTATTTACAAGAAAATCGACTTTATACCTAAATATAAGATAACGGAATTCTTCCAAATGCACTGCCGTTATTCCGCCATGGCTTTATGTCAACTTCAGTTCGTTAAAGTATGTCTGTTAACTTAAATATGTTAAACTAATGATTTGAAGCATATCGATATCGATTGCTAAATGTGTATATACAAGAAAATCGACTTTATACCTAAATATAAGATTACGAAATTCTTCTAAATGCACTGCCGTTATGCCGCCATGGCTTTACGCCAACTTCCGTTCGCTAAAGAAGATTAATTAACTTAAATATGTTAAACTAATGATTTGAAGCATTTCGATATCGATTGCT
>CM050324.1:12753176-12774157 GCA_027475135.1 Bactrocera correcta | reverse complement strand
TAAATATGTATATACAACAATATCGACTTTATACCTAAATATAAGATAACGGAATTCTTCTACCTGCACTGCCGTTATGCCGCCTAGGCTATATGCCAACTTCAGATCGTTAAAGGAGGTTTATTAAAATAAATGTGTTAAACTAATGAGTTGAAAAATCAGGATGTCGATCGCTAAATGTGTATATACAAAAAAATCGAATTTTTACATAAATATAAGACTACGGAATTCTTCCAAATGTACTGTCGTTATGCCGCTATGGCTTTATTTCAACTTCAATACGTTAAAGAAGGTTAATTAACTTAAATATGTTAAACTAATGATTTGAAGCATTTCGATATCGATTGCTGAATTTGTATATACAAGAAAATCGACTTTATACCTAAATATAAGATTACGGAATTCATATAAATATACTGCCGTTATGCCGTTATGGCTTTATGTAAACTTCAGTAAGATAAAGAAGGTTAATTAACTTAAATATGCTAAACCAGTTATTTGAAGCATTCCGATATCGATTGCTAAATGTGTAAATACAAGAAAATCCACTTTATACCTAAATATAAAATTGTAACATTACGGAATTCTTCTAAATGCACTGCCGTTATACCGTTAAGGCTTTATGTAGACTTTAGTAAGCTAAAAAGCGTTTATTAACTTAATATGTTAAACTAATGATATGAAGCATTTCGATATCGATAGCTAAAGGTGTATATACAAGAAAATCGACTTTATACCTAAATATAAGATTACGGAACTCTTCTACATGCACTGCCGTTATGCCGCTATGGCTATATGCCAACTTCAGATCGTTAAAGAACGTTAATTAACATAAATATGTCCAATGAATGATTTGAAGCATTTCGATACCGATAGCTAAATGTGTATATACAGGAAAATCGACTTTATACCTAAACATAAGATTACGGAATTCTTCTACATGCACTGCCGTTGTGCCGCCATGGCTTTATATCACCTTCATTACGTTAAAGAAGGTTAATTAACTTAAATATGTTAAACTAATGATTTGAAGCATTTCGATATCGATTGCTAAATGCGTATATACAACAAAATCGACTTTATACCTAAATATAAGATTACGGAATTCTTCCAAATGCACTGCCGTTATACCGATTTGGCTTTATGTAAACTTCAGTAAGATAAAGAAGGTTAATTAACTTAAATATGTTAAAATAATGATTTGAAGCATTTCGATATCGATTGCTTAATGTGTATATACAACAAAATCGACTTTATACCTAAATATAAGATTACGGGTTTCTTCCAAATCTACTGTCGTTATGCCGCCATGGCTTTATATCAACTTCAATACGTTAAAGAAGGTTAATTAACTTAAATATGTTAAACTAATGATTTGAAGCATTTCGATATCGATTGCTAAATGCGTATATACAACAAAATCGACTTTATACCTAAATATAAGATTACGGAATTCTTCTAAATGCACTGTCGTTATGCCGCCATGGCTTTATATCAACTTCATTACGTTAAAGAAGTTTAACTAACATAAATATGTTAAACTAATGATTTGAAAATTTTCGATATCGATTGCTAAATGTGTAAATACAAGAAAATCGACTATATACCTAAATATAAGATTACGGAACTCTTCTACATGCACTGTCGTTATGCCGCCATGGCTTTATATCACCTTCATTACGTTAAAGAAGGTTAATTAACTTAAATATGTTAAACTAATGATTTGAAGCATTTCGATATCGATTGCTAAATGCGTATGTACAACAAAATCGACTTTATACCTAAATATAATATAACGGAATTCATATAAATATACCGCCGTTATGGCGTTAAGGCTTTATGTAAACTTCATTAAGATAAAGAAGGTTAATTAACTTAAATATAATAAACCAGTTATTAGAAGCATTTCGATATATATTGCTAAATGTGTAAATACAAGAAAATCGACTTTATACCTAAATATAAAATCATAACATTACGGATATCTTCTAAATGCACTGCCGTTATACTGTTAAGGCTTTATGTAGACTTCAGTAAGCTAGAAAGCGTTTATTAACTTAATATGTTAAACTAATGATTTGAAGCATTTCGATATCGATAGCTAAATGTGTATATACAAGAAAATCGACTTTATACATAAATAGAAGACTACGGAATTCTTCCAAATGTATTGTCGTTATGCCGCCATGGCTTTATGCCAACTTCCGTTCGTTAAAGAAGGTTTATTAACTTAAATATGTTAAACTAATGATTTGAAGCATTTCGATCTCGATTGCTAAATATGTAAATACAAGAAAATCGGCTTTATACCTAAATATAAGATAACGGAATTCTTCTACATGCACTGCCGTTATGCCGCCATAGCTTTATGCCAACTTCAGTTCGTTAAAGAAGGTTTATTAACTTAAATATGTTAAACTAATGAGTTGAAGCATCTCGATATCGATTGCTAAATGCGTATATACAACAAAAGCGACTTTATACCTAATATAAGATTACGGAATTCTTCTAAATGCACTGTCGTTATGCCGCCATGGCTTTATATCACCTTCATCACGTTAAATAAGGTTAACTAACTTAAATATGTTAAACAAATGATTTGAAGCATTTCGATATCGATAGCTAAATGTGCATATACAAGAAAATTGACTTTTTCCCTAAATATAAAATTATAACATTACGGAATTCTTCTAAATGCATTGCTGTTCAAATATCATTGAACATGCTTACTATCAGCAAAGCCGAAATTCTTCTAAACATAAATATCTATTTATATATTAATATACTTACATACATACATATATACATAATGCATTTACAAGCAATGCACATCTAATAGTAATAAAAATACATGGGGACACAAGTCATAAATTTACAGAACAGATAACATTAAACACACACACATACTTGCAATAAATTGTACATTTGAAATCAACCCCATGTCAAGCAGCAATAAAAAATATGCTGCAATACATAAAAACATACACACATACACATATATTTAGTTATTTAAGATAGTTTTTAAAATTCCATAAAAGCAAGAAAAATACTAAATAAAAATCAGAATGAAATATTCTCAGCTCAACTAGAGACTTTTTTGAAATCCCCCCACCAGCGGTAAGGTAGACAAAAATCTTTGTTGGGTATTAACAACTGCCGTTATACCGTTAAGGCTTTATGTAGACTTCAGTATGCTAAAAAATGTTTATTAACTTAATATGTTAAACTAATGATTTGAAGCATTTCGATATCGATTGCTTAATGTGTATATACAACAAAATCGACTTTATACCTAAATATAAGATTACGGAATTCTTCTAAATGCACTGTCGTTATGCCGCCATGACTTTATATCAACTTTATTACGTTAAAGAAAGTTAACTAACTTAAATATGTTAACCGAATGATTTGAAGCATTTCGATATCGATTGCTAAATGCGTTTATACAACAAAATCGGCTTAATACCTAAATTTAAGATTACGGAATTCTTCTAAATGCACTGTCGTTATGTCGCCATGGCTTTATATCACCTTCATTACGATAAAGAAGGTTAACTAACTTAAATATGTTAAATGAATGGCTTGAAGCATTTCGATATCGATTGCCAAATGCGTATATACAACAAAATCGACATTATACCTAAATATAAGATTACGGAATTCTTCTAAATGCACTGTCGTTATGCCGCCATGGCTTTATATCACCTTCATTACGTTAAAGAAGGTTAACTTACTTAAATATGTTAAACGAATGATTTGAAGCATTTCGATATCGATTGCTAAATGCGTATATACAACAAAATCGGCTTTATACCTAAATATAAGATTAAGTAATTTTTCTAAATGCACTGTCGTTATGGCGCCATGGCTTTATATCACCTTTATTACGTTAAAGAAGGTTAACTAACTTAAATATGTTCGACGATTGATTTGAAGCATTTCGACATCGATTGCCAAATGAGTATATACAAGAAAGTCGACTTTTTACCTAAATATAAGATTACGAAATTCTTCCAAATGCACTGCCGTTATACCGTTTTGGCTTTATGTAAACTTCAGTAAGATAAAGAAGGTTAATTAACTTAAATATGCTAAACCAGTTATTTGAAGCATTCCGATATCGATTGCTAAATGTGTAAATACAAGAAAATCCACTTTATACCTAAATATAAAATTGTAACATTACGGAATTCTTCTAAATGCACTGCCGTTATACCGTTAAGGCTTTATGTAGACTTTAGTAAGCTAAAAAGCGTTTATTAACTTAATATGTTAAACTAATGATATGAAGCATTTCGATATCGATAGCTAAAGGTGTATATACAAGAAAATCGACTTTATACCTAAATATAAGATTACGGAACTCTTCTACATGCACTGTCGTTATGCCGCCATGGCTTTATATCAACTTCATTACGTTAAAGAAGTTTAACTAACATAAATATGTTAAACTAATGATTTGAAGATTTTCGATATCGATTGCTAAATGTGTAAATACAAGAAAATCGACTATATACCTAAATATAAGATTACGGAACTCTTCTACCTGCACTGTCGTTATGCCGCCATGGCTTTATATCACCTTCATTACGTTAAAGTAGGTTAATTAACTTAAATATGTTAAACTAATGATTTGAAGCATTTCGATATCGATTGCTAAATGCGTATGTACAACAAAATCGACTTTATACCTAAATATAAGATAACGGAATTCATATAAATATACCGCCGTTATGGCGTTAAGGCTTTAAGTAAACTTCATTAAGATAAAGAAGGTTAATTAACTTAAATATGCTAAACCAGTTATTTGAAGCATTCCGATATCGATTGCTAAATGTGTAAATACAAGAAAATCCACTTTATACCTAAATATAAAATTGTAACATTACGGAATTCTTCTAAATGCACTGCCGTTATACCGTTAAGGCTTTATGTAGACTTTAGTAAGCTAAAAAGCGTTTATTAACTTAATATGTTAAACTAATGATATGAAGCATTTCGATATCGATAGCTAAAGGTGTATATACAAGAAAATCGACTTTATACCTAAATATAAGATTACGGAACTCTTCTACATGCACTGTCGTTATGCCGCCATGGCTTTATATCAACTTCATTACGTTAAAGAAGTTTAACTAACATAAATATGTTAAACTAATGATTTGAAGATTTTCGATATCGATTGCTAAATGTGTAAATACAAGAAAATCGACTATATACCTAAATATAAGATTACGGAACTCTTCTACCTGCACTGTCGTTATGGCGCCATGGCTTTATATCACCTTTATTACGTTAAAGAAGGTTAACTAACTTAAATATGTTCGACGATTGATTTGAAGCATTTCGACATCGATTGCCAAATGAGTATATACAAGAAAGTCGACTTTTTACCTAAATATAAGATTACGAAATTCTTCCAAATGCACTGCCGTTATACCGATTTGGCTTTATGTAAACTTCAGTAAGATAAAGAAGGTTAATTAACTTAAATATGTTAAAATAATGATTTGAAGCATTTCGATATCGATTGCTTAATGTGTATATACAACAAAATCGACTTTATACCTAAATATAAGATTACGGGTTTCTTCCAAATCTACTGTCGTTATGCCGCCATGGCTTTATATCAACTTCAGTCCGTTAAAGAAGGTTTATGAAATTAAATATGTTAAACTAATGATTTGAAGCATTTCGATATCGATTGCTAAATGCTTATATACAACAAAATCGACTTTATACCTAAATATAAGATTACGGAATTCTTCTAAATGCACTGTCGTTATGCCGCCATGGCTTTATATCAACTTCATTACGTTAAAGAAGTTTAACTAACATAAATATGTTAAACTAATGATTTGAAGATTTTCGATATCGATTGCTAAATGTGTAAATACAAGAAAATCGACTATATACCTAAATATAAGATTACGGAACTCTTCTACCTGCACTGTCGTTATGCCGCCATGGCTTTATATCACCTTCATTACGTTAAAGTAGGTTAATTAACTTAAATATGTTAAACTAATGATTTGAAGCATTTCGATATCGATTGCTAAATGCGTATGTACAACAAAATCGACTTTATACCTAAATATAAGATAACGAAATTCATATAAATATACCGCCGTTATGGCGTTAAGGCTTTATGTAAACTTCATTAAGATAAAGAAGGTTAATTAACTTAAATATAATAAACCAGTTATTAGAAGCATTTCGATACATATTGCTAAATGTGTAAATACAAGAAAATCGACTTTATACCTAAATATAAAATTATAACATTACGGATATCTTCTAAATGCACTGCCGTTATACTGTTAAGGCTTTATGTAGACTTCAGTAAGCTAGAAAGCGTTTATTAACTTAATATGTTAAACTAATGATTTGAAGCATTTCGATATCGATAGCTAAATGTGTATATACAAGAAAATCGACTTTATACATAAATATAAGACTACGGAATTCTTCCAAATGTATTGTCGTTATGCCGCCATGGCTTTATGCCAACTTCCGTTCGTTAAAGAAGGTTTATTAACTTAAATATGTTAAACTAATGATTTGAAGCATTTCGATCTCGATTGCTAAATATGTAAATACAAGAAAATCGACTTTATACCTAAATATAAGATTACGGAATTCTTCTAAATGCACTGCGGTTATACAGGTGAGGCTTTATGTAGACTTCAGTGCGTTAAAGAAGGTTTATTAACATAAATAGGTTAAACTAATGATTTGCAGCATTTCGGTATCGATAGATAAATGTGTATATACAAGAAAATCGACTTTTTACCTAAATATAAGATCACGAAATTCTTCCAAATGCACTGCCGTTATACCGATTTGGCTTTATGTAAACTTCAGTAAGATAAAGAAGGTTAATTAACTTAAATATGTTAAAATAATGATTTGAAGCATTTCGATATCGATTGCTTAATGTGTATAAACAACAAAATCGACTTTATACCTAAATATAAGATTACGGGTTTCTTCCAAATCTACTGTCGTTATGCCGCCATGGCTTTATATCAACTTCAAAACGTTAAAGAAGGTTAATTAACTTTAATATGTTAAACTAATGATTTGAAGCATTTCGATATCGATTGCTAAATGCGTATATACAACAAAATCGACTTTATACCTAAATATAAGATTACGGAATTCTTCTAAATGCACTGTCGTTATGCCGCCATGGCTTTATATCAACTTCATTACGTTAAAGAAGTTTAACTAACATAAATATGTTAAACTAATGATTTGAAGATTTTCGATATCGATTGCTAAATGTGTAAATACAAGAAAATCGACTATATACCTAAATATAAGATTACGGAACTCTTCTACCTGCACTGTCGTTATGCCGCCATGGCTTTATATCACCTTCATTACGTTAAAGTAGGTTAATTAACTTAAATATGTTAAACTAATGATTTGAAGCATTTCGATATCGATAGCTAAATGTGTATATACAAGAAAATCGACTTTATACATAAATATAAGACTACGGAATTCTTCGAAATGTATTGTCGTTATGCCGCCATGGCTTTATGCCAACTTCCGTTCGTTAAAGAAGGTTTATTAACTTAAATATGTTAAACTAATGATTTGAAGCATTTCGATCTCGATTGCTAAATATGTAAATACAAGAAAATCGGCTTTATACCTAAATATAAGATAACGGAATTCTTCTACATGCACTGCCGTTATGCCGCCATAGCTTTATGCCAACTTCAGTTCGTTAAAGAAGGTTTATTAACTTAAATATGTTAAACTAATGAGTTGAAGCATCTCGATATCGATTGCTAAATGCGTATATACAACAAAAGCGACTTTATACCTAATATAAGATTACGGAATTCTTCTAAATGCACTGTCGTTATGCCGCCATGGCTTTATATCACCTTCATTACGTTAAAGAAGGTTAACTAACTTAAATATGTTAAACAAATGATTTGAGGCATTTCGATATCGATAGCTAATTGTGCATATACAAGAAAATTGACTTTTTCCCTAAATATAAAATTATAACATTACGGAATTCTTCTAAATGCATTGCTGTTCAAATATCATTGAACATGCTTACTATCAGCAAAGCCGAAATTCTTCTAAACATAAATATCTATTTATATATTAATATACTTACATACATACATATATACATAATGCATTTACAAGCAATGCACATCTAATAGTAATAAAAATACATGGGGACACAAGTCATAAATTTACAGAACAGATAACATTAAACACACACACATACTTGCAATAAATTGTACATTTGAAATCAACCCCATGTCAAGCAGCAATAAAAAATATGCTGCAATACATAAAAACATACACACATACACATATATTTAGTTATTTAAGATAGTTTTTAAAATTCTATAAAAGCAAGAAAAATACTAAATAAAAATCAGAATGAAATATTCTCAGCTCAACTAGAGACTTTTTTGAAATCCCCCCACCAGCGGTAAGGTAGACAAAAATCTTTGTTGGGTATTAACAACTGCCGTTATACCGTTAAGGCTTTATGTAGACTTCAGTATGCTAAAAAATGTTTATTAACTTAATATGTTAAACTAATGATTTGAAGCATTTCGATATCGATTGCTTAATGTGTATATACAACAAAATCGACTTTATACCTAAATATAAGATTACGGAATTCTTCTAAATGCACTGTCGTTATGCCGCCATGACTTTATATCACCTTCATTACGTTAACGAAGGTTAACTAACTTAAATATGTTAACCGAATGATTTGAAGCATTTCGATATCGATTGCTAAATGCGTTTATACAACAAAATCGGCTTAATACCTAAATTTAAGATTACGGAATTCTTCTAAATGCACTGTCGTTATGTCGCCATGGCTTTATATCACCTTCATTACGTTAAAGAAGGTTAATTAACTTAAATATGTTAAATGATGGTTTGAAGCATTTTGATATCGATTGCCAAATGCGTATATACAACAAAATCGACATTATACCTAAATATAAGATTACGGAATTCTTCTAAATGCACTGTCGTTATGCCGCCATGGCTTTATATCACCTTCATTACGTTAAAGAAGGTTAACTTACTTAAATATGTTAAACGAATGATTTGAAGCATTTCGATATCGATTGCTAAATGCGTATATACAACAAAATCGGCTTTATACCTAAATATAAGATTAAGTAATTTTTCTAAATGCACTGTCGTTATGGCGCCATGGCTTTATATCACCTTTATTACGTTAAAGAAGGTTAACTAACTTAAATATGTTCAACGATTGATTTGAAGCATTTCGACATCGATTGCCAAATGAGTATATACAAGAAAGTCGACTTTTTACCTAAATATAAGATTACGAAATTCTTCCAAAAGCACTGCCGTTATACCGTTTGGCTTTATGTAAACTTCAGTAAGATAAAGAAGGTTAATTAACTTAAATATGTTAAACTAATGATTTAAAGCATTTCGATTCGATTGCTAATGGGAATACAAAAAATCGACTTTATACCTAAATATAAGATTACGGAATTCTTCTAAATGCACTGTCGTTGAGCCGCCATGGCTTTATACCACCTTCATTACGGTAAAGAAGGTTAACTAACTTAAATATGTTAAACTAATGATTTGAAGCATTCGTACCCATTGCTAAATGTGTATGTACAACAAAATCGACTTATACCTAAATATAAGTTTTTGGAATTCTTTAAATACTGCGTTATGCCCCATGGGTTTATTACCCTTTATTTGTTTTAAAAAAGGTTAATTACTTAAAAATGTTTAAAAAATTTTGAAGCATTTCGATATCGATTGCTAAATGGTAATACAAAAAATCGGCTTTATACCTAAATATAAGATTTAAGAATTTTTCTAAATGCACTGCGTTATGGCGCCATGGGTTTATTCACCCTTTTTTTCGTTAAAGAAAGGGTTAATAATTTAAAAATGTTAACATTTATTTTAAGCATTTCGAATCATTGCCAAATGGTATATACAAAAATCGACTTTTTACCTAAATATAAGATTTCGAAAATTTTTCCAAATGACTGCCCTTATCCGTTTTTGGGTTTATTAAAATTCATAAGTAAAGAAGGTTAATTAACTTAAATATGTTAAACTAATGATTTAAAACATTTCGATTCGATTGCTAAATTGTAAATACAAAAAATCGACTTTATACCTAAATATAAGATTACGGAATTCTTTAAATACTGCGTTAGCCGATGGCTTTATAACCCTTTATTTGGTAAAGAAGGTTTAATAACTTAAATATGTTTAAAAAATATTTGAAGCATTTCGTATCGATTGCTAAATGTGTATTACAAAAAATCACTTTATACTTTAAAAATAAGATAAAGGAATTCTTAAATTAAATGCCGTTATCCTTAGCTTTATGTAAACTTAGTAAGAAAAAAGGTTAAATTTAAATTAAAAATTAAACCATTTTTGAGCATTTCGATATCGATGCTAAATGTGTAAATACAAGAAAATCGACTTTATACCTAAATAAAGATAAAGGAATTCTTCTACTTTCACTGCCGTTATGCCGCCATGCTTTATGCCAACTTCAGTCGTTAAAGGAGGTTTATTAAAATAAATATGTTAAAAAAATGATTGAAGCATTCGATACCATGCTAAATGTGTATATACAAAAAAACGACTTTTTACTAAATATAAGATACGGAATTCTTCCAAATTACTGCGTTATCCCCCCATGGCTTTATATCAACTTCAATACGTTAAAGAAGGTTAATTTAAATTAAATATGTTAAACAATATTTGAAGCATTTCGATATCGAGTAAATGGTATATACAAAAAATCGACTTTTACCTAAATATAAGAACGGAATTCTTAAATACTGCCGTTACCGTTTGGCTTTATGTAAACTTCAGTAAGATAAAGAAGGTAATTAACTTAATATGTAAAATTATTTGAAGCATTCCCATATCGATTGCTAATGTGTAATTTCAAAAAATCCATTTATACCTAAATATAAAAGAAAATTTCGGTCTTCAAATCACTGCCCTTAACCCAAGGCTTTATTAACTTTATAAGAAAAAAGGTTTATTAACTTAATATTAAACTAATGATTGAAGCATTTCATATCGATGCTAATGGTATATACAAAAAATCGACTTTATACCTAAATAAAAGATTACGGAATTCTTCTAATGCACTGCCCTTATGCCCAATGGCTATATCCCCTTCAACGTTAAAGAAGGTTAATTTAAAATAAATATGTACAATGATTTGAAGATTTCGATACCCATGCTAAATGTGTAATAAAGAAAACCCACTTTATACCTAAATATAAGATTACGGAATTTTTCTACTTCACTGCCCTTATGCCGCCATGGTTTATATCACCTTCATTACGTTAAAGAAGGTTAATAACTTAAATATGTTAAACAATAAATTTTAAGCATTTCATATCGAAGTAAATGGTATTACAAAAAATCGACTTTTTACCTAAATATAAGAACGAAATTTTTAAATACGCCGTTACCGTTTGGCTTTATGTAAACTTCAGTGTAAAGAAGGTTATTAACTTTAAAAATGTTTTAAATAATGATTTGAAACATTTCGTATCGATTGCTTAATTGTATATACAAAAAATCTTTTTTACCCAAATATAAGATTACGGGTTCTTCCAAATCACTGCGTTAGGCGCCATGGGTTTATTCAACTTCAATCGTTAAAGAAGGTTAAATTTAAAAAATATGTTAAACTAATGATTTTAAGCATTTCAAAATCGATTGCTTAATGGGATATACAACAAAATCGACTTTATACCTAAATATAAGTTACGGAATTCTTCAAATGCACTGTGTTATCCCCAAAGGCTTTATTACCCTTTATTTGTTTAAAAAAGTTTTAATAACTAAATATGTTAAACTAATGATTTGAAGATTTTTGTATCGATTGCTAAATGTGTAAATAAAGAAAATCGACTTATACCTAAATATAAGATTACGGAATCTTCTATGCACTGCGTTATGCCCCCTGGTTTTTTTCACCCTTCTTCGTTAAAGAAGGTTAAATTAAATTAAATATGTTAAACTAATGATTTGAAGCTTTCAAAATTTGATTGCTAAATGGGATTTCAAAAAATCGACTTTATACCTAAATATAAGATAACGGGAAATTTTTAAATTAAAGCCGTTATGCCGTTAAGGCTTTATGTAACTTCAGTCGTTAAAGAAGGTTTATTAACTAAATATGTTAAACTAATGATTTGAGCATTTCGGTATCGTTGCTAAATTGTATATACAAAAAATCGGCTTTATACCTAAATATAAGATAAAGGAATTCTTCAATGACTGCCCTTATGCCGCCATGCTTTATCCCAAATTCATTCGTTAAAGAAGGTTTATTAACAAAAAAAGTTAAACAATGATTGAAGCATTCGATTCGATTGCTAAATATTTATACACAAAATCGACTTTTTACCTAAATATAAGTTTTCGGATTTTTTCCAAATGCACTGCGTTATCCGATGGGTTTATGAAAATTCAGTGTAAAGAAGGTTAAAAATAAATATTTAAACTAATGATTTGAAGCATTTCGTTTTCGATTGCTAAATGTGTATATACAAGAAAATCGACTTTTCCTAAATATAAGATTACGGGAAATTTTTCAAATGCACTGCCGTTATGCGCCTGGCTTTATGCAACTTCCGTTTGTTAAAGAAAGGTTTTTTAATTTAAAAATGTTAAACTAATGATTTTAAGCTTTTTGATTCGATTGCTAAATTGTAAATACAAGAAAATCGACTTTATACCTAAAAATAAGATAAAGAATTTTTCTAAATGACTGCCCTTATGCCGATGGCTTTATTTAACTTCATTCGTTAAAGAAGGTTTATTAACTTAAATATGTTAAACTAATGATTTGAAGCATTTCGAATCGTTGCAAATGGTATATACAAAAAATCGACTTTTTACCTAAATATAAAATTACGGAATTCTTCCAAATGACTGCGTTATCCGTGGCTTTATTCAACTTCTCGTTAAAGAAGGTTAAATTTAAATTAAATATGTTAAACTAATGATTTTAAGCACTTTGATTCATTGCTAAATGCGTTTTTTATACAACAAAACGACTTTATACCTAAAAATAAGATTACGGAATTCTTCTAAATGCACTGCCCTTATGCCGCCATTGCTTTATCCCCTTCATCCCTTTAAAAAAGGTTTATAAATTAAATATTTTAAATAATGTTTGAAGCATTTCGATATCGATTGCAATGGTATATACAAAAAATCGACTTTTCCTAAATATAAGATTACGAATTCTTCCAAATGCACTGCCCTTATGCCGCCTGGCTATATCCCCTTCAACGTTAAAGGAGGTTTATTTAAAAAAAAAAAATGTTAAAAAATGATTGAAGCATTCGAATCGATGCAAATGGTATATACAAGAAAATCGACTTTTACCTAATATAAGATTACGGAATCTTCAATGGACTGCGTTATCCGTGGCTTTATTACCCTTTATTTGTTTAAAAAAGGTTAATTAACTTAAATATGTTAAAATAATGATTTGAAGCATTTCGAATCGATTGCCAAAAGGTATATACAAAAATCACTTTTTACCTAAATATAAGATAAAGTTCTTCCAAATCACTGCCCTTAACCCTTTTTGGGTTTATCCCAAATTCCTTCGTTAAAGAAGGTTATTAACTTAAATATGTTAAACTAATGATTGAAGCATTCGATATCATTGCTAAAAGCGTATATACAACAAAACGACTTTATACCTAATATAAGATTACGGAATTCTTCTAAAAGCACTGTCGTTATGCCGCCATGGCTTTATATCACCTTCATTACGTAAAGAAGGTTAACTAACTTTAAAAATGTTAAATAATGGTTTGAAGATTTCGATATCGATTGCCAAATGGTAATAAAAAAATCGACATATACCTAAATATAAGATTACGGAATTTTTCTAAATGCACTGTCGTTATGCCGCCATGGTTTATATCACCTTCATTACGTTAAAGAAGGTTAATAACTTAAATATGTTAACATTTATTTGAAGCATTTCGAAACGATTGCCAAATAGTATATACAAGAAATCGCTTTTTACCTAAATATAAGATTACGAAAATTTTTCCAAATGCACTGCCGTTATCCGTTTTTCTTTATGAAAATTCAGTGTAAAGAAGGGTTAAATTTAAAAAATATGTTAAACTAATGATTTTAAGCATTTCGATATCGATTGCTTAATTGTATATACAAAAAAATCAAATTTATACCTAAATATAAGTTACGGGTTTCTTCCAAATTACTGTGTTAACGATGGCTTTATTAACTTCAATAGTTAAAAAGGGGTTTAAATTTAAATTTAAAAATGTTAAACTAATGATTTGAAGCATTTCGTATCGATTGCTTAATGGTATATACAAAAAATCGACTTTATACCTAAATATAAGATTACGGAATTCTTCTAAATGCACTGCGTTATGCCCCCTGGCTTTATTCACCCTTCTTCGTTAAAGAAGTTTAATAACTAAATATGTTAAACTAATGATTTGAAGTTTTCGATTCGATTGCTAAATTGTAAATAAAGAAAATCGACTTATACCTAATATAAAATTACGGGAATCTTCTATGCACTGCGTTATGCCGATGGTTTTTTTACCCTTTATTCGTTAAAGAAGGTTAAATTTAAATTAAATATGTTAAACTAATGATTTGAAGCATTTCGGTATCGTTGCTAATTTGTATATACAAAAAATCGGCTTTATACCTAAATATAAGATAAAGGAATTCTTCAATGACTGCCCTTATGCCGCCATGCTTTATCCCAAATTCATTCGTTAAAGAAGGTTTATTAACAAAAAAATGTTAAACTAATGATTGAAGCATTCGATTCGATTGCTAAATATTTATACACAAAATCGACTTTATACCCAAATATAAGTTTTCGGATTTTTTCCAAATGGACTGCGTTATCCGATGGGTTTATGAAAATTCAGTGTAAAGAAGGTTAAAAATAAATATTTAAACTAATGATTTGAAGCATTTCGTTTTCGATTGCTAAAAGGTATATACAAGAAAATCGACTTTATACCTAAATATAAGATTACGGAATTCTTCTAAATGCACTGCCGTTATGCGCCTGGGTTTATGCCAACTTCAGTCCGTTAAAGAAGGTTTATTAATTAAATATTTAAACTAATGATTTGAAGCTTTTTGATTCGATTGCTAAATTGTAAATACAAGAAAATCGACTTTTCCTAAATATAAGATAAAGAATTCTTCAAAAGCACTGCCGTTATGCCGTTTTGGCTTTATGAACTTCAGTTTGTTAAAGAAAGGGTTTTTTAATTTAAAAATGTTAAACTAATGATTTTTAAGCATTTCGATATCGTTGCTAAATGTGTATATACAAAAAATCGACTTTATACCTAAAAATAAGATTTCGGAATTTTTCCAAATGACTGTCGTTATGCCGCCCTGGCTTTATATCAACTTCAATACGTTAAAGAAGGTTAATTAACTTAAATATGTTAAACTAATGATTTGAAGCATTTCGATATCGATAGCTAAATGTGTATATACAAGAAAATTGACTTTTTACCTAAATATAAAATTATAACATTACGGAATTCTTCTAAATGCATTGCTGTTCAAATATCATTGAACATGCTTACTATCAGCAAAGCCGAAATTCTTCTAAACATAAATATCTATTTATATATTAATATACTTACATACATACATATATACATAATGCATTTACAAGCAATGCACATCTAATAGTAATAAAAATACATGGGGACACAAGTCATAAATTTACAGAACAGATAACATTAAACACACACACGTACTTGCAATAAATTGTACATTTGAAATCAACCCCATGTCAAGCAGCAATAAAAAATATGCTGCAATACATAAAAACATACACGCATACACATATATTTAGTTATTTAAGATAGTTTTTAAAATTCTATAAAAGCAAGAAAAATACTAAATAAAAATCAGAATGAAATATTCTCAGCTCAACTAAAGACTTTTTTGAAATCCCCCACCAGCGGTAAGGTAGACAAAAATCTTTGTTGGGTATTAACAACTGCCGTTATACCGTTAAGGCTTTATGTAGACTTCAGTATGCTAAAAAATGTTTATTAACTTAATATGTTAAACTAATGATTTGAAGCATTTCAATATCGATTGCTTAATGTGTATATACAACAAAATCGACTTTATACCTAAATATAAGATTACGGAATTCTTCTAAATGCACTGTCGTTATGCCGCCATGACTTTATATCACCTTCATTACATTAAAGAAGGTTAACTAACTTAAATATGTTAACCGAATGATTTGAAGCATTTCGATATCGATTGCTAAATGCGTTTATACAACAAAATCGGCTTAAGACCTAAATTTAAGATTACGGAATTCTTCTAAATGCACTGTCGTTATGTCGCCATGGCTTTATATCACCTTCATTACGATAAAGAAGGTTAACTAACTTAAATATGTTAAATGAATGGTTTGAAGCATTTCAATATCGATTGCCAAATGCGTATATACAACAAAATCGACATGATACCTAAATATAAGATTACGGAATTCTTCTAAATGCACTGTCGTTATGCCGCCATGGCTTTATATCACCTTCATTACGTTAAAGAAGGTTAACTAACTTAAATATGTTCAACGATTGATTTGAAGCATTTCGACATCGATTGCCAAATGAGTATATACAAGAAAGTCGACTTTTTACCTAAATATAAGATTACGAAATTCTTCCAAATGCACTGCCGTTATACCGTTTTGGCTTTATGTAAACTTCAGTAAGATAAAGAAGGTTAATTAACTTAAATATGTTAAACTAATGATTTAAAGCATTTCGATATCGATTGCTAGATGCGTATATACAACAAAATCGACTTTATACCTAAATTTAAGATTACGGAATTCTTCTAAATGCACTGTCGTTGAGCCGCCATAGCTTTATACCACCTTCATTACGGTATAGAAGGTTAACTAACTTAAATATGTTAACCGAATGATTTGAAGTATTTCGATATCGATTGCTAAGTGTGTAAATACAAGAAAATCCACTTTATACCTAAATATAAAATTGTAACATTACGGAATACTTCTAAATGCACTGCCGTTATACCGTTAAGGCTTTATGTAGACTTTAGTAAGCAAAAAAGCGTTTATTAACTTAATATGTTAAACTAATGATATGAAGCATTTCGAAATCGATAGCTAAATGTGTATATACAAGAAAATCGACTTTATACCTAAATATAAGATTACGGAATTCTTCTACATGCACTGCCGTTATGCCGCAATGGCTATATGCCAACTTCAGATCGTTAAAGAAGGTTAATTAACATCAATATGTCCAACGAATGATTTGAAGCATTTCGATACCGATAGCTAAATGTGTATATACAAGAAAACCGACTTTATACCTAAATATAAGATTACGGAATTCTTTTACATTCACTGCCGTTATGACGCCATGGCTTTATATCAACTTCAATACGTTAAAGAAGGTTAATTAACTTAAATATGTTAAACTAATGATTTGAAGCATTTCGATATCGATTGCTTAATGCGTATATACAACAAAATCGACTTTATACCTAAATATAAGATTACGGAATTCTTCTAAATGCACTGTCGTTATGCCGCCATGGCTTTATATCACCTTCATTACGTTAAAGAAGTTTAAATAACATAAATATGTTAAACTAATGATTTGAAGACTTTCGATATCGATTGCTAAATGTGTAAATATAAGAAAATCGACTATATACCTAAATATAAGATTACGGAACTCTTCTACCTGCACTGTCGTTATGCCGCCATGGCTTTATATCACCTTCATTACGTTAAAGAAGGTTAATTAACTTAAATATGTTAAACTAATGATTTGAAGCATTTCGATATCGATTGCTAAATGCGTATGTACAACAAAATCGACTTTATACCTAAATATAAGATAACGGAATTCATATAAATATACCGCCGTTATGCCGCTAAGGCTTTATGTAGACTTCAGTGCGTTAAAGAAGGTTCATTAACATAAATATGTTTAACTAATGATTTGCAGCATTTCGGTATCGAATGCTAAATATGTATATACAAGAAAATCGGCTTTATACCTAAATATAAGATAACGGAATTCTTCTACATGCACTGCCGTCATGCCGCCATAGCTTTATGCCAACTTCAGTTCGTTAGAGAAGGTTTATTAACAAAAATATGTTAAACTAATGAGTTGAAGCATCTTGATATCGATTGCTAAATATGTATATACAGCAAAATCGACTTTATACCTAAATATAAGTTTACGGAGTTCTTCCAAATGCACTGCTGTTATACCGTTATGGCTTTATGTAAACTTCGGTAAGATAAAAAAGGTTAATTAACCTAAATATGTTAAACTAATGATTTGAAGCATTTCGTTATCGATTGCTAAATGTGTATATACAAGAAAATCGACTTTATACCTAAATATGAGACTCCGGAATTCTTGTAAATGCACTGCCGTTATGTCGCCATGGCTTTATATCGCCTTCATTACGTTAAAGAAGGTTTATTAACTTAAATATGTTAAACTAATGATTTGAAGCTTTTCGATCTCGATTGCTAAATATGTAAATACAAGAAAAACGACTTTATACCTAAATATAAGATAACTGAATTCTTCTAAATGCACTGCCGTTATGCCGTTATGGCTTTATGTTAACTTCAGTTCGTTAAAGAAGGTTTATTAACTTAAATATGTTAAACTAATGATTTGAAGCATTTCGATATCGCTTGCTAAATGTGTATATACATGAAAATCGAATTTATACCTAAACATAAGATTACGGAATTCTTCCAAATGTACTGTCGTTATGCCGCCATGGCTTTATATCAACTTCAATACGTTAAAGAAGGTTAATTAACTTAAATATGTTAAACTAATGATTTGAAGCACTTCGATGTCGATTGCTAAATATGTAAATACAAGAAAATCGACTTTATACCTAAATATAAGATAACTGAATTCTTCTAAATGCACTGCCGTTATGCCGTTATGGCTTTATGTTAACTTCAGTTCGTTAAAGAAGGTTTATTAACTTAAATATGTTAAACTAATGATTTGAAGCATTTCGATATCGCTTGCTAAATGTGTATATACATGAAAATCGGCCTTATACCTAAATATAAGATTACGGAATTCTTCTAAATGCACTGCCGTTATGCCGCCATTGCTTTATGCCAACTTCAGTCCGTTAAAGAAGGTTTATGAAATTAAATATTTTAAACTAATGATTTGAAGCATTTCGATATCGATTGCTAAATGAGTATATACAAGAAAATCGACTTTATACCTAAATATAAGATAACGGAATTCTTCTAAATGCACTGCCGTTATGCCGTTATGGCTTTATGTAAACTTCAGTAAGATAAAGAAGATTAATGAACTTAAATATGCTAAACCAGTTATTTGAAGCATTTCGATATCGATTGCTAAATGTGTAAGTACAAGAAATTCTACTTTATACCTAAATATAAAATTGTAACATTACGGAATTCTTCTAAATGCACTGCCGTTATACCGTTAAGGCTTTATGTAGACTTTAGTAAGCTAAAAAGCGTTTATTAACTTAATATGTTAAACTAATGATATGAAGCATTTCGATATCGATAGCTAAATGTGTATATACAAGAAAATCGACTTTATACCTGAATATAAGATTACGGAATTCTTCTACATGCACTGCCGTTATGCCGCCATGGCTACATGCCAACTTCAGATAGTTAAAGAAGGTTAATTAACATAAATATGTTAAACGAATGATTTGAAGCATTTCGATACCGATAGCTAAATGTGTATATACAAGAAAATCGACTTTATACCTAAATATAAGATTACGGAATTCTTCTACATGCACTGCCGTTATGCCGCCATGGCTTTATATCGCCTTCATTACGTTAAAGAAGGTTAACTAACTTAAATATGTTGAACGAATAATTTGAAGCATTTCGATATCGATTGCTAAATGTGTATGTACAACAAAATCGACTTTTTACCTAAATATAAGATCACGAAATTCTTCCAAATGCACTGCCGTTATGCCGCCATGGCTTTAAGCCAACTTCCGTTCGCTAAAGAAGGTTTATTAACTTAAATATGTTAAAATAATGATTTGAAGCATTTCGGTATCGATTGCTTAATGTGTATATACAACAAAATCGACTATATACCTAAATATAAGATTACGGGTTTCTTCTAAATCTACTGTCGTTATGCCGCCATGGCTTTATATCAACTTCAATACGTTAAAGAAGGTTAATTAACTTAAATATGTTAAACTAATGATTTGAAGCATTTCGATATCGATTGCTAAATGCGTATATACAACAAAATCGACTTTATACCTAAATGTAAGATTACGGAATTCTTCTAAATGCACTGTCGTTATGCCGCCATGGCTTTATATCACCTTCATTACGTTAAAGAAGCTTAACTAACATAAATATGTTAAACTAATGTTTTGAAGATTTTCGATATCGATTGCTAAATGTGCAAATACAAGAAAATCGACTATATACCTAAATATAAGATTACGGAACTCTTCTACCTGCACTGTCGTTATGCCGCCATGGCTTTATATCACCTTCATTACGTTAAAGAAGGTTAATTAACTTAAATATGTTAAACTAATGATTTGAAGCATTTCGTTATCGATTGCTAAATGTGTATATACAAGAAAATCGACTTTATACCTAAATATGAGACTCCGGAATTCTTCTAAATGCACTGCCGTTATGTCGCCGTGGCTTTATGCCAACTTCCGTTCGTTAAAGAAGGTTTATTAACTTAAATATGTTAAACTAATGATTTGAAGCATTTCGATCTCGATTGCTAAATATGTAAAGACAAGAAAATCGACTTTATACCAAAATACAAGATAACTGAATTCTTCTAAATGCACTGCCGTTTTGCCGC
>CM050324.1:12734319-12752176 GCA_027475135.1 Bactrocera correcta | reverse complement strand
GATTTTCTTGTATATACACATTTAGCTATCGATATCGAAATGCTTCATATCATTAGTTTAACATATTAAGTTAATAAACGCTTTTTAGCCTACTAAAGTCTACATAAAGCCTTAAAGGTATAACGGCAGTGCATTTAGAAGAATTCCGTAATGTTACAATTTTATATTTAGGTATAAAGTCGATTTTCTTGTATTTACACATTTAGCAATATATATCGAAATGCTTCAAATAACTGGTTTATTATATTTAAGTTAATTAACCTTCTTTATCTTAAAGAAGTTTACATAAAGCCTTAACGGCATAACGGCGGTATATTTATATGAATTCCGTTATCTTATATTTAGGTATAAAGTCGATTTTGTTGTATATACGCATTAAGCAATCGATATCGAAATGCTTCAAATCATTAGTTTAATATATTTAAGCTAATTAACCCTCTTTATCTTACTAAAGTCCACAAAAGCCTTAACGGCGTAACGGCAGTGCCTTTAGAAGAATTCCGTAGTCTTATATTTATGTAAAAAGTCGATTTTCTTGTATATACACATTTAGCGATCGATATCGAAATGCTTCAAATCATAAGTTTAACATATTTAAGCTAATTAACCCTCTTTATCTTACTAAAGTCCACAAAAGCCTTAACGGCGTAACGGCAGTGCCTTTAGAAGAATTCCGTTATCTTATATTTAGGTATAAAGTCGATTTTCTTTTATATACTCATTTAGCAATCGATATCGAAATGCTTCAAATCATTAGTTTAAAATATTTAATTTCATAAACCTTCTTTAACGGACTGAAGTTGGCATAAAGCAATGGCGGCATAACGGCAGTGCATTTAGAAGAATTCCGTAATCTTATATTTAGGTATAAAGTCGATTTTGTTGTACAAATATACGCATTTAGCAATCGACATCGAAGTGCTTTAAATCATTAGTTTAACATATTTTAGTTAAACTACCTTCTTTAACGTATTGAAGTTGATGTAAAGCCATGGCGGCATAACGACAGTACATTTGGAAGAATTCCGTAATCTTATGTTTAGGTATAAATTCGATTTTCATGTATATGCACATTTAGCAAGCGATATCGAAATGCTTCAAATCATTAGTTTAACATATTTAAGTTAATAAACCTTCTTTAACGAACTGAAGTTAACATAAAGCCATAACGGCATAACGGCAGTGCATTTAAAAGAATTCAGTTATCTTATAAGTAGGTATGAAGTCGATTTTCTTGTATTTACATATTAAGCAATCGAGATCGAAAAGCTTCAAATCATTAGTTTAACATATTTAAGTTAATAAACCTTCTTTAACGAACGGAAGTTGGCATAAAGCCACGGCGACATAACGACAGTGCATTTAGAAGAATTCCGTAATCTTATATTTAGGTATAAATTCGATTTTCTTGTATATACACATTAAGCAATCGATGCCGAAATGCTGCAAATCATTTGTTTAACATATTTATGTTAATAAACCTTCTTTAACGCACTGAAGTCTATATAAAGCCTTAACGGTATAACTGCAGTGCATTTAGAAGAATTCCGTTATCTTATATTTAGGTATAAAGTCGATTTTCTTGTATTTACATATTTAGCAATCGAGATCGAAATGCTTCAAATCATTAGTTTAACATATTTAAGTTAATAAACCTACTTTAACGAACGGAAGTTAGCATAAAGCCATGGCGGCATAACGATAATACATTTGGAAGAATTCCGTAGACTTATATTTATGTATAAAGTCGATTTTCTTGTATATACACATTTAGCTATCGATATCGAAATGCTTCAAATCATTAGTTTAACATATTAAGTTAATAAACGCTTTTTAGCTTACTGAAGTCTACATAAAGCCTTAACAGTATAACGGCAGTGAATTTAGAAGATATCCGTAATGTTATAATTTTATATTTAGGTATAAAGTCGATTTTCTTGTATTTACACATTTAGCAATATATATCGAAATGCTTCAAATAACTGTTTTAGCATATTTAAGTTAATTAACCTTCTTTATCTTAATGAAGTTTACATAAAGCCTTAACGGCATAACGGCGGTATATTTATATGAATTCCGTTATCTTATATTTAGGTATAAAGTTGATTTTGGTGTACATACGCATTTAGCAATCGATATCGAAATGCTTCAAATCATTAGTTTAACATATTTAAGTTAATTAACCTTCTTTAACGTAATGAAGGTGATATAAAGCCATGGCGGCATAACGACAGTGCAGGTAGAAGAGTTCCGTAATCTTATATTTAGGTATATAGTCGATTTTCTTGTGTTTACACATTTAGCAATCGATATCGAAAATCTTCAAATCATTAGTTTAACATATTTATGTCAGTTAAACTTCTTTAACGTAATGAAGGTGATATAAAGCCATGGCGGCATAACGACAGTGCATTTAGAAGAATTCCGTAATCTTATATTTAGGTATAAAGTCGATTTTCTTGTATATACACATTAAGCAATCGATATCGAAATGCTTCAAATCATTATTTTAACATATTTAAGTTAAGTAACCTTCTTTATCTTACTGAAGTTTACATAAAGCCAAAACGGTATAACGGCAGTGCATTTGGAAGAATTTCGTGATCTTATATTTAGGTAAAAAGTCGATTTTCTTGTATATACACATTTATCTATCGATATCGAAATGCTTCAAATTATTCGTTTAACATATTTAAGTTAGTTAACCTTCTTTAACGTAATGAAGGTGATATAAAGCCATGGCGGCATAACGGCAGTGCATGTAGAAGAATTCCGTAATCTTATATTTAGGTATAAAGTCGATTTTCTTGTATATACGTATTTAGCTATCGGTATCGAAATGCTTCAAATCATTAGTTTAACATATTTATGTTAATTAACCTTCTTTAACGATCTGAAGTTGGCATGTAGCCATGGCGGCATAACGGCAGTGCATGTAGAAGAATTCCATTATCTTATATTTAGGTATAAAGTCGATTTTCTTGTATATACACATTTAGCTATCGATATCGAAATGCTTCATATCATTAGTTTAAAATATTAAGTTAATAAACGCTTTTTAGCTTACGAAAGTCTACATAAAGCCTTAACGGTATAACGGCAGTGCATTTAGAAGAATTCCGTAATGTTACAATTTTATATTTAGGTATAAAGTGGATTTTCTTGTATTTACACATTTAGCAATCGATATCGAAATGCTTCAAATAATTGGTTTAGCATATTTAAGTTAATTAACCTTCTTTATCTTACTGAAGTTTACATAAAGCCATAACGGCATAACGGCAGTATATTTAAAAGAATTCCGTAATCTTATATTTAGGTATAAAGTCGATTTTGGGGTATATACGCATTTAGCAATCGATATCGAAATGCTTCAAATCATTAGTTTAACATATTTAAGTTAATTAACCTTCTTTAACGTACTGAAGTTGATATAAAGCCATGGCGGCATAACGACAATACATTTGGAAGAATTCCGTAGTCTTATATTTATGCAAAAAGTCGATTTTCTTGTACATACACATTTAGCGATCGATATCGAGATGCTTCAAATCATTATTTTAACATATTTAAGTTAGTTAACCTTCTTTACCGTAATGAAGGTGATATAAAGCCATGGCGGCATAACGCAATACATTTGGAAGAATTCCGTAATCTTATATTTAGGTATAAAGTTCGATTTTCTTGCTATCACATTTACACATATAGCTTTCAATCATAGTTTAACATATTTAAGTTAATTAACCTCTTTAATCTTACTGAAGTGTACAGAAAGCCATAACGGCATAACGGCAGTGCATTTGAAGAATTCCGTATCTTATATTTAGGTAAAAGTCGATTTTCTTGTATATACACATTTAGCTATCGATATCGAAATGCTTCAAATCATTGTTTAACATATTTAAGTTAGTTAACCTTCTTTAACGTAATGAAGTGATATAAAGCCATGGCGGCATAACGGCAGTGCATTTAGAAGAATTCCGTAATCTTATATTTAGGTATAAAGTCGATTTTGTTGTATATACGCATTTAGCAATCGATATCGAAATGCTTCAAATCATTAGTTTAACATATTTAAGTTAATTAACCTTCTTTAACGTATGAAGTTGATATAAAGCCATGGCGGCATAACGCAGTACATTTGGAAGAATTCCGTAGTCTTATATTTATGTATAAAGTCGATTTTCTTGTATATACACATTTAGCTATCGATATCGAAATGCTTCAAATCATTAGTTTAACATATTAGTAATAAACCCTTTTTTAATGTACTGAAGTTGCATGTAAAGCCATGGCGGCATAACGGCAGTGCATTTAGAAGAATCCGTAATCGTTTTATATTAGGTATAAAGTCGATTTTCTTGTATATACACATTTATCTATCGATATCGAAATGCTTCAAATTATTTGTTTAACATATTTAAGTTAGTTAACCTTCTTTAACGTAATGAAGGTGATATAAAGCCATGGTCGGCATAACGGCAGTACATGTAGAAGAATTCCGTAATCTTATATTTAGGTATAAAGTCGATTTTCTTGTATATACACATTTAGCTATCGATATCGAAATGCTTCAAATCATTAGTTTAACATATTTAAGTTAATTAACCTTCTTTAACGTAACTGAAGGTGATATAAAGTCCATGGCGGCATAACGTATAGTGCATTTGAAGAATTCCGTAATCTTATATTTAGTATAAAGTCGATTTTCTTGTTATATACACATTTAGCTAATCGATATCGAAAATGCTTTAAATCATTAGTTTAACATATTATGTTAATTAAACCTTCTTTACTTACTGAAGTTACATAAAGCCATAACGGCATAACGGCAGTGCATTTAGAAGAATTTCGTAATCTTATATTTAGGTATAAAGTCGATTTTCTTGTATATACACATTTAGCATATCGATATCGAAATGCTTCAAATATTGTTTAACATATTTAAGTTAATTAACCTTCTTTAACGTAATGAAGTTGACATAAAGCCATGGCGGCATAACGGCAGTGCATGTAGAAGAATTCCGTAATCTTATATTTAGGTATAAAGTCGATTTTCTTGTATATACACATTTAGCAATCGATATCGAAATGCTTCAAATCATTAGTTTAACATATTTAAGTTAATTAACCTTCTTTAACGTCTGAAGTGCTATAAAGCCATGGCGGCATAACGGCAGTGCATGTAGAAGAATTCCGTAATCTTATATTTAGGTATAAAGTCGATTTTCTTGTATTACAATTTAGCAATCGATATCGAAATCTTAAATCATTAGTTTAACATATTCTAGTTAAACTTCTTTAAGTAATGAAGGCATATAAAGCCATGGCGGCATAACGGCAGTGCATTTAGAAGAATTCCGTAATCTTATATTTAGGTATAAAGTCGATTTTCTTGTATATACCATTTAGCAATCGATATCGAAATGCTTCAAATCATTAGTTTAACATATTTAAGTTAATTAACCTTCTTTAACGACTGAAGTTGATATAAAGCCATGGCGGCATAACGGCAGTGCATGTAGAAGAATTCCGTAATCTTATATTTAGGTATAAAGTCGATTTTCTTGTATATACACATTTAGCTATCGATATCGAAATGCTTCAAATCATTGTTTAACATATTTAAGTTAATTAACCCTCTTTAACTTACTGAAGTCTCAAAAGCCATACGGCGTAACGGCAGTGCATGTTTGAAGAATTCCGTAATCTTATATTTAGGTATAAAGTCGATTTTCTTGTATATACACATTTAGCAATCGATATCGAAATGCTTCAAATCATTAGTTTAAAATATTTATTTCATAAACCTTCTTTAACGGACTGAAGTTGGCATAAAGCAATGGCGGCATAACGGCAGTGCATTTAGAAGAATTCCGTAATCTTATATTTAGGTATAAAGTCGATTTTCTTGTTAAAAATACGCATTTAGCAATCGATATCGAAATGCTTCAAATCATTAGTTTAACATATTTAAGTTAATAAACCTTCTTTAACGAACGGAAGTTGGCTTAAAGCCATGGCGGCATAACGGCAGTGCATTAGAAGAATTCCGTAATCTTATATTTAGGTATAAAGTCGATTTTCTTGTATATACACATTTAGCAATCGATATCGAAATGCTTCAAATCATTGGTTTAACATATTTAAGTTAATTAACCTTCTTTATCTTACTGAAGTTACATAAAGCCATAACGGCATAACGGCAGTGCATTTAGAAGAATTCCGTAATCTTATATTTAGGTATAAAGTCGATTTTCTTGTATATACCATTTACATCGATATCGAAATGCTTCAAATATTGTTTAAAATATTTAATTCATAAACTTCTTTAACGTACTGAAGTTGATATAAAGCCATGGCGGCATAACGGCAGTGCATGTAGAAGAATTCCGTAATCTTATATTTAGGTATAAAGTCGATTTTCTTGTATATACACATTTAGCAATCGATATCGAAATGCTTCAAATCATTAGTTTAACATATTTAAGTTAATTAACCTTTTTAACGAAGGAAGTTGGCATTAAAGCCATTGCGGCATAACGGCAGTGCATTTAGAAGAATTCCGTAATCTTATATTTAGGTATAAAGTCGATTTTCTTGTATATACACATTTAGCTATCGATATCGAAATGCTTCAAATCATTAGTTTAAAATATTTAAGTTAATAAACCTTCTTTAACGACTGAAGTTGGCATAAAGCCATGGCGGCATAACGGCAGTGCATTAGAAGAATTCCGTAATCTTATATTTAGGTATAAAGTCGATTTTCTTGTATATTACACATTTAGCAATCGATATCGAAATGCTTCAAATATTGTTTACATATTTAAGTTAATTAACCTTCTTTAACGTACTGAAGTTGACATAAAGCCATGGCGGCATAACGGCAGTACATTTAGAAGAATTCCGTAATCTTATATTTAGGTATAAAGTCGATTTTCTTGTATATACACATTTAGCTATCGGTATCGAAATGCTTCAAATTATTCGTTTAACATATTTAAGTTAATTAACCTTCTTTAACGTACTGAAGTTGATATAAAGCCATGGCGGCATAACGTTAGTACATTTAGAAGAATTCCGTAGTCTTATATTTATGTAAAATGTCGATTTTCTTGTATATACACATTAAGCAATCGATATCGAAATGCTTCAAATCATTATTTTAACATATTTAAGTTAGTTAATCTTCTTTACCGTAATGAAGGTGATATAAAGCCATGGCGGCATAACGGCAGTAGATTTGGAAGAATTCCGTAATCTTATATTTAGGTATAAGGTCGATTTTGTTGTCTATGCACATTTAGCAATCGATATCGATGCTTTAGATCAATAGTTTAACATATTTAAGTTAATTAACCTTCTTTATCTTACTGAAGTTTACATAAAGCCAAAACGGTATAAGGGCAGTGCATTTGGAAAAATTCCGTAATCTTATATTTAGGTAAAGAGTCGATTTTCTTGTATATACACATTTAGCTATCGATATCGAAATGCTTCAAATCATTCGTTTAACATATTTAAGTTAGTTAACCTTCTATAACATAATGAAGGTGATATAGAGCCATGGCGGCATAACGACAGTGCATGTAGAAGAATTCCGTAATCTTATATTTAGGTATAAAGCCGATTTTGTTGTTTTATACGCATTTAGCAATCGATATCGAAATACTTCAAATCATTAGTTTAACATATTTAAGTTAATTAACCTTCTTTAACGTATTGAAGTTGATGTAAAGCCATGGCAGCATAACGACAATACATTTGGAGGAATTCCGTAGTCTTATATTTATGTATAAAGTTGATTTTCTTGTATACACACATTAAGCAATCAATATCGAAATGCTTCAAATCATTAGTTTAACATATTTAAGTTAATTAAATTTCTTTATCGAACGGAAATTGGCATAAAGCCACGGCGGCATAACCCACAATACATTTGGAAGAATTCCGTAGTCTTATATTTGGGTATAAAGTCGATTTTCTTGTATATACACTTTTAGCTATCGATATCGAAATGCTTCAAATCATTAGTTTAACATATTAAGTTAATAAACGCTTTTTAGCTTACTGAAGTCTACATAAAGCCTTAACAGTATAACGGCAGTGAATTTAGAAGATATCCGTAATGTTATAATTTTATATTTAGGTATAAAGTCGATTTTCTTGTATTTACACATTTAGCAATATATATCGAAATGCTTCAAATCATTATTTTAACATATTTAAGTTAATTAACCTTCTTTATCTTAATGAAGTTTACATAAAGCCTTAACGGCATAACGGCAGTATATTTATATGAATTCCGTAATCTTATATTTAGGTATAAAGTCGATTTTGTTGTATATACGCATTTAGCAATCGATATCGAAATGCTTCAAATCATTAGTTTAACATATTTAAGTTAATTAACCTTCTTTAACAAACTGAAGTTAACATAAAGCCATAACGGCATAACGGCAGTGCATTTAGAAGAATTCAGTTATCTTATATGTAGGTATAAAGTCGATTTTCTTGTATTTACATATTTAGCAATCGAGATCGAAATGCTTCAAATCATTAGTTTAACATATTTAAGTTAATAAACCTTCTTTAACGAACGGAAGTTGGCATAAAGCCATGGCGGCATAACGACAATACATTTGGAAGAATTCCGTAG
The DNA here is from genome assembly GCA_027475135.1 of Bactrocera correcta. Classification (NCBI taxonomy): domain Eukaryota; kingdom Metazoa; phylum Arthropoda; class Insecta; order Diptera; family Tephritidae; genus Bactrocera; species Bactrocera correcta. Next base: position 12,743,514 of record CM050324.1, on the reverse strand, counting down.
TCTTATATTTATGTATAAAGTCGATTTTCTTGTATATATACATTCAGCTATCGATATCGAAATGCTTCAAATCATTAGTTTAACGTATTTAGGTTAATTAACCTTCTTTATCTTACTGAAGTTTACATAAAGCCATAACAGTATAACAGCAGTGCATTTGGAAGAAATCCGTAAACTTATATTTACGTATAAAGTCGATTTTCTTGTATACACACATTTAGCAATCGATAACGAAATGCTTCAAATCATTAGTTTAACATATTTAGGTTAATTAACCTTCTTTATCTTACTGAAGTTTACATAAAGCCATAACGGTATAACAGCAGTGCCTTTGGAAGAATTCCGTAAACTTATATTTAGGTATAAAGTCGATTTTGCTGTATATACATATTTAGCAATCGATATCGAGATGCTTCATCTCATTAGTTTAACATATTTAAGTTAATAAACCTTCTTTAACGAACTGAAAATGGCATAAAGCTATGGCGGCATAACGGCAGTGCATGTAGAAGAATTCCGTTATCTTATATTTAGGTATAAAGCCGATTTTCTTGTATATACATATTAGCAATCGATACCGAAATGCTTCAAATCATTAGTTTAACATATTTATGTTATTAAACCTTCTTTAACGCACTGAAGTCTACATAAAGCCTTAACGGTATAACCGCAGCGCATTTAGAAGAATTCTTGTATTTACACATTTAGCAATATATATCGAAATGCTTCAAATAACTGGTTTATTATATTTAAGTTAATTAACATTCTTTATCTTAATGAAGTTTACATAAAGCCTTAACGGCATAACGGCGGTATATTTATATGAATTCCGTTACCTTATATTTAGGTATAAAGTCGATTTTGTTGTATATACGCATTTAGCAATCGATATCGAAATGCTTCAAATCATTAGTTTAACATATTTAAGTTAATTAAACTTCTTTAACGTAATGAAGGTGATATAAAGCCATGGAGGCATAACGACAGTGCATTTAGAAGAATTCCGTAATCTTATATTTAGGTATAAAGTCGATTTTGTTGCATATGCGCATTTAGCAATCGATATCGAAATTCTTCAAATCATTAGTTTAACATATTTAAGTTAATTAACCTTCTTTAACGTATTGAAGTTGATATAAAGCCATGGCGGCATAACAACAGTAGATTTGGAAGAAATCCGTAATCTTATATTTAGGTATAAAGTCGATTTTGTGGTATATACACATTAAGCAATCGATATCGAAATTAACCTTCTTTAACGTAATGAAGGTGATATAAAGCCATGGCGGCATAACGACAGTGCAGGTAGAAGAGTTCCCTAATCTTATATTTAGGTATATAGTCGATTTTCTTGTATTTACACATTTAGCAATCGATATCGAAAATCTTCAAATCATTAGTTTAACATATTTATGTTAGTTAAACTTCTTTAACGTAATGAAGGTGATATAAAGCCATGGCGGCATAACGACAGTGCATTTAGAAGAATTCCGTAATCTTATATTTAGGTATAAAGTCGATTTTGTTGTATATGCGCATTTAGCAATCGATATCGAAATGCTTCAAATCATTAGTTTAACATATTTAAGTTAATTAAACTTCTTTAACGTATTGAAGTTGATACAAAGCCATGGCGGCATAACGACAGTAGATTTGGAAGAAATCCGTAATCTTATATTTAGGTATAAAGTCGATTTTGTTGTATATACACATTAAGCAATCGATATCGAAATGCTTCAAATCATTAGTTTAACATATTTAAGTTAATAAGCCTTCTTTAACGAACTGAAGTTAACATAAAGCCATAACGGCATAACGGCAGTGCATTTAGAAGAATTCAGTTATCTTATATGTAGGTATAAAGTCGATTTTATTGTATTTACATATTTAGCAATCGAGATCGAAAAGCTTCAAATCATTAGTTTAAAATATTTAAGTTAATAAACCTTCTTTAACGAACGGAAGTTGGGATAAAGCCACGGCGACATAACGGCAGTGCATTTAGAAGAATTCCGTAATCGTATATTTAGGTATAAAGTCGATTTTCTTGTAGATACACATTTAGCAATCGATAACGAAATGCTTCAAATCATTAGTTTAACACATTTAGGTTAATTAACCTTCTTTATCTTACTGAAGTTTACATAAAGCCATAACGGCATAACGGCAGTATATTTATATGAATTCCGTAAACTTTTATTTAGGTATAAAGTCGATTTTGTTGTATGTACGCATTTAGCAATCGATATCGAAATGCTTCAAATCATTAGTTTAACATATTTAAGTTAATTAACCTTCTTTAACGTATTGAAGTTGATATAAAGCCATGGCGGCATAACGACAGTACATTTGGAAGAATTCCGTAGTCTTATATTTATGTAAAAAGTCGATTTTTTTGTATATACACATTTACCGATCGATATCGAGATGCTTCAACTCATTAGTTTAACATATTTATTTTTGTTGAGAAGAAAATTGTATATTTATAATCTTACGAAACACCCTGTATATTATTAGACATACAGATGTCATTACGAATAGAAGCTAAGTTCATTATTTAATAAACTTCCTTCTTCTGTTTTATACTGTCGCCAAGTCAACACGCGTTTTACTCTGCTAACAGGTTATGGGCCCTTTGCCACACAAAGTTAATTTAACCCATCAATAAATAAATCCGGGTAAAAAAAGGTTCTGTGTGTAAATTAAATATATTGACTTTTGATTTGGAATATATTTTACAATTTCAATAATGTCGAACGTTTTTTCGGTACCCGTCGAACGACTTCGCGGTCGTGAGAATTTTGATGTATGGAAATGCCAGGCAAAATCATATTTGGTCATAAAGGGCCACTGGAAGATGGTCCAGAATGGTTTGCCTGTTACTGCCACTGAGGCTGATCGTGATGCTAATGAAAAAGCACTAGCTGAAATCACGATGTTGGTGGAGCCAAATAATTTCGGTCACTTTGCAGATAAAACATTAGCTAAAGACGCATGGGAAGCACTCATGGAAGCCTATGAAGATAAAGGTTTGACGCGTAAGGTGGAACTGTTGAAGCAATTGGTGCAACTCAAGCTGTCAGACTGCGAGACCATGCAAGAGTATGTAAACTCAATGATAATGACTGCATTTAAAGTGAGAAACGCAGGTCTAAAAATTGATGATGAACTAACCGCATCACTCATGTTAGCTGGGTTGCCCAATGAGTTTCAAGCGCTAGTGCTCGCTGTCGAAAACTCCAAGAAAACGCTCACTGTAGACGCTGTGAAAAATATACTTTTACAAGATGCGAAATTTGATGCAAAGCAAGGTGCCGAAAATGCTCTTTATACAAAGGCAAAAACATTTTCAAAAGTTCGCTGTCATTCGTGCAAGCAACTAGGGCACATAAGCAGAAACTGTCGAAAGAAAATAGTGAAAGACGACAAGCAAAAACAAAAGAGTCAGGTTCTTTTTGCTTCATCGCTTTATGCTAATATGCACAACAACGAAGACTGGTATGTCGATTCCGGCTGTTCTCAACACATGGTAAAAAGCAACGAATGCATGACAAATAGAAAACGCGCGATAAACAAGAGAGTAATTATCGCTGACAATAACAAAATTGATGTTGAATGCACTGGCGATGTGCAACTCTCTTTAGCTAATAAATATAAAAATGTTAACGCAACTATCAAAAATGCTGAGTACGTTCCTAGTTTGTGTGCGAATTTACTTTCGGTGAGTCAAATGACAGACAATGGGAAAGAACTACATTTTAAAGACAATTGGTGCAAAATATTAAACGAGGACAAGCAACTAATTGGAACTGCGATCAAAATAAATGGTCTTTATCGTCTGAACTGTGTACAACGAGATAATGCAGCGATGGGCGTCGCAAGCTATAACTTATGGCACAGGCGCTTAGGTCATGTCTGTCGCGAAAGTGTCACAGCCATCCGAAATGCTTCGGAAGGTGTTAAAATTACAACCAGTGGTAACGACAAATGTGTGGTTTGCATAAAAGGTAAGCAGACCAGAGCGTCACACAGTGAAAAAGGGCAGCGTGCTCAACAACCTTTGGAACTAATACATAGTGATGTAATGGGTCCATTAAATGTTAACTCATTTTCTGGTGCGCGCTATTTGTTAACGTTTGTGGATGACTATTCCAGAAAAGTCTTTGTTATCCCAATTAAATCAAAAGCAGCTGTCTTCGATGAATTTGTAAAATTCAAAGCAATGGTGGAGAATCAATCTTCGAAATATATAAAAGTTCTCCGAACGGACAATGGTCGCGAATATGTAAATGAAGTGTTTAACAAATATCTTTCGAAATATGGCATTATCCATCAGAAAACGACACCCTACACCCCCGAACAGAATGGCGTTGCAGAGAGGCTAAATCGGACAATAACGGAAAAAATCAGATGCATGCTGCTAGATGCAAATTTGGAGGAACGATTCTGGGCTGAGGCTGCTGTAACTGTAGCGTATCTACTTAATCGTACACCATGCAGAGGTAACAATCTGAGTCCGGAAGAGTTGTGGTCAGGAAAAAGACCAAACTTGGAACACCTCAAAGTCTTTGGTTGTAAGGCAATGGTTCACGTAGCCAAAGAAAAACGCAGTAAGTTAAAACCTAAATCTCGAGAATGTATTCTCGTAGGCTACAGTACTGAATCAAAGGCATACAGATTGTATGATCCTGTAGCGAAAAATATTATTGTTAGCTGTGATGTAGTTTTTATTGAAAATCAAATTAATCAAAATCCTCCAGCTATAGATGCAAAGACAGATGCGGTTAATTTATGGTTACCAGAGCCAACTTCCGTTGCCAATTCAGAGGGGGAATATGTGGAAGAATTACCAACAGAAGATGGTAGTGGCGAAACTTCAGGTAGCAGTGATTCGCATACAGAAGGGAATCACGAATCAGCAATGGAGCGCGAAGAAATAACAGACTTGGACCATGAAGGAGTCCGTCGCTCTGAGCGATTGCGGAATATGTTACGACCAAATTATAATCTCTGCGTAACTGAATATGCACCATCAGATCCAAACACTGTGGAGGAAGCGATGGCAAGCGAACACCATAAACTTTGGCAATCTGCAATGATTGAAGAAATTGAATCTCATGATATTAACGGCACTTGGGAACTATCAGCCCTGCCTAAGGGAAAGAAAGCCATTCCATCAAAATGGGTTTTCAAAAGAAAGGTAAATGCAGACGGGGATCCTGTACGTTATAAAGCCAGGCTTGTGGTGAAAGGATTCAACCAGAAGCAGTACATCGATTATGACGAGACATTCGCACCAGTTGTGCGATATACATCAATTCGTTTTTTGCTTGCTCTTGCGGTGAAATATAATCTAACTGTTTACCAAATGGATGCTGTAAGTGCCTTTTTACATGGCGAGCTTAAAGAAGAGATCTATATGACTCAGCCAAGTGGCTTTGACGATGGATCCGGTCGCGTCTGCAAGCTGCGAAAATCGTTATATGGTCTGAAGCAATCTAGTCGTGTCTGGAACATAAAGCTCAATTCAACCCTAGTTAGTTTCGGCTTGCAACGCAGCAACGTCGATATATATTGCGTATATTTTCTTGTCGCTGACAAAAAAATGCTATTCGTCGCTGTTTACGTGGATGATGTCATCCTATTCGCCAATGATACAAAGCTGTTGAACAAACTAAAAAATAAGCTCTCTGAAACTTTCAAAATGAAAGATCTAGGTGCAGCATCATCGGTTTTGGGTATGCGTATAACTCAAAATCTCAAAGAAGGTACTCTGAAGATCGACCAAGCTTCCTACATTGCCGATGTAATTCGACGTTTCGGCATGGAGGAATGCAATCCTGTAGGCACACCCCTCGACGTTAACCAAAAGCTATCCGCAGAGATGTGCCCAACTAATGATGACGAAAAAAGGGAAATGGCTACTGTTCCCTATAAGCAAGCTATTGGATGTCTGCTGTTTGCCGCGCAGGTCACGCGCCCTGATATATGCTTTGCTGTCAATTTGTTAAGCCGATACAGCACGAATCCAGGGAAGGCACATTGGACTGCAGTAAAGCGGGTCATGCGCTATCTCAAGGGAACTATTGACAAGGGCTTAGTGTATAAGAGGAGTCCTGATGAAATCGTTGGTTTTTGCGACGCTGACTGGGCAAATGACGTAAGTGATCGCCGCTCAACAACTGGCTATGTTTTTTCTTTTCAGAATGCTGCCATTTCGTGGGCTACCAAAAGGCAACATACTGTAGCCTTATCATCTACTGAAGCCGAGTTAATGTCTATGGTGGCTGCTACACAAGAATCGATCTGGCTTAAGCGATTTGAAAAAGAGTTAGTGCCCAAAGTTTCGAAATCTATGACCTTATTCTGCGATAATAAGAGCGCTATACACATAGCTGAAAATAACTCATACTCAAGTCGAACGAAGCATGTAGACATCAAATCAAAATTCATCAAGGAAAAGGTTGAAGATGGCCAAATTAAGTTATACCATGTTGGCACCGATAAAATGATGGCTGATATTTTTACGAAAGCAATATCTGCCCCAAAAACAAAACAACTGTCAAATGAATTTGGCTTAAAGTAATTTATTCTCATCTAATTATTAGTCAAGTATTTTCTCTTACTCATAACTGAATTGTATTACTGTTTCAAATTCATTTCTGATTGTATAACGAACTATCATTTCTATATCCATTTTGTAATGAACATAAATATTCAATTTAGGGAAGGTGTTGAGAAGAAAATTGTATATTTATAATCTTACGAAACACCCTGTATATTATTAGACATACAGATGTCATTACGAATAGAAGCTAAGTTCATTATTTAATAAACTTCCTTCTTCTGTTTTATACTGTCGCCAAGTCAACACGCGTTTTACTCTGCTAACAATTTTAATAAACCTCCTTTAACGATCTGAAGTTGGCATATAGCCTAGGCGGCATAACGGCAGTGCATTTAGAAGAATTCCGTTATCTTATATTTAGGTGTAAAGTCGAGTTTGTTGTATATACATATTTAGCAATCGATATCGAGATGCTTCAACTCATTAGTTTAACATATTTAAGTTAATAAACCTTCTTTAACGAACTGAAGTTGGCATAAAGCTATGGCGGCATAACGGCAGTGCAAGTAGAAGAATTCCGTTATCTTATATTTAGGTATAAAGTCGAATTTCTCGTATTTACACATTTAGCAATCGATATCGAAATGCATCAAAAACTGATTTAGCATATTTAAGTTAATTAACCTTCTTTAACGTATTGAAGTTTATATAAAGCCATGGCGACATAACGACAGTACATTTGGAGGAATTCCGTAGTCTCATATTTAGGTATAAAGTCGATTTTGTTGTATATACGCATTTAGCAATCGATATCGAAATGCTTCAAATCATTAGTTTAACATATTTAAGTTAATTAACCTTCTTTAACGTATTGAAGTTGATATAAAGCCATGGCGGCATAACGACAGTATATTTGGAAGAATTCCGTAGTCTTATATTTATGTAAAAAGCCGATTTGGTTGTATATACGCATTTAGCAAGCGATATCGAAATGCTTCAAATCATTAGTTTAACATATTTAAGTTAATTAACCTTCTTTAACGTATTGAAGTTGATATAAAGCCATGGCGGCACAACGACAGTACATTTGGAAGAATTCCGTAGTCTTATATTTAAGTATAAAGTCGATTTTGTTGTACATACACACTTAGCAATCGATATCGAAATGCTTCAAATCATTAGTTTAACATATTTAAGTTAGTTAACCTTCTTTACCGTAATGAAGGTGGTATAAAGCCATGGCGGCTCAACGACAGTGCATTTAGAAGAATTCCGTTTTCTTATATTTAGGTATAAAGTCGATTTTCCTGTATATAGTCATTTAGCAATCGATATCGAAATGCTTCAAATCATTATATTAATATATTTAAGTTAGTAACGCTTCTTTAACGCACTGAAGTTAACATAAAGCCATGGCGGCATAACGGCAGTGCATTTAGAAGAATTCCGTAATCTTATATTTAGGCATAAAGTCGATTTTCTTGTATATACACATATAGCAATCGATACCGAAATGCTTCAAATCATAAGTTTAACATATTTAAGCTAATTAACCCTCTTTATCTTACTAAAGTCTACAAACGCCTTAACGGCGTAACGGCAGTGCCTTTAGAAGAATTCCGTTATCTTATATTTAGGTATAAAGTCGATTTTCTTGTATATACTCATTTAGCAGTCGATATCGAAATGCTTCAAATCATTAGTTTAAAATATTTAATTTCATAAACCTTCTTTAACGGACTGAAGTTGGCATAAAGCAATGGCGGCATAACGGCAGTGCATTTAGAAGAATTCAGTTATCTTATATGTAGGTATAAAGTCGATTTTCTTGTACTTACATATTTAGCAATAGAGATCGAAAAGCTTCAAATTATTAGTTTAATATATTTACGTTAATAAACCTCCTTTAACGAACTGAAGTTGGCATAAAGCCACGGCGACATAACGGCAGTGCATTTAGAAGAATTCCGTAATCTTATGTTTAGGTATAAAGTCGATTTTGTTGTATAAATATACGCATTTGGCAATCGACATCGAAGTGCTTCAAATCATTAGTTTAACATATTTAAGTTAATTAACCTTCTTTAACGTATTGAAGTTGATATAAAGCCATGGCGGCATAACCACAGTACATTTGGAAGAATTCCGTAATCTTATGTTTAGGTATAAATTCGATTTTCATGTGTATACACATTTAGCAGGCGATATCGAAATGCTTCAAATCATTAGTTTAACATATTTAATTTAATAAACCTTCTTTAACGAACTGAAGTTAACATAAAGCCATAACTGCATAACGGCAGTGCATTTAGAAGAATTCAGTTATCTTATATGTAGGTATAAAGTCGATTTTCTTGTACTTACATATTTAGCAATAGAGATCGAAAAGCTTCAAATCATTAGTTTAACATATTTAAGTTAATAAACCTCCTTTAACGAACTGAAGTTGGCATAAAGCCACGGCGACATAACGGCAGTGCATTTAGAAGAATTCCGTAATCTTATGTTTAGGTATAAAGTCGATTTTCTTGTATATACACATTTAGCAATCGATAACGAAATGCTTCAAATCATTAGTTTAACATATTTAGGTTAATTAACCTTCTTTATCTTACTGAAGTTTACAT
>CM050324.1:12700641-12733319 GCA_027475135.1 Bactrocera correcta | reverse complement strand
GGAATTCTTCCCAAAAGTACTGTCGTTATGCCGCCATGGCTTTATATCAACTTCAATTCGTTAAAGAAGGTTAATTAACTTAAATTTGTTAAACTTATGATTTGAAGCATTTCGATATCGCTTGCTAAATGTGTATGTAAAAGAAAATCGAATTTATACCTAAACATAAGATTACGGAATTCTTCCAAATGTACTGTCGTTATGCCGCCATGGCTTTATGTCACCTTCATTACGTTAAAGAAAGGGTATTTAACTTAAATATGTTAAACTAAAGAATATTTAAGAAAATCGACTTTATACATAAATACACGATAACGGAATTCTTCTAAATGCACTGCCGTTATGCTGTTATGGCTTTATGTTAACTTCAGTTCGTTAAAGAAGGTGTTTTTACTTAACTATGTTAAACCAGTTATTTGAAGCATTTCGATATCGATTGCTTAATGCATATATAAAAGAAAATCGACTTTATACCTAGATATAAGATTACGGAATTCTTCCAAATGTACTGTCGTTATGCCGCCATGGCTTTATATCAACTTCAATTCGTTAAAGAAGGTTAACTAACTTAAATATGTTAAACGAATGATTTGCAGCATTTCGATATCGATAGCTGAATGCGTATATACAAGAAAATCGACTTTTTACTTAAATATAAGATTACGGAATTCTTCCAAATGCACTGCCATTATACCGCTTTGGCTTTATGTAAACTTCAGTTCGTTAAAGAAGGTTTATTAACATAAATATGTTAAACCAGTTATTTGAAGCATTTCGATATCGCTTGCTAAATGTGTATATACAACAAAATCGACTTTTTACCTAAACATAAGATTACGGAATTCTTCCAAATGTACTGTCGTTATGCCGCCATGGCTTTAAGCCAACTTCCGTTCGTTAAAGAAGGTTTATTAACTTAAATATGTTAAACTTATGATTTGAAGCATTTCGATATCGATTGCTAAATGCGTATATACAACAAAATCGGCTTTATACCTAAATATAAGATTACGGAATTCTTCCAAATGCACTGCCGTTATACCGCTTTGGCTTTATGTAAATTCAGTAAGATAAAAAAGGTTTATTAACTTAAATATGTTAAACTAATGATTTAAAGCATTTCGATATCGATTGCTAAATGTGTATATACAAGAAAATCGACCTTATACCTAAATATAAGATTACGGAATTCTTCCACATGTACTGTCGTTTTGCCGCTATGGCTTTATATCACCTTCATTACGGTAAAGAAGGTTAATTCCCTTAAATATGTTAAACTAATGATTTGAAGCATTTCGATATCGATTGCTAGATGCGTATATACAACAAAATCGACTTTATACCTAAACGTAAGGTTACGGAATTCTTCCAAATGTACTGCCGTTATGCCGCCATGGCTTTATGTCACCTTTATTACGTTAAAGAAGGCTATTTAACTTAAATATGTTAAACTAATGATTTGAAGCATTTCGTTATCGATTGCTAAAAGTGTATATACAAGAAAATCGACTTTATACCTATATATAAGATTACGGAATTCTTCTAAATGCACTGTCGTTATGCCGCCATGGCTTTATATCACCTTCATTACGTTAAAGAAGGTTAATTAACTTAAATATGTTAAACTGATGATTTGAACCATCTCGATATTGATTGCTAATGTGTATATACAAGAAAATCGACTTTATAAATAAAAATTTAAGATTACGGAATTCTTCTAAATGCACTGCCGTTATGCCGCCATGGCCTTAAGCCAACTTCAGTTCGTTAAAGAAGGTTTATTAACTTAAATATGTTAAACCAGTTATTTGAAGCATTCGATATCCATTGCTTAATGCATATATACCAGAAAATCGACTTTATACCTAAATATGAGACTACGGAATTCTTCCAAATGTTATTTCGTTATGTCGCCATGTCTTTATATAAACTTCAATAAGTTAAAGAAGGTTAATTAACTTAAATATGTTAAACTAATGATTTGAAGCATTTCGATATCGATTGCTAAGTGCGTATATACAACAACATCGACTTTATACCTAAATATAAGATAGCGAAATTCATATAAATATACTGCCGTTATACCGTTATTGCTTTATGTTAACTTCAGTAAGATAAAGAAGGTTAATTAACTTAAATATGCTAAACCAGTTATTTGATGCATTTCGATATCGATTGCTAAATGTGTAAATACAAGAAAATCGACTTTATACCTAAATATAAGATAACGGAATTCTTCTACATGCACTGCCGTTATGCCGCCATAGCTTTATGTCAACTTCAGTTCGTTAAAGAAGGTTTATTAACTTAAATATGTTAAACTAATGAGCTGAAGCATCTCGATATCAATTGCTAAATATGTATATACAACAAAATCGACTTTAAACCTAAATATAAGATAACGGAGTTCTTCTAAATGCACTGCCGTTATGCCGCCATGGCTTTGTGTTAACTTCATTACGTTAAAGAAGGTTAACTAACTTAAATATGTTAAACTAATGATTTGAAGCATTTCGATATCGATTGCTAAATGTGTATGTACAACAAAATCGACTTTATACCTAAATATAAGATAACGGAATTCATATAAATACACTGCCGTTATGCCGTTATGGCTTTATGTAAAGTTCAGTAAGATAAAGAAGATTAATTAACTTAAATATGTTAAACTACAGAATATTTAAGAAAATCGACTTTATACATAAATACACGATAACGGAATTCTTCTAAATGCACTGCCGTTATGCCGTTATGGCTTTATGTTAACTTCAGTTCGTTAAAGAAGGTTTTTTAACTTATATATGTTAAACCAGTTATTTGAAGCATTTCGATATCGATTGCTTAATGCATATATAAAAGAAAATCGACTTTATACCTAGATATAAGATTACGGAATTCTTCCAAATGTACTGTCGTTATGCCGCCATGGCTTTATATCAACTTCAATTCGTTAAAGAAGGTTAACTAACTTAAATATGTTAAACGAATGATTTGCAGCATTTCGATATCGCTTGCTAAATGTGTATGTAAAAGAAAATCGAATTTATACCTAAACATAAGATTACGGAATTCTTCCAAATGTACTGTCGTTATGCCGCCATGGCTTTATGTCACCTTCATTACGTTAAAGAAGGCTATTTAACTTAAATATGTTAAACTAAAGAATATTTAAGAAAATCGACTTTATACATAAATACACGATAACGGAATTCTTCTAAATGCACTGCCGTTATGCTGTTATGGCTTTATGTTAACTTCAGTTCGTTAAAGAAGGTTTTTTTACTTAACTATGTTAAACCAGTTATTTGAAGCATTTCGATATCGATTGCTTAATGCATATATAAAAGAAAATCGACTTTATACCTAGATATAAGATTACGGAATTCTTCCAAATGTACTGTCGTTATGCCGCCATGGCTTTATATCAACTTCAATTCGTTAAAGAAGGTTAACTAACTTAAATATGTTAAACGAATGATTTGCAGCATTTCGATATCGATAGCTGAATGCGTATATACAAGAAAATCGACTTTTTACTTAAATATAAGATTACGGAATTCTTCCAAATGCACTGCCATTATACCGCTTTGGCTTTATGTAAACTTCAGTTCGTTAAAGAAGGTTTATTAACATAAATATGTTAAACCAGTTATTTGAAGCATTTCGATATCGCTTGCTAAATGTGTATATACAACAAAATCGACTTTTTACCTAAACATAAGATTACGGAATTCTTCCAAATGTACTGTCGTTATGCCGCCATGGCTTTAAGCCAACTTCCGTTCGTTAAAGAAGGTTTATTACTTAAATATGTTAAACTTATGATTTGAAGCATTTCGATATCGATTGCTAAATGCGTATATACAACAAAATCGGCTTTATACCTAAATATAAGATTACGGAATTCTTCCAAATGCACTGCCGTTATACCGCTTTGGCTTTATGTAAATTCAGTAAGATAAAAAAGGTTTATTAACTTAAATATGTTAAACTAATGATTTAAAGCATTTCGATATCGATTGCTAAATGTGTATATACAAGAAAATCGACCTTATACCTAAATATAAGATTACGGAATTCTTCCACATGTACTGTCGTTATGCCGCTATGGCTTTATATCACCTTCATTACGGTAAAGAAGGTTAATTCCCTTAAATATGTTAAACTAATGATTTGAAGCATTTCGATATCGATTGCTAGATGCGTATATACAACAAAATCGACTTTATACCTAAACGTAAGGTTACGGAATTCTTCAAATGTACTAGCCGTTATGCCGCCATGGCTTTATGTCACCTTTATTACGTTAAAGAAGGCTATTTAACTTAAATATGTTAAACTAATGATTTGAAGCATTTCGTTATCGATTGCTAAAAGTGTATAATACAAGAAAATCGACTTTATACCTATATATAAGATTACGGAATTCTTCTAAATGCACTGTCGTTATGCCGCCATGGCTTTATATCACCTTCATTACGTTAAAGAAGGTTAATTAACTTAAATATGTTAAACTGATGATTTGAACCATCTCGATATTGATTGCTAATGTGTATATACAAGAAAATCGACTTTATAAATAAAAATTTAAGATTACGGAATTCTTCTAAATGCACTGCCGTTATGCCGCCATGGCCTTAAGCCAACTTCAGTTCGTTAAAGAAGGTTTATTAACTTAAATATGTTAAACCAGTTATTTGAAGCATTCGATATCCATTGCTTAATGCATATATACCAGAAAATCGACTTTATACCTAAATATGAGACTACGGAATTCTTCCAAATGTTATTTCGTTATGTCGCCATGTCTTTATATAAACTTCAATAAGTTAAAGAAGGTTAATTAACTTAAATATGTTAAACTAATGATTTGAAGCATTTCGATATCGATTGCTAAGTGCGTATATACAACAACATCGACTTTATACCTAAATATAAGATAGCGAAATTCATATAAATATACTGCCGTTATACCGTTATTGCTTTATGTTAACTTCAGTAAGATAAAGAAGGTTAATTAACTTAAATATGCTAAACCAGTTATTTGATGCATTTCGATATCGATTGCTAAATGTGTAAATACAAGAAAATCGACTTTATACCTAAATATAAGATAACGGAATTCTTCTACATGCACTGCCGTTATGCCGCCATAGCTTTATGTCAACTTCAGTTCGTTAAAGAAGGTTTATTAACTTAAATATGTTAAACTAATGAGCTGAAGCATCTCGATATCAATTGCTAAATATGTATATACAACAAAATCGACTTTAAACCTAAATATAAGATAACGGAGTTCTTCTAAATGCACTGCCGTTATGCCGCCATGGCTTTGTGTTAACTTCAGTGCGTTAAAGAAGCTTTATTAACAAAAATATGTTAAACTAATGAGTTGAAGCATCTCGATATCGATATCTAAATGTGTATATAAAAGAAAATCGACTTTATATCTAAATATAAGATTAGGGAATTCTTCCAAATGCACTGCCGTTATACCGTTATGGCTTTACGTACACTTCAGTAGGAAAAATAAGGTTAATTAACTTAAATATGTTAAACTAATGAGTTGAACCATCTCCATATCGATTGCTAATGTGTATTTACAACAAAATCGACTTATATACCTAAATATAAGATTACGGAATTCTTCTACATGCACTGCCGTTATGCCGCCATGGCTTTATATCAACTTCAATACGTTAAAGAAGGTTAATTAACTTAAATATGTTAAACTAATGATTTGAACCATCTCGATATTGATTGCTAATGTGTATATACAACAAAATCGACTTTATACCTAAATATAAAATTATAACATTACGGAATTCTTCTAAATGCACTGCCGTTATACCAATAAGGCTTTATGTAGTCTTCAGTATGCTAAAAAAATGTTTATTAACTTAATATGTTAAACTTATGATTTGAAGCATTTCGATATCGATAGCTAAAAGTGTATATACAAGAAAATCGATTTTATGCCTAGATATAAGATTACGGAATTCTTCTAAATGCACTGCCGTTATGCCGCCATGGCTTTATATCACCTTCATTACGTTAAAGAAGGTTAACTAACTTAAATATGTTAAACTAATGATTTGAAGCATTTCGATATCGATTGCTAAATGTGTATGTACAACAAAATCGACTTTATACCTAAATATAAGATAACGGAATTCATATAAATACACTGCCGTTATGCCGTTATGGCTTTATGTAAAGTTCAGTAAGATAAAGAAGATTAATTAACTTAAATATGTTAAACTACAGAATATTTAAGAAAATCGACTTTATACATAAATACACGATAACGGAATTCTTCTAAATGCACTGCCGTTATGCCGTTATGGCTTTATGTTAACTTCAGTTCGTTAAAGAAGGTTTTTTTAACTTATATATGTTAAACCAGTTATTTGAAGCATTTCGATATCGATTGCTTAATGCATATATAAAAGAAAATCGACTTTATACCTAGATATAAGATTACGGAATTCTTCCAAATGTACTGTCGTTATGCCGCCATGGCTTTATATCAACTTCAATTCGTTAAAGAAGGTTAATTAACTTAAATTTGTTAAACTTATGATTTGAAGCATTTCGATATCGCTTGCTAAATGTGTATGTAAAACAAAATCGAATTTATACCTAAACATAAGATTACGGAATTCTTCCAAATGTACTGTCGTTATGCCGCCATGGCTTTATGTCACCTTCATTACGTTAAAGAAGGCTATTTAACTTAAATATGTTAAACTAAAGAATATTTAAGAAAATCGACTTATACATAAATACACGATAACGGAATTCTTCTAAATGCACTGCCGTTATGCCGTTATGGCTTTATGTTAACTTCAGTTCGTTAAAGAAGGTTTTTTTTACTTAAATATGTTAAACCAGTTATTTGAAGCATTTCGATATCGATTGCTTAATGCATATATAAAAGAAAATCGACTTTATACCTAGATATAAGATTACGGAATTCTTCCAAATGTACTGTCGTTATGCCGCCATGGCTTTATATCAACTTCAATTCGTTAAAGAAGGTTAATTAACTTAAATTTGTTAAACTTATGATTTGAAGCATTTCGATATCGCTTGCTAAATGTGTATGTAAAAGAAAATCGAATTTATACCTAAACATAAGATTACGGAATTCTTCCAAATGTACTGTCGTTATGCCGCCATGGCTTTATGTCACCTTCATTACGTTAAAGAAGGCTATTTAACTTAAATATGTTAAACTAATGATTTGAAGCATTTCGATATCGATTGCTAAATGCGTATATACAACAAAATCGGCTTTATACCTAAATATAAGATTACGGAATTCTTCTAAATGTACTGTCGTTATGCCGCCATGGCTTTATATCAACTTCAATACGTTAAAGAAGGTTAACTAACTTATATATGTTAAACGAATGATTTGCAGCATTTCGATATCGATAGCAGAATGCGTATATGCAAGAAAATCGACTTTTTACTTAAATATAAGATTGCGGAATTCTTCCAAATGCACTGCCGTTATACCGCTTTGGCTTTTATGTAAACTTCAGTAAGATAAAGAAGGTTAATTAACTTAAATATGTTAAACTAATGATTTAAAGCATTTCGATATCGATTGCTAAATGTGTATATACAAGAAAATCGACCTTATACCTAAATATAAGATTACGGAATTCTTCCAAATCTACTCTCGTTTTCCGTTATGGCTTTATGTTAACTGCAGTTCGTTAAAGAAGGTTTTTTAACTTAAATATGTTAAACCAGTTATTTGAAGCATTTCGATATTGATTGCTTAATGCATATATAAAAGAAAATCGACTTTATACCTAAACATAAGATTACGGAATTCTTCTAAATGCACTGCCGTTATGCTGCCATGGCTTTACATCAACTTCAATACGTTAAAGAAGGTTAATTAACTTAAATATGTTAAACTAATGATTTGAAGCATTTCGATATCGATTGCTAGATGCGTATATACAAAAAAATCGACTTTATACCTAAATATAAGATTACGGCATTCTTCTAAATGCACTGTCGTTATGCTGCCATGGATTTATATCACCTTCATTACGGTAAAGAAGGTTAACTAACTTAAATATGTTAAACAATGATTTGAAGCATTTCGATATCGATTGCTAAATGTGTATGTACAACAAACTCGACTTTTTACCTGAATATAAGATTACGGAATTCTTCACTAAATGCACTGTCGTTATGCCGCCGTCGCTTTAAGCCAACTTCCGTTCGTTAAAGAAGGTTTATTAACTTAAATATGCTAAACCAATGATTTGAAGCATTTCGATATCGATAGCTAAATGGGTATATACAAGAAAATCGAATTTATACCTAAACATAAGATTACGGAATTCTTCCAAATGTACTGTCGTTATGCCGCCATGGCTTTATGTCACCTTCATTACGTTAAAGAAGGCTATTTAACTTAAATTTGTTAAACTAATGATTTGAAGCATTTCGATATCGATTGCTAAATGCGTATACATAACAAAATCGGCTTTATACCTAAATATAAGATTACGGAATTCTTCTAAATGTACTGTCGTTATGCCGCCATGGCTTTATATCAACTTCAATACGTTAAAGAAGGTTATCTAACTTAAATATGTTAAACGAATGATTTGCAGCATTTCGATATCGATAGCTGAATGCGTATATACAAGAAAATCGACTTTTTACTTAAATATAAGATTACGGAATTCTTCCAAATGCACTGCCGTTATACCGCTTTGGCTTTATGTAAACTTCAGTAAGATAAAGAAGGTTAATTAACTTAAATATGTTAAATTAATGACTTAAAGCATTTCGATATCTTTTGCTAGATGCGTATATACAAAAAAATCGACTTTATACCTAAATATAAGATTACGGAATTCTTCTAAATGCACCGTCGTTATGCCGCCATGGCATTATATCACCTTCATTACGGTAAAGAAGGCTAACTAACTTAAATATATTAAAATAATGATTTGAAGCATTTCGATATCGATTGCTTAATGTGTATATACAAGAAAATCGACTTTTTACATAAATATAAGACTACGGAATTCTTCTAAATGTACTAACGTTATGCCGCCATGGCTTTATATCAACTTCAGTACGTTAAAGAAGGTTAATTAACTTAAATATGTTAAACTAATGATTTGAAGCATTTCGATATCGATAGCTAAATGTGTATATACAAGAAAATCGACTTTATACCTAAATATAAGATTACGGAATTCTTCCAAATCTACTGTCGTTATGCCGCCATGGCTTTATATCAACTTCAGTTCGTTAAAGAAAGTTTATTGACTTAAATATGTTAAACAGTTATTTGAAGCATTTCGATATCGATTGCTAAATGCGTATATACAACAAAATCGACTTTATACCTAAATATAAGATTACGGAATTCTTCTAAATGCACTGTCGTTATGCCGCCATGGCTTTATATCACCTTCATTACGTTAAAGAAGGTTAGCTAACTTAAATATGTTAAACGAATGATTTGGAGCATTTCGATATCGATAGCTAAATGTGTATATACAAGAAAATCGACTTTTTACCTAAATATAAAATTATAGCATTACGGAATTCTTCTAAATGCACTGCCGTTATACCGTTAAGGCTTTATGTAGACTTCAGTATTCTAAAACATGTTTATTAACTTAATATGTTAAACTAATGATTTGAAGCATTTCGATATCGATAGCTAAATGTGTATGTACAAGAAATCGACTTTATACCTAACATAAGATTACGGAATTCTTCTAAATGCACTGCCGTTATGCCGCCATGGCTTTAAGCCAACTTCCGTTCGTTAAAGAAGGTTTATTAACATAAATATGTTAAACTAATGATTTGAAGCATTTCGATATTGATTGCTAAATGTGTATATACAAGAAAATCAACTTTATACATAAATATAAGACTACGGAATTCCTCCAAATGTATTGTCGTTATGCTGCCATGGCTTTGCATCAACTTCAATACGTTAAAGAAGGTTAATTAACTTAAATATGTTAAACTGATGATTTGAAGCATTTCGATATCGATTGCTAAATGCGTATATGCAACAAAATCGGCTTTATATCTAAATATAAGATTACGGAATTCTTCTGAATGCACTGTCGTGATGCCGCCATGGCTCTATATCACCTTCATTACGTTAAAGAAGGTTAACTAACTTAAATATGTTAAACGAATGATTTGAAGCATTTCGATATCGATAGCTAAATGTGTATATACAAGAAAAATCGACTCTTTACCTAAATATAAGATTACGGATTTTTTCCAAATGCACTGCCCTTTTACCGTTTTGGCTTTATGTAAACTTCAGTATGCTAAAAAAATGTTTATTAACTTAATATGTTAAACTAATGATTTAACGCATTTCGATATCGATTGCTAAATGCGTATATGCAACAAAATCGGCTTTATACCTAAATATAAGATTACGGAATTCTTCTAAATGCACTGTCGTGATGCCGCCATGGCTCTATATCACCTTCAATACGTTAAAGAAGGTTAACTAACTTAAATATATTAAAATAATGATTTGAAGCATTTCGATATCGATTGCTTAATGTGTATATACAAGAAAATCGACTTTTTACATAAATATAAGACTACGGAATTCTTCTAAATGTACTAACGTTATGCCGCCATGGCTTTATATCAACTTCAGTACGTTAAAGAAGGTTAATTAACTTAAATATGTTGAAATAATGATTTAAAGCATTTCGATATCGATTGCTAAATGTGTACATACAAGAAAATCGACTTTATACCTAATATAAGATTACGGAATTCTTCTAAATGCACTGCCGTTATGCCGCTGTGGCTTTAAGCCAACTTCCGTTCGTTAAAGAAGGTTTATTACTTAAATATGTTAAACTAATGATTTGAAGCATTTCGATATCGACTGCTAGATGCGTATATACAAGAAAATCAAATTTATACATAAATATAAGATTACGGAATTCTTCCAAATGTATTGTCGTTATGCTGCCATGGCTTTACATCAACCTCAATACGTTAAACAAGGTTTATTAACTTAAATATGTTAAACTAATGATTTGAAGCATTTCGATATCGACTGCTAGATGCGTATATACAAGAAAATCAAATTTATACCTAATATAAGATTACGGAATTCTTCTAAATGCACTGTCGTTATGCCGCCATGGCTTTATATCACCTTCATTACGTTAAAGAAGGTTAACTAACTTAAATATGTTAATCGAATGATTTGGAGCATTTCGATATCGATAGCTAAATGTGTAATATACAAGAAAATCGACTTTTTACCTAAATATAAAATTATAGCATTACGGAATTCTTCTAAATGCACTGCCGTTATACCGTTAAGGCTTTATGTAGACTTCAGTATTCTAAAAACATGTTTATTAACTTAATATGTTAAACTAATGATTTGAAGCATTTCGATATCGATAGCTAAAGGTGTATGTACAAGAAAATCGACTTTATACCTAATATAAGATTACGGAATTCTTCTAAATGCACTGCTGTTATGCCGCCATGGCTTTAAGCCAACTTCCGTTCGTTAAAGAAGGTTTATTAACATAAATATGTTAAACTAATGATTTGAAGCATTTCGATATTGATTGCTAAATGTGTATACACAAGAAAATCAACTTTATACATAAATATAAGGCTACGGAATTCCTCTAAATGTATTGTCGTTATGCTGCCATGGCTTTACATCAACTTCAATACGTTAAAGAAGGTTAATTAACTTAAATATGTTAAACTAATGATTTGAAGCATTTCGATATCGATTGCTAAATGCGTATATGCAACAAAATCGGCTTTATACCTAAATATAAGATTACGGAATTCTTCTAAATGCACTGTCGTGATGCCGCCATGGCTCTATATCACCTTCATTACGTTAAAGAAGGTTAACTAACTTAAATAAGTTAAACTAATGATTTGAAGCATCTCGATATCGATAGCGAAATGTGTATATACAAGAAAATCGACTCTTTACCTAAATATAAGATTACGGATTTTTTCCAAATGCACTGCCCTTTTACCGTTTTGGCTTTATGTAAACTTCAGTAAGATAAAGAAGGTTAATTAAAGCATTTCGATATCGATTGCTAAATGTGTATATACAACGAAATCGACCTTATACCTAAATATAAGATTACGGAATTCTTCCAAATCTACTGACGTTATGCCGCCATGGCTTTATATCAACTTCAATACGTTAAAGAAGGTTTAAATTTAAATTAAATATGTTAAACTAATGATTTGAAGCATTTCGATATCGATAGCTAAATGTGTATATACAAGAAAATCGACTTTATACCTAATATAAGATTACGGAATTCTTCTAAATGCACTGCCGTTATGCCGCTGTGGCTTTAAGCCAACTTCCGTTCGTTAAAGAAGGTTTATTAACTTAAAAATGTTAAACGAATGATTTGAAGCATTTCGATATCGATTGCTAAATGTGTATATACAAGAAAATCAACTTTATACATAAATATAAGATTACGGAATTCTTCCAAATGTATTGTCGTTATGCTGCCATGGCTTTACATCAACTTCGATACGTTAAACAAGGTTAATTAACTTAAATATGTTAAACTAATGATTTGAAGCATTTCGATATCGATTGCTAAATGCGTATTTACAACAAAATCGACTTTATACCTAAATATAAGATTACGGAATTCTTCTAAATGCACTGTCGTTATGCCGCCATGGCTTTATATCACCTTCATTACGCTAAAGAAGTTTAAATAACATAAATATGTTAAACTAATGATTTGAAGCATTTCGATATCGATTGCTAAATGTGTAAATACAAGAAAATCGACTATATACCTAAAAATTTGGATTACGGAACTCTTCTACCTGCACTGTCGTTATGCCGCCATGGCTTTATATCACCTTCATTACGTTAAAGAAGGTTAATTAACTTAAATATGTTAAACTAATGATTTGAAGCATTTCGATATCGATTGCTAAATGCGTATGTATAACAAAATCGAATTTTTACCTAAATATAAGATAACGGAATTCATATAAATATACCGCCGTTATGCCGTTAAGGCTTTATGTAAACTTCATTAAGATAAAGAAGGTTAATTAACTTAAAAAAGGGTAAATCAGTTATTTGAAGCATTTCGATATATATTGCTAAATGTGTAAATACAAGAAAATCGAATTTATACCTAAATATAAAATTATAACATTACGCATATCTTCTAAATGCACTGCGTTATACTGTTAAGGCTTTATGTAGACTTCAGTAAGCTAAAAAGCGTTTATTAACTTAATATGTTAAACTAATGATTTGAAGCATTTCGATATCGATAGCTAAATGTGTATATAAAAGAAAATCGACTTTATACATAAATATAAGACTACGGAAATCTTCCAAATGTATTGTCGTTAAGCCGCCATGGCTTTATGCAAACTTCCGTTCGTTAAAGAAGGTTTATTAACTTAAATATGTTAAACTAATGATTTGAAGCATTTCTATCTCGATTGCTAAATAGGTAAATACAAGAAAATCGACTTTATACCTAAATATAAGACTTCGGAATTCCTCCAAATGTATTGTCGTTACGCTGCCATGGCTTTACATCAACTCCATTTCGTTAAAGAAGGTTGATTAACTTAAATATGTTAAACTAATGATTTGAAATATTTCGATATCGATAGCTAAATGTGTATATACAAGAAAATCGACTTTTTACCTAAATATAAAAATATAGCAATACGGAATTCTTCTAAATGCACTGCCGTTATACCGTTAAGGCTTTATGTAGACTTCAGTATGCTAAAAAATGTTTATTAACGTAATATGTTAAACTTATGATTTGAAGCATTTCGATATCGATGGCTAAATGTGTATGTACAAGAAAATCGACTTTATACCTAATATAAGATTAAGGAATTCTTCTAAATGCACTGCCGTTATGCCGCCATGGCTTTAAGCCAACTTCCGTTCGTTAAAGAAGGTTTATTAACTTAAATATGTTAAACTAATGATTTGAAGCATTTCGATATTGATTGCTAAATGTGTGTATACAAGAAAATCAACTTTATACATAAATATAAGACTACGGAATTCCTCCAAATGTATTGTCGTTATGCTGCCATGGCTTTACATCAACTTCATTACGTTAAAGAAGGTTAATTAACTTAAATATGTTAAACTAATGATTTGAAGTATTCCGATATCGATTGCTAAATGCGTATATACAACAAAATCGGCTTTATACCTAAATAAAAGATTACGGAATTCTTCTAAATGCACTGTCGTTATGCCGCCATGGCTCTATATCACCTTCATTATGTTATAGAAGGTTAACTAACTTAAATATGTTAAACGAATGATTTGAAGCATTTCGATATCGATAGCTAAATGTGTATATACAAGAAAATCGACTCTTTACCTAAATATAAGATTACGGAATTTTTCCAAATGCACTGCCCTTATACCGTTTTGGCTTTATATAAACTTCAGTAAGATAAAGAAGGTTAATTAACTTAAATATGTTAAACTATTGATCTAAAGCATCGATATCGATTGCTAAATGTGCATATACAACAAAATCGACCTTATACCTAAATATAAGATTACGGAATTCTTCCAAATCTACTGCCGTTATGCCGCCATGGCTTTATATCACCTTCATTACGTTAAAGAAGGTTTACTAACTTAAATATGTTAAAATAATGATTTGAAGCATTTCGATATCGATTGCTTAATGTGTATATACAAGAAAATCGACTTTTTACATAAATATAAGACTACGGAATTCTTCTAAATGTACTAACGTTATGCCGCCATGGCTTTATATCAACTTCAGTACGTTAAAGAAGGTTAATTAACTTAAATATGTTAAACTAATGATTTGAAGCATTTCGATATCGATAGCTGAATGCGTATATACAAGAAAATCGACTTTTTACTTAAATATAAGATTACGGAATTCTTCCAAATGCACTGCCGTTATACCGCTTTGGCTTTATGTAAACTTCAGTAAGATAAAGAAGGTTAATTAACTTAAATATGTTAAATTAATGACTTAAAGCATTTCGATATCTTTTGCTAGATGCGTATATACAAAAAAATCGACTTTATACCTAAATATAAGATTACGGAATTCTTCTAAATGCACTGTCGTTATGCCGCCATGGCTTTATATCACCTTCATTACGTTAAAGGAGGTTAACTAACTTAAATATGTTAAACGAATGATTTGGAGCATTTCGATATCGATAACTAAATGTGTATGTACAAGAAAATCGACTCTTTACCTAAATATAAGATTACGGAATTCTTCTAAATGCACTGTCGTTATGCCGCCATGGCTTTATATCACCTTCATTACGTTAAAGGAGGTTAACTAACTTAAATATGTTAAACGAATGATTTGGAGCATTTCGATATCGATAACTAAATGTGTATGTACAAGAAAATCGACTCTTTACCTAAAATAAGATTACGGAATTTTTCCAAATGCACTGCCCTTTTACCGTTTTAGCTTTATGTAAACTTCAGTATGCTAAAAAATGTTTATTAACTTAATATGTTAAAATAATGATTTAACGCATTTCGATATCGATTGCTAAATGCGTATATGCAACAAAATCGGCTTTATACCTAAATATAAGATTACGGAATTCTTCTAAATGCCTTGTCGTGATGCCGCCATGGCTCCATATCACCTTCATTACGTTAAAGAAGGTTAACTAACTATAATATGTTAAACGAATGATTTGTAACATTTCGATATCGATAGCTAAATATGTATATACAAGAAAATCGACTCTTTACCTAAATATAAGATTACGGAATTTTTCCAAATGCACTGCCCTTTTACCGTTTTGGCTTAAAGTAAACTTCAGTAAGATAAAGAAGGTTAATTAACTTAAATATGTTGAAATAATGATTTAAAGCATTTCGATATCGATTGCTAAATGTGTATATACAACAAAATCGACTTTATACCTAAATATAAGATTACGGAATTCTTCCAAAACTACTGACGTTATGCCGCCATGGCTTTATATCAACTTCAATACGTTAAAGAAGGTTAATTAACTTAAATATGCTAAACCAGTTATCTGATGCATTTCGATATCGATAGCTAAATGTGTATATACAAGAAAATCGACTTTATACCTAGTATAAGATTACGGAATTCTTCTAAATGCACTGCCGTTATGCCGCTGTGGCTTTAAGCCAACTTCCGTTCGTTAAAGAAGGTTTATTAACTTAAATATGTTAAACGAATGATTTGAAGCATTTCGATATCGATTGCTAAATGCGTATATACAACAAAATCGACTTTATACCTAATATAAGATTACGGAATTCTTCTAAATGCCTTGCCGTTATGCCGCTGTGGCTTTAAGCCAACTTCCGTTCGTTAAAGAAAGTTTATTAACTTAAATATGTTAAACGAATGATTTGAAGCATTTCGATATCGATAGCTAAATGTGTATATACAACAAAATCGACTTTATACCTAAATATAAGATTACGGAATTCTTCCAAAACTACTGACGTTATGCCGCCATGGCTTTATATCAACTTCAATACGTTAAAGAAGTTTAACTAACATAAATATGTTAAACTAATGATTTGAAGCATTTCGATATCGATTGCTAAATGTGTAAATACAAGAAAATAGACTATATACCTAAATATAGGATTACGGAACTCTTCTACCTGCACTGTCGTTATGCCGCCATGGCTTTATATCACCTTCATTACGTTAAAGAAGGTTAATTAACTTAAATATGTTAAACTAATGATTTGAAGCATTTCGATATCGATTGCTAAATGCGTATGTATAACAAAATCGAATTTATACTTAAATATAAGATAACGGAATTCATATAAATATACCGCCGTTATGCCGTTAAGGCTTTATGTAAACTTCATTAAGATAAAGAAGGTTAATTAACTTAAATATGCTAAACCAGTTATTTAAAGCATTTCGATATATATTGCTAAATGTGTAAATACAAGAAAATCGACTTTATACCTAAATATAAAATTATAACATTACGTATATCTTCTAAATGCCCTGCCGTTATACTGTTAAGGCTTTATGCAGACTTCAGTAAGCTAAAAAGCGTTTATTAACTTAATATGTTAAACTAATGATTTGAAGCATTTCGATATCGATAGCTAAATGTGTATATAAAAGAAAATCGACCTTATACCTGAATATAAGATTACGGAATTCTTCTAAATGCACTATCGTTATGCCGCCATGGCTTTATATCACCTTCATTACGTTAAAGAAGGTTAACTAACTTAAATATGTTAAACGAAAGATTTGAAGCATTTCGATATCGATTGCTAAATGCGTTTAAACAACAAAATCGGCTTAATACCTAAATATAAGATTACGGAATTCTTCTAAATGCACTGTCGTTATGTCGCCATGGCTATCCTACTGAAGTTTACATAAAGCCAAAACGGCATAACGGCAGTGCATTTGGAAGAATTGCGTAATCTTATATTTAGGTAAAGAGTCGATTATCTTGTATATACACATTTAGCTATCGATATCGAAATGCTTCAAATCATTCGTTTAACATATTTAAGTTCATTAACCTTCTTTAACGTATTGAAGTTGATATAAAGCCTTGGCGGCATAACGACAGTACATTTGGAAGAATTCCGTTGTCTTATATTTAGGTATAAAGTCGATTTTCTTGTATGTACACATTTAGCGATCGATATCGAAATGCATCAAATAACTGGTTTAGCATATTTAAGTTAATTAACCTTCTTTATCATACCGAAGTTTACATAAAGCAATAACGGCATAACGGCAGTATATTTATATGAATTCCGTTATCTTATATTTAGGTATAAAGTCGATTTGTTCGTACACACACATTAAGCAATCGATACCGAAATGCTCCAAATCATTAGTTCAACATATTTAAGTTAATTAACCTTCTTTACCGTAATGAAGGTGATATAAAGCCATGGCGGCATAACGATAGTGCATTTAGAAGAATTCCGTAATCTTATATTTAGGTATAACGTCGATTTTCTTGTATATACACATATAGCAATCGATATCGAAATGCTTCACATCATTAGTTTAACATATTTAAGCTAATTAACCCTCTTTCTCTTACTAAAGTCTACAAAAGCCTTAACGGCGTAACGGCAGTGCATTTAGAAGAATTCCGTTATCTTATATTTAGGTATAAAGTCGATTTTCTTGTATATACTCATTTAGCAATCGATATCGAAATGCTTTAAATCATTAGTCTAATATATTTAAGTTAATAACGCTTCTTTAACGCACTGAAGTTAACATAAAGCCATGGCGGCATAACGGCAGTGCATGTAGAAGAATTCCGTAATCTTATATTTAGGCATAAAGTCGATTTTCTTGTATATAAACATATAGCAATCGATAACGAAATGCTTCAAATCATTAGTTTAACATATTTAAGCTAATTATCCCTCTTTATCTTACTAAAGTCTACAAAAGCTTTAACGGCGTAACGGCAGTGCATTTAGAAGAATTCCGTTATCTTATATTTAGGTATAAAGTCGATTTTCTTGTATATACTCATTTAGCAATCGATATCGAAATGCTTTAAATCATAAGTTTAAAATATTTAATTTCATAAACCTTCTTTAACGGACTGAATTTGGCATAAAGCAATGGCGGCATAACGGCAGTGCATTTAGAAGAATTCCGCAATCTTATATTTAGGTATAAAGTCGATTTTGTTGTATAAATATACGCATTTAGCAATCGACATCGAAGTGCTTCAAATCATTAGTTTAACATATTTAAGTTAATTAACCTTCTTTAACGTATTGAAGGTGATATAAAGCCATGGCGGCATAACGACAGTACATTTGGAAGAATTCCGTAATCTTATGTTTAGGTATAAATTCGATTTTCATGTATATACACATTTAGCAAGCGATATCGAAATGCTTCAAATCATTAGTTTAACATATTTAAGTTAATAAACCTTCTTTACTACTAAAGTCTACAAAAGCCTTAACGGCGTAACGGCAGTGCATTTAGAAGAATTCCGTTATCTTATATTTAGGTATAAAGTCGATTTTCTTGTATATACTCATTTAGCAATCGATATCGAAATGCTTTAAATCATTAGTCTAATATATTTAAGTAATAACGCTTCTTTAACGCACTGAAGTTAACATAAAGCCATGGCGGCATAACGGCAGTGCATGTAGAAGAATTCCGTAATCTTATATTTAGGCATAAAGTCGATTTTCTTGTATATAAACATATAGCAATCGATAACGAAATGCTTCAAATCATTAGTTTAACATATTTAAGCTAATTATCCCTCTTTATCTTACTAAAGTCTACAAAAGCTTTAACGGCGTAACGGCAGTGCATTTAGAAGAATTCCGTTATCTTATATTTAGGTATAAAGTCGATTTTCTTGTATATACTCATTTAGCAATCGATATCGAAATGCTTTAAATCATAAGTTTAAAATATTTAATTTCATAAACCTTCTTTAACGGACTGAATTGGCATAAAGCAATGGCGGCATAACGGCAGTGCATTTAGAAGAATTCCGCAATCTTATATTTAGGTATAAAGTCGATTTTGTTGTATAAATATACGCATTTAGCAATCGACATCGAAGTGCTTCAAATCATTAGTTTAACATATTTAAGTTAATTAACCTTCTTTAACGTATTGAAGGTGATATAAAGCCATGGCGGCATAACGACAGTACATTTGGAAGAATTCCGTAATCTTATGTTTAGGTATAAATTCGATTTTCATGTATATACACATTTAGCAAGCGATATCGAAATGCTTCAAATCATTAGTTTAACATATTTAAGTTAATAAACCTTCTTTAACGAACTGAAGTTAACATAAAGCCATAACGGCATAACGGCAGTGCATTTAGAAGAATTCAGTTATCTTATATTTAGGTATAAAGTCGATTTTCTTGTATTTACATATTTAGCAATCGAGATCGAAAAGCTTCAAATCATTAGTTTAACATATTTAAGTAAATAAACCTTCTTTAACGAACGGAAGTTGGCATAAAGCCATGGCGACATAACGGCAGTGCATTTAGAAGAATTCCGTAATCTTATATTTAGGTATAAAGTCGATTTTCTTGTATATACACATTTAGCAATCGATAACGAAATGCTTCAAATCATTAGTTTAACATATTTAGGTTAATTAACCTTCTTTATCTTACTGAAGTTTACATAAAGCCATAACGGTATAACAGCAGTGCATTTGGAAGAATTCCGTAAACTTATATTTAGGTTTAAAGTCGATTTTGCTGTATATACATATTTAGCAATCGATATCGAGATGCTTCAACTCACTAGTTTAACATATTTAAGTTAATAAACCTTCTTTAACGAACTGAAGTTGGCATAAAGCTATGGCGGCATAACGGCAGTGCATGTAGAAGAATTCCGTAAACTTATATTTAGGTTTAAAGTCGATTTTGCTGTATATACATATTTAGCAATCGAGATCAAAAAGCTTCAAATCATTAGTTTAACATATTTAAGTAAATAAACCTTCTTTAAAGAACGGAAGTTGGCATAAAGCCATGGCGACATAACGGCAGTGCATTTAGAAGAATTCCGTAATCTTATATTTAGGTATAAAGTCGATTTTCTTGTATATACACATTTAGCAATCGATAACGAAATGCTTCAAATCATTAGTTTAACATATTTAGGTTAATTAACCTTCTTTATCTTACTGAAGTTTACATAAAGCCATAACGGTATAACAGCAGTGCATTTGGAAGAATTCCGTAAACTTATATTTAGGTATAAAGTCGATTTTTTTGTATTTACATATTTAGCAATCGAGATCGAAATGCTTCAAATCATTAGTTTAACATATTTAAGTTAATAAACCTTCTTTAACGATTGGAAGTTGGCATAAAGCCATGGCGGCACAATACATTTGGAGGAATTCCGTAGTCTTATATTTATGTATAAAGTCGATTTTCTTGTATATGCGCATTTAGCTATCGATATCGAAATGCTTCAAATCATTAGTTTAACATATTAAGTTAATAAACGGTTTTTAGCTTACTGAAGTCTACATAAAGCCTTAACAGTATACCGGCAGTGAATTTAGAAGATATCCGTAATGTTATAATTTTATATTTATGTATAAAGTCGATTTTCTTGTATTTACACATTTAGCAATATATATCGAAATGCTTCAAATAACTGTTTTAGCATATTTCAGTTAATTAACCTTCTTTATCTTAATGAAGTTTACATAAAGCCTTAACGGTATAACGGCGGTATATTTATATGAATTCCGTTATCTTATATTTAGGTATAAAGTCGCTTTTGTTGTACATACGCATTTAGCAATCGATATCGAAATGCTTCAAATCATTAGTTTAACATATTTAAGTTAATTAACCTTCTTTAACGTAATGAAGGTGATATAAAGCCATGGCGGCATAACGACAGTGCAGGTAGAAGAGTTCCGTAATCTTATATTTAGGTATATAGTCGATTTTCTTGTATTTACACATTTAGCAATCGATATCGAAAATCTTCAAATCATTAGTTTAGCATATTCATGTTAGTTAAACTTCTTTAACGTAATGAAGGTGATATAAAGCCATGGCGGCATAACGACAGTGCATTTAGAAGAATTCCGTAATCTTATATTTAGGTATAAAATCGATTTTCTTGTATATACACATTAAGCAATCGATATCGAAATGATTCAAATCATTATTTTAACATATTTAAGTTAATTAACCTTCTTTATCTTACTGAAGTTTACATAAAGCCATGGACGGCATAACGGCAGTGCATTTAGAAGAATTCCGTAATCTTATATCTAGGCATAAAATCGATTTTCTTGTATATACACTTTTAGCTATCGATATCGAAATGCTTCAAATCATTAGTTTAACATATTTAAGTTAATAAACCTTCTTTAACGATTGGAAGTTGGCATAAAGCCATGGCGGCACAATACATTTGGAGGAATTCCGTAGTCTTATATTTATGTATAAAGTCGATTTTCTTGTATATGCGCATTTAGCTATCGATATCGAAATGCTTTAAATCATTAGTTTAACATATTAAGTTAATAAACGGTTTTTAGCTTACTGAAGTCTACATAAAGCCTTAACAGTATACCGGCAGTGAATTTAGAAGATATCCGTAATGTTACAATTTTATATTTAGGTATAAAGTGGATTTTCTTTTATTTACACCTTTAGCAATCGATATCGAAATGCTTCAAATAATTGTTTAGCATATTTAAGTTAATTAACCTTCTTTATCTTACGGAAGTTTACATAAAGCCATAACGGCATAACGGCAGTATATTTATATGAATTCCGTAATCTTATATTTAGGTATAAAGTCGATTTTGTTGTATATACGCATTAAGCAATCGATATCGAAATGCTTCAAATCATTAGTTTAATATATTTAAGTTAATAACGCTTCTTTAACGCACTGAAGTTAACATAAAGCCATGGCGGCATAACGGCAGTGCATGTAGAAGAATTCCGTAATCTTATATTTAGGCATAAAGTCGATTTTCTTGTATATACACATATAGCAATCGATATCGAAATGCTTCAAATCATAAGTTTAACATATTTAAGCTAATTTACCCTCTTTATCTTACTTAAGTCTACAAAAGCCTTAACGGCGTAACAGCAGTGCATTTGGAAGAATTCCGTAAACTTATATTTAGGTTTAAAGTCGATTTTCTTGTATATACTCATTTAGCAATCGATATCGAAATGCTTCAAATCATTAGTTTAAAATATTTAATTTCATAAACCTTCTTTAACGGACTGAAGTTGGCATAAAGCAATGGCGGCATAACGGCAGTGCATTTAGAAGAATTCCGTAATCTTATATTTAGGTATAAAGTCGATTTTGTTGTATAAATATACGCATTTAGCAATCGACATCGAAGTGCTTTAAATCATTAGTTT
The DNA here is from genome assembly GCA_027475135.1 of Bactrocera correcta. Taxonomy (NCBI): domain Eukaryota; kingdom Metazoa; phylum Arthropoda; class Insecta; order Diptera; family Tephritidae; genus Bactrocera; species Bactrocera correcta. Next base: position 12,710,321 of record CM050324.1, on the reverse strand, counting down.
AACATATTTAAGTTAATTAACCTTCTTTAACGTATTGAAGTTGATATAAAGCCATGGCGGCATAACGACAGTACATTTGGAAGAATTCCGTAATCTTATGTTTAGGTATAAATTCGATTTTCATGTATATACACATTTAGGAAGCGATATCGAAATGCTTCAAATCATTAGTTTAACATATTTAAGTTAATAAACCTTCTTTAACGAACTGAAGTTAACATAAAGCCATAACGGCATAACGGCAGTGCATTTAGAAGAATTCAGTTATCTTATAAGTAGGTATAAAGTCGATTTTCTTGTATTTACATATTTAGCAATCGAGATCGAAAAGCTTCAAATCATTAGTTTAACATATTTAAGTAAATAAACCTTCTTTAACGAACGGAAGTTGGCATAAAGCCACGGCGACATAACGGCAGTGCATTTAGAAGAATTCCGTAATCTTATATTTAGGTATTAAGTCGATTTTCTTGTATGCACACATTTAGCAATCGATAACGAAATGCTTCAAATCATTAGTTTAACATATTTAGGTTAATTAATCTTCTTTATCTTACTAAAGTTTACATAAAGCCATAACGTTATAACAGCAGTGCATTTGGAAGAATTCCGTAAACTTATATTTACGTATGAAGTCGATTTTGCATTATATACATATTTAGCAATCGATATCGAGATGCTTCGACTCATTAGTTTAACATATTTAAGTTAATAAACCTTCTTTAACGAACTGAAGTTGGCATAAAGCCATGGCGGCATAACGGCAGTGCATGTAGAAGAATTCCGTTATCTTATATTTAGGTACAAAGCCGATTTTCTTGTATATACATATTTAGCAATCGATACCGAAATGCTGCAAATCATTAGTTTAACATATTTATGTTAATAAACCTTCTTTAACGCACTGAAGTCTACATAAAGCCTTAACGGTATAACCGCAGTGCATTTAGAAGAATTCCATAATCTTATATTTAGGTACAAAGCCGATTTTCTTGTATATACATATTTAGCAATCGATACCGAAATGCTGCAAATCATTAGTTTAACATATTTATGTTAATAAACCTTCTTTAACGCACTGAAGTCTACATAAAGCCATGGCGACATAACGGCAGTGCATTTAGAAGAATTCCGTAATCTTATATTTAGGTATAAAGTCGATTTTCTTGTATATACACATTTAGCAATCGATACCGAAATGCTGCAAATCATTAGTTTAATATATTTATGTTAATAAACCTTCTTTAACGCACTGAAGTCTACATAAAGCCATGGCGACATAACGGCAGTGCCTTTAGAAGAATTCCGTAATCCTATATTTAGGTATAAAGTCGATTTTCTTGTATATACACATTTAGCAATCGATACCGAAATGCTGCAAATCATTAGTTTAACATATTTATGTTAATAAACCTTCTTTAACGCACTGAAGTCTACATAAAGCCTTAACGGTATAACCGCAGTGCATTTAGAAGAATTCCGTAATCTTATATTTAGGTACAAAGCCGATTTTCTTGTATATACATATTTAGCAATCGATACCGAAATGCTGCAAATCATTAGTTTAACATATTTATGTTAATAAACCTTCTTTAACGAACTGAAGTTGGCATAAAGCTATGGCGGCATAACGGCAGTGCATGTAGAAGAATTCCGTTATCTTATATTTAGGTACAAAGCCGATTTTTTGTATATACATATTTAGCAATCGATACCGAAATGCTGCAAATCATTAGTTTAACATATTTATGTTAATTAACCTTCTTTAACGCACTGAAGTCTACATAAAGCCATGGCGACATAACGACAGTGCATTTAGAAGAATTCCGTAATCTTATATTTAGGTATAAAGTCGATTTTCTTGTATATATACATTTAGCAATCGAGATCGAAATGCTTCAAGTCATTAGTTTAACATATTTAAGTTAATAAACCTTCTTTAACGAACGGAAGTTGGCATAAAGCCATGGCGGCATAACGACAATACATTTGGAAGAATTCCGTAGTCTTATATTTATGTATAAAGTTGATTTTCTTGTATATACACATTTAGCTATCGATATTGAAGTGCTTCAAATCATTAGTTTAACATATTAAGTTAATAAACGCTTTTTAGCTCACTGAAGTCTACATAAAGCCTTAACAGTATAACGGCAGTGAATTTAGAAGATATCCGTAATGTTCTAATTTTAGATTTAGGTATAAAGTGGATTTTCTTGTATCTACACATTTAGCAATCGATATCGAAATGCTTCAAATAATTGGTTTAGCATATTTAAGTTAATTAACCTTCTTTATCTTACTGAAGTTTACATAAAGCCATAACGGCATAACGGCAGTATATTTATATGAATTCCGTAATCTTATATTTAGGTATAAAGTCGATTTTGTTGTATATACTCATTTAGCAATCGATATCGAAATGCTTCAAATCATTAATTTAACATATTTAAGTTAATTAACCTTCTTTAACGTACTGAAGTTGATATAAAGCCATGGCGGCATAACGACAGTACATTTGGAAGAATTCCGTAGTCTTATATTTATGCAAAAAGTCGATTTTCTTGTACATACACATTTAGCGATCGATATCGAGATGCTTCAACCCATTAGTTTAACATATTTATTTTAATAAACCTCCTTTAACGATCTGAAGTTGGCATAAGGCCTAGGCGGCATAACGGCAGTGCATTTAGAAGAATTCCGTTATCTTATATTTAGGTATAAAGTCGATTTTCTTGTATATACTCATTTAGCAATCGATATCGAAATGCTTCAAATCATGAGTTTAATATATTTAAGTTAATAACGCTTCTTTAACGCACTGAAGTTAACATAAAGCCATGGCGGCATAACGGCAGTGCATGTAGAAGAATTCCGTAATCTTATATTTAGGCATAAAGTCGATTTTCTTGTATATACACATATAGCAATCGATATCGAAATGCTTCAAATCATTAGTTTAAAATATTTAATTTCATAAACCTTCTTTAACGGACTGAAGTTGGCATAAAGCAATGGCGGCATAACGGCAGTGCATTTAGAAGAATTCCGTAATCTTATATTTAGGTATAAAGTCGATTTTGTTGTATAAATATACGCATTTAGCAATCGACATCGAAGTGCTTCAAATCATTAGTTTAACATATTTAAGTTAATAAACCTTCTTTAACGAACAGAAGTTGGCTTAAAGCCATGGCGGCATAACGGCAGTGCATTTAGAAGAATTCCGTAATCTTATATTAGGTATAAAGTCGATTATCTTGTACATACACATTTAGCTATCGATATCGAAATGCTTCAAATCATTAGTTTAACATATTAAGTTAATAAACATGTTTTAGAATACTGAAGTCTACATAAAGCCATAACGGTATAACGGCAGTGCATTTAGAAGAATTCCGTAATGCTATAATTTTATATTTAGGTAAAAAGTCGATTTTCTTGTACATACACATTTAGCTATCGATATCGAAATGCTTCAAATCATTGTTTAACATATTAAGTTAGATAAACATGTCTTTAGTATACTGAAGTCAATAAAGCCATAGACGTATAACGAGCAGTGCATTTAGAAGAATTCCGATTAATTTATATTTAGGTAAAAAGTCGATTTTCGTTGTATATACGCATTTAGCATCGATATCGAAATGCTCAAATATTCTGGTTTAACATATTTAAGTCATTAACCTTCTTTAACGAATGAAGGTGATATAAAGCCATGGCGGCATAACGACAGTGCATTTGAAGAATTCCGTAATCTTATATTTAGGTATAAAGTCGATTTTGTTGTAATACGCATTTAGCAATCGATATCGAAATGCTTCAAATAACTTGGTTTAACATATTTAAGTTCAATAAACTTTCTTTAACGAACTGAAGTTGATATAAAGCCATGGCGGCATAACGACAGTACATTGGAAGAATTCCGTAATCTTATATTTAGGTATAAAGTCGATTTTCTTGTATATACAATTTAGCATCGATATCGAAATGCTTCAAATCATAGTTTAACATATTTAGATTATTAACCTTCTATAACGTACTGAAGTTGATATAAAGCCATGGCGGCATAACGGCAGTGCATTTGGAAGAATTCCGTAATCTTATATTTAGGTATAAGGTCGATTTTTTGTCTATCACATTTAGCAATCGATATCGATGCTTTAATCAATAGTTTAACATATTTAAGTTAATTAACCTTCTTTATCTTAATGAAGTTTACATAAAGCCATTAACGGCATAACGGCGGATGATTTAATGAATTCGTTATCTTATATTTAGGTATAAAGCTCGATTTTGTTGTATACGCATTTAGCAATCGATATCGAAATGCTTCAAATCATTAGTTTAACATATTTAAGTTAATTAACCTTCTTTAACGTAATGAAGGTGATATAAAGCCATGGCGGCATAACGACAGTGCATTTAGAAGAATTCCGTAATCTTATATTTAGGTATAAGTCGATTTTCTTGTATTTACACATTTAGCAATCGATATCGAAATGCTTCAAATCATTAGTTTAACATATTTAAGTTAAACTTCTTTAACGTAACTGAAGTTGATATAAAGCCATGGCGGCATAACGACAGTGCATTTGGAAGAATTCCGTAATCTTATATTTAGGTATAAAGTCGATTTTCTTGTATATACACATTTAGCTATCGATATCGAAATGCTTCAATCATTAGTTTAACATATTTAAGTTAATTAACCTTCTTTAACGTACTGAAGTTGACATAAAGCCATGGCGGCATAACGGCAGTGCATTTAGAAGAATTGCGTTATCTTATATTTAGGTATAAAGTCGATTTTCTTGTATTTACTATTTAGCAATCGAGATCGAAAAGCTTCAAATCATTAGTTTAACATACTTAAGTTAATAAACCTTCTTTAACGAACGGAAGTTGGCATAAAGCCACGGCGACATAACGGCAGTGCATTTAGAAGAATTCCGTAATCTTATATTTAGGTATTAAGTCGATTTTCTTGTATGCACACATTTAGCAATCGATAACGAAATGCTTCAAATCATTAGTTTAACATATTTAGGTTAATTAATCTTCTTTATCTTACTAAAGTTTACATTAAGCCATAACGTTATAACAGCAGTGCATTTGGAAGAATTCCGTAAACTTATATTTACGTATGAAGTCGATTTTGCATTATATACATATTTAGCAATCGATATCGAGATGCTTCAACTCATTAGTTTAACATATTTAAGTTAATAAACCTTCTTTAACGAACTGAAGTCTACATAAAGCCATGGCGGCATAACGGCAGTGCATTTAGAAGAATTCCGTAATCTTATATTTAGGTACAAAGCCGATTTTCTTGTATATACATATTTAGCAATCGATACCGAAATGCTGCAAATCATTAGTTTAACATATTTATGTTAATAAACCTTCTTTAACGACTGAAGTCTACATAAAGCCATGGCGGCATAACGGCAGTGCATTTAGAAGAATTCCGTAATCTTATATTTAGGTACAAAGCCGATTTTCTTGTATATACATATTTAGCAATCGATACCGAAATGCTGCAAATCATTAGTTTAACATATTTATGTTAATAAACCTTCTTTAACGCACTGAAGTCTACATAAAGCCATGGCGGCATAACGGCAGTGCATTTAGAAGAATTCCGTAATCTTATATTTAGGTACAAAGCCGATTTTCTTGTATATACATATTTAGCAATCGATACCGAAATGCTGCAAATCATTAGTTTAACATATTTATGTTAATAAACCTTCTTTAACGAACTGAAGTTGGCATAAAGCTATGGCGGCATAACGGCAGTGCATGTAGAAGAATTCCGTTATCTTATATTTAGGTACAAAGCCGATTTTCTTGTATATACATATTTAGCAATCGATACCGAAATGCTGCAAATCATTAGTTTAACATATTTATGTTAATAAACCTTCTTTAACGCACTGAAGTCTACATAAAGCCTATGGCGGCATAACGCAGTGCATTTAGAAGAATTCCGTAATCTTATATTTAGGTACAAAGCCGATTTTCTTGTATATACATATTTAGCAATCGATACCGAAATGCTGCAAATCATTAGTTTAACATATTTATGTTAATAAACCTTCTTTAACGAACTGAAGTTGGCATAAAGCCATGGCGGCATAACGGCAGTGCATTTAGAAGAATTCCGTATCTTATATTTAGGTATAAAGTCGATTTTCTTGTATATACACATTTAGCAATCGATATCGAAATGCTCAAATCATTAGTTTAACATATTTAAGTTAATAAACCTTCTTTAACGACTGAAGTCTACATAAAGCCATGGCGCATAACGGCAGTGCATTTAGAAGAATTCCGTAATCTTATATTTAGGTATAAAGTCGATTTTCTTGTATATACACATTTAGCAATCGATATCGAAATGCTTCAAATCATTAGTTTAACATATTTAAGTTAATAAACCTTTTTAACGTACTGAAGTTGACATAAAGCCATGGCGGCATAACGACAGTACATTTGGAAGAATTCCGTAGTCTTATATTTATGTATAAAGTGATTTTCTTGTATATACACATTTAGCAATCGATATCGAAATGCTTCAAATCATTAGTTTAACATATTTAAGTTAATAAACCTTCTTTACTTACTGAAGTTACATAAAGCCTAACGGCATAACGGCAGTGAATTTGAGATATGAATTCCGTAATCTTAATTTAGGTATAAAGTCGATTTTCTTGTATTACACATTTAGCAATCGATATCGAAATGCTTCAAATCATTGTTTAACATATTTAAGTTAATTAACCTTCTTTATCTTACTGAAGTTTACATAAAGCCATAACGGCATAACGGCAGTATATTTATAGAATTCCGTAATCTTATATTTAGGTATAAAGTCGATTTGTTGTAATACTCATTTAGCAATCGATATCGAAATGCTTCAAATCATTAGTTTAACATATTTAAGTTAATTAACCTTCTTTAACGTACTGAAGTTGATATAAAGCCATGGCGGCATAACGACAGTACATTTAGAAGAATTCCGTATCTTATATTTATGCAAAAAGTCGATTTTCTTGTAATACACATTTAGCATCGATATCGAGTGCTTAACCATTAGTTTAACAATTTATTTTAATAAACCTCCTTTAACGATCTGAAGTTGGCATATGGCCTAGGCGGCATAACGGCAGTGATTTAACGAGTTCCGTTATCGTAGTATTTATGTATAAAGTCGATTTTGCTGTAAATATTCATTAGTTTCAACGATATTCAAAGTTAATTAACTGTTTACTTACTGAAGTTTACATAAGCATAAGCATAACGGCAGTATATTTATACGTAATTCCGTTACTATAGTGGTATAAAGCGATTTGTGTTGTACATACACATTTAGCAATCGTTCGAATGCTTCAGTAACTGGTTTACATATTTAGGAGTTAACCTTTCTTTAACGTAATAAGTTATAAAGCCATGTGCGGCAACGACAGTCATTTAAGGAATCGTAAGAAGGTATACAAGCACGTTTAGGATAATTTAACACACCATAGTAGCCAACAACAAAGGAACGAGTAACAACACGCTTCCGGACAACATTTCAATTCCACCGAAATCGCTGACGATGCGTCTGGGGCTGAGCGTGCGAAAATTATTTTTCCAACGATATTGCTGACGAAGCGCTCAACGAGTTGCGCGTGACAACAACAAACACCTATCGCTGCTACTGCGCTGGCAAGTCACGTGGCAGAGCGTGTGTTATTCAGACAGGTATTTAGGCGTAGTCGCCGCTACAATAACTTTAAGACGGTTCAGTTGTATTTACTCGCTCAACCTTTACGGTTGCCCTTGCTCCAAGCAAGGGAAATAAAGAAAATCATAAATTAAACAACCGGTCTTGTAATTGGCGCCCAACGTGGGGCCATAACAAAATCCTTGTACAGGATAATTTCGTGGCCACGGTGCTCGGACGCACGCCAAGCCGAGGCGTAGCCATCGAGGGACTAAACTAACAACCATCGAGGGACTAAACTAACAGCCATCGAGGGACTAAACTAACAACCATCGAGGGACTAAATTAACAACCATCGAGGGACTAAAACTATTACTATTACTACAATATGAAAGAATCTATGTAAGTAGAGTGCTCGAGATATTGACATATTCGTTGAAATTGAAGCATCAGCTTAAAAAATATTAATATAAATATTAATTTAAGTAAATTTTGTTTTAATTTGAAAATAAAAAATTTTAAAGTGAATAAAGAATAAAAGGAATATCAAGGAACATGGACGAAAATATTCTTCGCGCCGTGCTGGGTGCCGCTGTGCGGACAGCAACGGAGCAGACGAGACGAGACTTCCAAACGACTATTGACGATTTTACCGCTAGGATAACACTAATCGAAAGACCAGTTCAGGTAGAGGAGTATAGGGAGATTGCAATTGACCCCACTGTTAGGTGCGATGAGTCGCTGGATGTTGTAAAGTCGTTGCCAGAGTTCAATGGTGACCATTCACGATACGTGTCGTGGCGCCAGGCGGCTCATACCACGTATAAAATTTTTGAAAACGCGCAGGGCAGCTCGAAACATTACCAGGCAGTGGCTATTATTAGGAACAAAGTAGTTGGATCTGCGGATGCGACACTATCGTCGTTTAATACAATTCTCAATTTCAAAGCCATAATAGCAAGGCTCGATTTTACCTACTCGGACAAAAAACCCGTCTACATATTGGAACAAGAAATGTCCACCCTCCGGCAGGGAAGACTATCTATTACAGCATTTAACGATGAGGTGGGAAAGAAACTAACGGCTATTATCAACAAAAATTTGATGACCTACGTAAACAAGAAGGACGTCTTGGAATCACTTAATACTAAGTATCGTCAGGACGCATTAAGGGTGTTCATATCGGGTCTTAACCACCCGCTGTGCGATATTCTATTTTCTTCAAGGCCAGCTGACATGGCATCGGCCTTGGCACTCGCACAAGAACTGGAATCCAACCAGACACGCTCTTTATTTGCTCAGAGGTTTTCAGACACTAAATTCCCAGCCAATGGCATGCAATCACGCAATTTCACCGGAATGCCGTTAATAAGCCCTCACTTCCTTAGGCAGTCAGACGGGCAACCGCAACAGAGACCTATTTCCAGGCCCACCCCAATGGATGTGGATCCAAGCCTCTCTAAACTCAGATATCCAACGCAGAATATAGGTTCCAATTTTAAAGCAGCACCACAAGTGGTACAACCATCAACTTCCTCTCCTATCGCAAGGAATTTCCCTTCTGGAAGAACAGCCTTCGGGAACCAATACCCGAGAAATATTATAACTTCTGATACTCAACAGGCACAGAAAAGACAACGCGATAGTGACCGTGCTAACCTAAATAAGATACAACGCTTGAACCACTTAGGACAAAGTACCGTAACGGACGATATTAATGGGGATCCCAACTGTTATTACCAACCCGAATATTTTGATGACTATGCATACAAATACAATAGGACAATTCATTCAGTGACAAGACAACGGCCCATTGACATTATTCATTCTGACACACAGAAATTTTTAGATGAAGTCAAAGACAGCTTGATCAAAGCAAAAAATTCTGACCTTAGCTACCACAACCGAAAAAGGGTAACAAAAATTTTTAAGCCAGGTGAGAAGGTCTTTATAAAGGCCAACA
>CM050324.1:12677641-12699641 GCA_027475135.1 Bactrocera correcta | reverse complement strand
AGGTTAACTAACTTAAATATGTTAAACGAATGATTTGGAGCATTTCGATATCGATAGCTAAATGTGTATATACAAGAAAATCGACTTTTTACCTAAATATAAAATTATAGCATTACGGAATTCTTCTAAATGCACTGCCGTTATACCGTTAAGGCTTTATGTAGACTTCAGTATTCTAAAACATGTTTATTAACTTAATATGTTAAACTAATGATTTGAAGCATTTCGATATCGATAGCTAAATGTGTATGTACAAGAAAATCGACTTTATACCTAATATAAGATTACGGAATTCTTCTAAATGCACTGCCGTTATACCGCCAAGGCTTTATGTAGACTTCAGTAAGCTTTAAAAAGGTTTATTAACTTAAAAATGTTAAAATAATGATTTGAAGCACTTCAATATCGATAGCTAAATGGGTTTATATACAAGAAAATCGACTTTATACATAAATATAAGACTACGGAATTCTTCCAAATGCACTTTCCGTTATGCCGCCATGGCTTTATGCCAACTTCCGTTCGTTAAAGAAGGTTTATTAACTTAAATATGTTAAACTAATGACTTTTAAGCATTTCGATATCGATTGCTAAATGTGTATATACAAGAAAATCGACTTTATACCTAAATATAAGATTACGGAATTCTTCTAAATGCACTGCCGTTATGTCGCCATGGCTTTATGTAGACTTCAGTGCGTTAAAGAAGGTTTATTAGCATAAATAGGTTAAACTAATGATTTGAAGCATTTCGATATCGATTGCTAAATATGTATATACAAGAAAATCGACTTTATACCTAAATATAAGATAACGGAATTCTTCTACATGCACTGCCGTTATGCCGCCATAGGGTTTATGCCAACTTCAGTTCGTTAAAGAAGGTTTATTAACGTAAATATGTTAAACTAATGATTTGAAGCATTTCGATATCGATGGCTAAATATGTATATACAAGAAAATCGACTTTGTACCTAAATATAAGATTACGGAATTCTTCTAAATGCACTGCGGTTATACCGCTAGGCTTATGTAACTTTTAGTGCGTTAAAGAAGGTTTATTAACATAAATATGTTAAACTAATGATTTGAAGCATTTCGATATCGATTGCTAAATATGTATATACAAGAAAATCGACTTTGTACCTAAATATAAGATAAAGGAATTCTTCTACATGCACTGCCGTTATGCCGCCATAGGGTTTATGCCAACTTCAGTACGTTAAAGAAGGTTAATTAACTTAAATATGTTAAACTAATGATTTAAGCATCTCGATATCGATTGCTAAATATGTATATACAACAAAATCGACTTTAAACCTAAATATAAGTTTACGGAATTCTTCCAAATGCACTGCCGTTATACCGTTATGGCTTTATGTAAACTTCAGTAAGATAAAGAAGGTTAAATAACTTAAATATGTTAAACAATGATTTGAAGCATTTCGATATCGATAGCTAAATGTGTATATACAAGAAAATCGACTTTATACCTAAATATAAGATTACGGAATTCTTCTAAATGCACTGCCGTTATGTCGCCATGGCTTTATGCCAACTTCCGTCGTTAAAGAAGGTTTATTTAATTTAAAAATGTTAAACTAATGATTTGAAGCATTTCGATATCGATTGCTAAATATGTAAATACAAGAAAATCGACTTTATACCTAAATATAAGATTACGGAATTCTTCTAAATGCACTGCCGTTATGTCGCCATGGCTTTATGTAACTTCAGTGCGTTAAAGAAGGTTTATTAACATAAATATGTTAAACTAATGATTTGAAGCATTTCGATATCGATTGCTAAATATGTATATACAAGAAAATCGACTTTATACCTAAATATAAGATAACGCAATTCTTCTAAATGCACTGCCGTTATGCCACCATAGGGTTTATGCCAACTTCAGTTCGTTAAAGAAGGTTTATTAACTTAAATATGTTAAACTAATGACTTTTAAGCATTTCGATATCGATTGCTAAATGTGTATATACAAAAAAATCGACTTTATACCTAAATATAAGATTACGGAATTCTTCTAAATGCACTGCCGTTATGTCGCCATGGCTTTATGTAGACTTCAGTACGTTAAAGAAGGTTTATTAACATAAATATGTTAAACTAATGATTTGCAGCATTTCGGTATCGATTGCTAAATGTGTATATACAAGAAAATCGACTTTATACCTAAATATAAGATTACGGAATTCTTCTAAATGCACTGCCGTTATGTCGCCATGGCTTTATGTAGACTTCAGTGCGTTAAAGAAGGTTTATTAACATAAATATGTTAAACTAATGATTTGCAGCATTACGGTATCGATTGCTAAATATGTATATACAAGAAAATCGGCTTTGTACCTAAATATAAGATTACGGAATTCTTCTAAATGCACTGCGGTTATACCGTTAAGGCTTTATGTAGACTTCAGTGCGTTAAAGAAGGTTTATTAACATAAATATGTTAAACTAATGATTTGCAGCATTTCGGTATCGATTGCTAAATATGTATATACAAGAAAATAGGCTTTGTACCTAAATATAAGATAACGGAATTCTTCTACATGCACTGCCGTTTTGCCGCCATAGCTTTATGCCAACTTCAGTTCGTTAAAGAAGGTTTTTTAACTTAAATATGTTAAACTAATGAGTTGAAGCATCTCGATATCGATTGCTAAATATGTATATAATGCAAAATCGACTTCATACCTAAATATAAGTTTACGGAATTCTTCCAAATGCACTGCTGTTATAACGTTATGGCTTTATGTAAACTTTAGTAAGATAAAGAAGATTAATTAACCTAAATATGTTAAACTAATGATTTGAAGCATTTCGTTATCGATTGCTAAATGTGTGCATACAAGAAAATCGACTAAATACCTAAATATAAGATTACGGAATTCTTCTAAATGCACTGCCGTTATGTCGCCGTGGCTTTACGCCAACTTCCTTTCGTTAAAGAAGGTTTATTAACTTAAATATGTTAAACTAATGATTTGAAGCTTTTCGATCTCGATTGCTAAATATGTAAATACAAGAAAATCGACTTTATACCTACTTATAAGATAACTGAATTCTTCTAAATGCACTGCCGTTATGCCGTTATGGCTTTATGTTAACTTCAGTTCGTTAAAGAAGGTTTATTAACTTTAATATGTTAAACTATTGATTTGAAGCATTTCGATATCGCTTGCTAAATGTGTATATACATGAAAATCGAATTTATACCTAAACATAAGATTACGGAATTCTTCCAAATGAACTGTCGTTATGCCGCCATGGCTTTATATCAACTTCAATACGTTAAAGAAGGTTAATTAACTTAAATATGTTAAACTAATGATTTAAAGCACTTCGATGTCGATTGCTAAATGCGTATATTTATACAACAAAATCGACTTTATACCTAAATATAAGATTACGGAATTCTTCCAAATGCACTGCCGTTATGCCGCCATTGCTTTATGCCAACTTCAGTCCGTTAAAGAAGGTTTATGAAATTAAATATTTTAAACTAATGATTTGAAGCATTTCGATATCGATTGCTAAATGAGTATATACAAGAAAATCGACTTTATACCTAAATATAAGATAACGGATTTCTTCTAAAGGCACTGCCGTTACGCCGTTAAGGCTTTTGTAGACTTTAGTAAGATAACGAGGGTTAATTAGCTTAAATATGTTAAACTTATGATTTGAAGCATTTCGATATCGATTGCTATATGTGTATATACAAGAAAATCGACTTTATGCCTAAATATAAGATTACGGAATTCTTCTACATGCACTGCCGTTATGCCGCCATGGCTTTATGTTAACTTCAGTGCGTTAAAGAAGCGTTATTAACTTAAATATATTAAACTAATGATTTGAAGCATTTCGATATCGATTGCTTAATGCGTATATACAACAAAATCGACTTTATACCTAAATATAAGATTACGGAATTCAAATAAATATACTGCCGTTATGCCGTTATGGCTTTATGTAAACTTCCGTAAGATAAAGAAGGTTAATTAACTTAAATATGCTAAACCAATTATTTGAAGCATTTCGATATCGATTGCTATCCACTTTATACCTAAATATAAAATTGTAACATTACGGAATTCTTCTAAATGCACTGCCGTTATACCGTTAAGGCTTTATGTAGACTTTAGTAAGCTAAAAAGCGTTTATTAACTTAATATGTTAAACTAATGATATGAAGCATTTCGATATCGATAGCTAAATGTGTATATACAAGAAAATCGACTTTATACCTGAATATAAGATTACGGAATTCTTCTACAGGCACTGCCGTTATGCCGCCATGGCTACATGCCAACTTCAGATCGTTAAAGAAGGTTAATTAACATAAATATGTTAAACGAATGATTTGAAGCATTTCGATATCGATAGCTAAATGTGTATATACAAGAAAATCGACTTTATACCTAAATATAAGATTACGGAATTCTTCTACATGCACTCCCGTTATGCCGCCATGGCTTTATATCACCTTCATTACGTTAAAGAAGGTTAACTTACTTAAATATGTTAAACTAATGATTTGAAGCTTTTTGATCTCGATTGCTAAATATGTATATACAGCAAAATCGACTTTAAACCTAAATATAAGTTTACGGAATTCTTCTACATGCACTGCCGTTATGCCGCCATAGCTTTAGATCAACTTCAATATGTTAAAGAAGGTTAATTAACTTAAATATGTTAAACTAATGATTTGAGGCATTTCGATATCGATTGCTAAATGTGTATATACAACAAAATCGACTTTAAACCTAAATATAAGTTTACGGAATTCTTCCAAATGCACTGCTGTTATACCGTTATGGCTTTATGTAAACTTCAGTAAGATAAAGAAGGTTAATTAACCTAAATATGTTAAACTAATGATTTGAAGCATTTCGTTATCGATTGCTAAATGTGTATATACAAGAAAATCGACTTTATACCTAAATATAAGTTTACGGAATTCTTCCAAATGCACTGCTGTTATACCGTTATGGCTTTATGTAAACTTCAGTAAGATAAAGAAGGTTAATTAACCTAAATATGTTAAACTAATGATTTGAAGCATTTCGGTATCGATTGCTAAATGTGTATATACAAGAAAATCGACTTTATACCTAAATATAAGATTACGGAATTCTTCTAAATGCACTGCCGTTATGTCGCCAAGGCTTTATGCCAACTTCCGTTCGTTAAAGAAGGTTTATTTACTTAAATATGTTGAACTAATGATTTGAAGCTTTTCGATCTCGATTGCTAAATATGTAAATACAAGAAAATCGACTTTATACCTAAATATAAGATAACTGAATTCTTCTAAATGCACTGCCGTTATGCCGTTATGGCTTTATGTTAACTTCAGTTCGTTAAAGAAGGTTTATTAACTTAAATATGTTAAACTAATGATTTGAAGCATTTCGATATCGCTTGCTAAATGTGTATATACAAGAAAATCGAATTTATACCTAAACATAAGATTACGGAATTCTTCCAAATGCACTGTCGTTATGCCGCCATGGCTTTATATCAACTTCAATACGTTAAAGAAGGTTAATTAACTTAAATATGTTAAACTAATGATTTGAAGCACTTCGATGTCGATTGCTAAATGCGTATATTTATACAACAAAATCGACTTTATACCTAAATATAAGATTACGGAATTCTTCTAAATGCACTGCCGTTATGCCGCCATTGCTTTATGCCAAATTCCGTCCGTTAAAGAAGGTTTATGAAATTAAATATTTTAAACTAATGATTTAAAGCATTTCGATATCGATTGCTAAATGAGTATATACAAGAAAATCGGGCTTTATACCTAAATATAAGATAACGGAATTCTTCTAAATGCACTGCCGTTACGCCGTTAAGGCTTTTGTAGACTTTAGTAAGATAAAGAGGATAATTAGCTTAAATATGTTAAACTAATTATTTGAAGCATTTCGTTATCGATTGCTATATGTGTTTATACAAGAAAATCGACTTTATGCCTAAATATAACATTACGGAATTCTTCTACATGCACTGCCGTTATGCCGCCATGGCTTTATGTTAACTTCAGTGCGTTAAAGAAGCGTTATAAACTTATATATATTAGACTAATGATTTAAAGCATTTCGATATCGATTGCTAAATGAGTATATACAAGAAAATCGACTTTATACCTAAATATAAGATAACGGAATTCTTCTAAATGCACTGCCGTTACGCCGTTAAGGCTTTTGTAGACTTTAGTAAGATAAGGAGGGTTAATTAGCTTAAATATGTTAAACTAATGATTTGAAGCATTTCGATATCGATTGCTATATGTGTATATACAAGAAAATCGACGTCATACCTAAATATAAGATTACGGAATTCTTCTAAATGCACTATCGTTATGCCGCCATGGCTTTATATCACCTTCATTACGGTAAAGAAGGTTAATTAACTTAAGTATGTTGAACTAATGATTTGAAGCATTTCGATATCGATTGCTTAATGTGTGTGTACGAAAAAATCGACTTTATACCTAAATATAAGATAACGGAATTCATATAAATATACTGCCGTTATGCCGTTATTGCTTTATGTAAACTTCGGTATGATAAAGAAGGTTAATTAACTTAAATATGCTAAACCAGTTATTTGATGCATTTCGATATCGATTGCTAAATGTGTACATACAAGAAAATCGACTTTATACCTAAATATAAGATAACAGAATTCTTCTATATGCACTGCCGTTATGCCGCCATAGCTTTATGCCAACTTCAGTTCGTTAAAGAAGGTTAACTAACTTAAATATGTTAAACGAATGATTTGAAGCATTTCGATATCGATAGCTAAACGTGTATATACAAGAAAATCGAATTTATACCTAAATATAAAATAACGGAATTCTTCTAAATGCACTGCCGTTATGCCGCCATGGCCTTAAGCCAACTTCAGTTCGTTAAAGAAGGTTTATTAACTTAAATATGTTAAACCAGTTATTTGAAGCATTTCGATATCGATTACTTAATGCATTCTTATATACCAGAAAATCGACTTTATACCTAAATATAAAAATACGGAATTCTTCCAAATGTACTGTCGTTATGCCGCCAAGGCTTTATATCAACTTCAATACGTTAAAGAAGGTTAATGAACTTAAATATGTTAAACGAATGATTTGAAGCATTTCGATATCGATAGCTAAATGTGTATATACAAGAAAATCGACTCTTTACCTAAATATAAGTTTACGCAATTCTTCCAAATGCACTGCCGATATACCGTTTTGGCTTCATGTAAACTCCAGCAAGATAAAGAAGGTTAATTAACTTAAATATGTTAAACTAATGATATGAAGCATTTCGATATCGATTGCTAAATGCGCATATACAACAAAATCGACTTTATACCTTAATATAAGATTACGGTATTCTTCTAAATGCACTGTCGTTATGCCGCCATGGCTTTATATCACCTTCATTACGTTAAAGAAGGTTAACTAACTTAAATATGTTAAACGAATGATTTGAAGCATTTCGATATCGATAGTTAATGTGTATATACAAGAAAATTGACTAGTTAGTTAATCTTAGTTAACCTTCTTTAACGTAATGAAGGTGATATAAAGCCATGGCGGCATAACGACAGTGCATTTAGAAGAATTCCGTAATCTTATATTTAGGTATAAAGTCGATTTTGTTGTATATACGCATTTTTCAATCGATATCGAAATGCTTCAAATCATTAGTTTAACATATTTGAGTTAATTAACCTTCTTTAACGTATTGAAGTTGATATAAAGCCATGACGGCATAACGACAGTACATTTGGAAGAATTCCGTAGTCTTATGTTTAGGTATGAAGTCGATTTTCTGGTATATAAGTATGCATTAAGTAATCGATATCGAAATGCTTCAAATAACTGGTTTAACATATTTAAGTTAATAAAACTTTTTTAACGAACTGAAGTTGGCTTAAGGCCATGGCGGCATAACGGCAGTGCATTTAGAAGAATTCCGTAATCTTATATTTAGGTATAAAGTCGATTTTCTTGTATATACATATTTAGCAATCGATATCGAGATGCTTCAACTCATTAGTTTAACATATTAAAGTTAATAAACCTTCTTTAACGAACTGATGTTGGCATAAAGCTATGGCGGCATAGCGGCAGTGCATGTAGAAGAATTACGTTATCTTACATTTAGGTATAAAGTCGATTTTCTTGTATTTACATATTTAGCAATCGATATCGAAATGCATCAAATAACTGGTTCAGCATATTTAAGTTAATTAACCATCTTTATCTTACTGAAGTTTACATAAAGCAATAACGACATAACGGCAGTATATTTATATGAATTCCGGTATCTTATATTTAGGTATAAAGTCGATTTTGTTGTACATACACATTTAGCAATCGATATCGAAATGCTTCAAATCATTAGTTTAACATATTTAAGTAAGTTAACCTTCTTTACCTTAATGAAGGTGATATAAAGCCATGGCGGCATAACGACAGTGCATTTAGAAGAATTTCGTAATCTTATATTTCGGTATAAAGTCGATTTTGTTGTATATACGCATCTAGCAATCGATATCGAAATGCTTCAAATCATTAGTTTAACATATTTAAGTTAAT
This sequence comes from Bactrocera correcta, assembly GCA_027475135.1. Classification (NCBI taxonomy): domain Eukaryota; kingdom Metazoa; phylum Arthropoda; class Insecta; order Diptera; family Tephritidae; genus Bactrocera; species Bactrocera correcta. Next base: position 12,691,003 of record CM050324.1, on the reverse strand, counting down.
TAACCTTCTTTATCTTATTGAAGTTTACATAAAGCCAAAACGGTATAACGGCAGTGCATTTGGAAGAATTCCGTAATCTTTTATTAGGTATAAAGTCGATTTTCTTGTATATACACATTTAGCTATCGATATCGAAATGCTTCAAATCATTCGTTTAACATATTTAAGTTCATTAACCTTCTTTAACGTATTGAAGTTGATATAAAGCCTTGGCGGCATAACGACAGTACATTTAGAAGAATTCCGTAATCTTATATTTAGGTATAAATTCGATTTTGTTGTACATACGCATTTAGCAATCGATATCGAAATGCTTCAAATCATTCGTTTAACATATTTAAGTTAATTAACCTTCTTTATCTTATTGAAGTTTACATAAAGCCAAAACGGTATAACGGCAGTGCATTTGGAAGAATTCCGTAATCTTATATTAGGTATAAAGTCGATTTTCTTGTATATACACATTTAGCTATCGATATCGAAATGCTTCAAATCATTCGTTTAACATATTTAAGTTCATTAACTTTCTTTAACGTATTGAAGTTGATATAAAGCCTTGGCGGCATAACGACAGTACATTTGGAAGAATTCCGTAAACTTATATTTAGGTTTAAAGTCGATTTTGCTGTATATACATATTTAGCAATCGAGATCAAAAAGCTTCAAATCATTAGTTTAACATATTTAAGTAAGTTAACCTTCTTTAACGTAATGAAGGTGATATAAAGCCATGGCGGCATAACGGGAGTGCATGTAGAAGAATTCCGTAATCTTATATTTAGGTATAAAGTCGATTTTCTTGTATATACATATTTAACAATCGATACCGAAATGCTGCAAATCATTAGTTTAACATATTTATGGAAATAAGCCTTCTTTAACGCACTGAAGTCTACATAAAGCCTTAACATTATAACTGCAGTGCATTTAGAAGAATTCCGTAATCTTATATTTACGTATAAAGTCGATTTTCTTGTATTTACATATTTAGCAATCGAGATAGAAATGCTTCAAATCATTAGTTTAACATATTTAAGTTAATAAACCTTCTTTAACGAACGGAAGTTGGCATAAAGCCATGGCGGTTTAACGACAATACATTTGGAAGATTTCCGTAGTCTTATATTTGTGTATAAAGTCGATTTTCTTTTATATACACATTAGCATCGATATCGTAATGCTTCAAATCATTAGTTTAACATATATAAGCTTGATAACTTTTTAAAAACGCAATTCAAATCTACATAAACATGGTTAGACATTTACTTTTTGAAGATAATCATTTAAATTTATTTATGTAATAATAAACGCCGAATTTCTTATTTGTCTTAGCTGGAATATGATGCTTACAATATTACGTTTGCCAAAATTTAACGTTAAGTATAACGGGTCTTTCTTAATGAAGTGACAAAATTAAACACGGGCAAGCGCATTTTTGAAATGTAAATTCGTTCTTATTTTTAAAAAGTTTGTTATACATCGCATTTAATTATGAAAAATAGGTATAAAGTCGATTTTTCATATATTTATTGTTGTTTACAACTTATTTACGTAGAAAAGAAATAGCCTATCGCTAAAATTCGACACATTTGAACCGAAACTATTTTGGTATAAAATTCAATGATTTGCAATTCTTGATTTATGAAATGTCAAAGCATATCTTTCTTTTAAGTTAATATAATCTTATACTAATGATTGAACTAACCTTCATACGTAATTTATAATTTTACTATATAGGTATAAAGTCGATTTTCTTATATTACACATTTAGCAATATATCGAAATGCTTCAAATATTGTTTAACATATTTAAGTTATTAACCTTCTTTAACTAATGAAGTTAATAAAGCCTGCGGCATAACGGCGTAATTTAAGAATTCCGTAATCTTATATTTAGGTATAAAGTCGATTTTGTTGTATATACGCATTTAGCAATCGATATCGAAATGATTCAAATCATTAGTTTAACATATTTAAGTTATATAAACTTCTTTAACGTAATGAAGGTGATATAAAGCCAAGCGGCATAACGCAGTGCATTTAGAAGAATTCCGTAATCTTATATTTAGGTATAAAGTCGATTTTCTTGTATATACGCATTTAGCAATCGATATCGAAATGCTTCAAATCATTCGTTTAACATATTTAAGTTATATAAACCTTCTTTAACGTAAGGAAGTTGGATTAAAGCCACAGCGGCATAACGGCAGTGCATTTAGAAGAATTCCGTAATCTTATATTAGGTATAAAGTCGATTTTCTTGTATATACACATTTAGCAACGATATCGAAATGCTTAAATCATTAGTTTAACATATTTAAGTTCGTTAACCTTCTTTAACTATTGAAGTTGATATAAAGCCATGGCGGATAACGTCAGTGATTTGGAAAGTTCCGTAATCTTATATTTAGGTATAAGGTCGATTTTGTTGTATATAGCATTTAGCAATCGATATCGAAATGTTACAAATCATTCGTTTCAACATATTTAAGTTATATTAATATTATTTATCTTACTGAAATGCTTAACATTTAAAGCACATACACACTAGGTAAAAGGGCAGTGCGATTATGGAACAATTTAATTTTTTTTGTGTAATAGATCTGATTTTCTTGTATATACATATTTAGCTATCGATATCGAAATGTTACAAATCATTCGTTTAACATATTTAAGTTATTATTAATATTATTTATTAGAGTAATATGAAATATTAAACTAATTTGAATAAATACACACTAGCTACCAGGGCCTACGGTGCGATTAAATGTTTACAATTTTTTTTTTTTTTTTTTATATACGAATGCTGTTCTTATATGGCGGATTTAACATATTGATATTATAATATATTTTATTTGGTTAAAATTGGTTTAAATTTTGTTTCTCAGATTAATATCGTTGATATATTTTATTACTTTTTTAACGTTTCCGATGTTAATTTCATTTAGTAGAGTTGACGGTACAGTGGTGCCAAAAATCTTTGCTCGAAGCGCCGATAGGTTTGGGCAATAGTCGAGGATGTGTTGGACAGTTAGGCGGTTTGGACAATACGGGCATACAGGTGGAGTCTCACATTGAAGAATGTGGCTGTGCGTGATCACTGTGTGGCCGAGCCTTAGTCGAGTGAAATAGGTAATTTCATTCCTTGACAAATCCGCTGGGTAAAACGCTTTAACACATTCACGATTAATGGTGGAGTAAAGATGCTGATAATGGGACCAGTTTGAAATTTGTTTGTTACGGTGGTGTATATTTATCATCTTCTGTAAATCCTTGCTCGACGATGCATTAAAAGTTAGACATGGTGATGAGACTGCGTTTTTGGCCGCTTCGTCGGCATACTCGTTGCCTGGGATGCCCTTATGCCCAGGAACCCAAAAGATTCGGAGTTTCTTTTTGTATTTTATAAGACTGTCCCTAATTCGGTTGATAATAGAGTTATCGTGGTAAATATTTTTAATTGCTGAGACTACAGACATACTATCTGTGCAAATAACGAAGTGCCCTTTGTTTTTAGTTGCAAATTCTGCGGCTTGCAGTACCGCGACTGCTTCTGATGTATAAATAGAACAGTGCAATGGGAGCCAGCCGGCTGTTATGAGTGTTCCATTTTGGTGCACTACAGCGAACGTTGTACTGTGGTCAGTTTTTGATCCATCTGTAAATATGGGGATCCAGTTGATCATCTGTCTACTGTTAAAGTGCTCAATGAATAGTTGTTTAAAGCATTCGTTACTGGTGTGTGCTTTAGGGTAGGTGCGTAAAAGCTCGGATACAGAAGATTGAGGTAGCGACCAAGGCGCTTGCTTACAAATTTCATTGCCCATTGGGGGTATTTGAATCTCTAATTCTTTGCAATAGGATATGCACCGACGAATAGTAGATTTGGTGGAGTAGTTGCGTTTGTGGGATGCAGCGAGACGGAATATGTTGAATAGCGTTTTATTTGTGGTATTAATAAACTTTGGGATCAGTCTCCACGTAGCGAGGTCTCGCCTTTCAACAATGGAGGGGAGACCTGCTTCTGCTAGCATACATTTAACTGTTGAAGTGGGGAAAGCGTTCAGACTACGTCGAACCGCTGTATGGTATGGCGCTTGCAAAAGTTTTATATGTGTGTCAGCGCACCACCCGTAAATAGGGAGTCCATAATCTACTTTTGATAGCATTATTGATCTTGTTATATTAATTAAAGTATTAGTATGTATACAAAGGTTTTTTGATGATAAGTATTTAATAATATTAAGCCTGGTAGCTAGATTTTTTCTTAACTGCTGACAGTGCTCTTTGAAAGAATATTTAGAATCAAATATAATGCCTAATATTTTTAAGTTTTTTACATTTTGAATGTTAGTGAGCTCAACATTGATATCAATTGCGGGGCAACCTTGTTTTCGACAGATGTGCAAAATTTTGCACTTTTCATAAGCAAGGGTGGCTCCAGATCTTAATCCCCATTGTTTGAGTTCGAGTAGTAGCTTTAAAAATGTATTTTTAGTGCTTAATAAGTCCTTATTTTTTGTATAAAAAAAAGCGTCGTCTGCATAAATATTTAAATTGATATTTTTGTAGTTTATTGTTATTCTATTTATTTGCTCAAAGGCTATCATAAATAGGACAACCGACAAAGGGGAGCCTTGGGGTATGCCGTTATTAAGTGGAAAAGGTTTTGAAAGCTGTCCGTTGATATTAACTTGGAATGCCCGTCCAGTCATAAACGATTTTATGACTTGAAATATCTTTTTCCCAATTTTCCACTCTTTGAGTTGATTTAAAATGACATGAATGCCAATGCGATCATACGCTTTTTCGAAGTCAGTGGCTAATACTGTGATGTGATTTTTGGTTGAGAGCGCATCAGCGATAAAGTGTTGTAGGTGGAGGAGTGCGTCGATGGTTCCATGTTTCTTTTTAAATGCTGACTGGTTGTGACTTATTAAATTATTTTTCAAGAAAAACCACATTAGCCTTTTCGTGAGCATTTTTTCAAATATTTTGCTGAGACAGGAGGTTAGTGAGATTGGGCGATACCCACTTGTACTGTCTTGGGGTTTATTTGGCTTAGGGATTGGTAGTATGGTGGCCGATAGCCACGTGTGAGGATAAAGCCCCCCGTTGAGGATGTTGTTGTACAATGACAGAAGGATACGTTTTGCCGGAAGTGGTAGATTGCGGAGCATAGCGTAGGTTATACGGTCTTTTCCTGGAGACTTCCCTTTAGCGTGTTGCAGAGCGACATCTAATTCTATTTGGGAGAATTCTGTTTCCAGGTAGAGAGCGTCTTTTGAGACTGCGCTGGGATAATATACTTCGGCCAGTATTGTCTGCTTTAAAGTATTATATTCTTCGGAAAAGTTAGTGTCTTGGGCGTAATTACACCAGGTAGAAGCAAAGGCATTTGCAATTTCGGTGGAGGAAGAAAGAAAGGCGTTATTATAACGTATCGCAATAATGGGAGCTCTTGGAATACCAGTGAGCGTCTTGATTTTTGCCCAAATCTTTTGTGGCGAAGAGTTTGGATTAATAGTTTCGGTGAAATCAGATATAGATTTCCGTTTTGCTTCTTTGACGTGTTTTTTGAACTGGGCGTTTGCCTTTTTGTAAGCGATAAGGTTGACAATGTTAAAAGAGTTTTTATAAACCTGCCAAAGTTTTTGTTTATTTGTACGTAATATACTAAGCTCTTTATTCCACCATGGTGAGCGTGATTTATGCCCCTTTGGGTTGCTTTGAGGAATCGTTTTGTTGGCTGCTGTTCTAATTATCTTGGTAATTGTGGCTGCTTCTTGGTGAATGTTTACAGGGTGCCACTCTTGTATCGCCTCTAGACAGTGTGTCTGGAATTGATCCCATTTTGCAAAGTCTGTCAAGAATTTTGGAGATTTCTTTGGGTACTGTACGTTAAAATTATTTTGTAATTCTGTCAGAATTGGGTAATGGTCGCTTCCATAAAGGAAGTTAAGGGTTTTCCACGAACATTTAGGACTTAGTTGAGGTGAAGCCATAGTGATATCGACATGGGTGAAAGTTCTGTGTGTAGAAAAGTGCGTGGCTGACCCGTTGTTTAGCACAATCAGATTCTCCGCGAATATAACATTTTCTAGTTGCGTACCTCTAGCATTGGTAGTGGCTGAACCCCAGAGGGGACTCCACGCATTGAAATCACCTAGTAGTAGCGTTTGAGCCTGGGTCTGATGGAGGAGATCTCTTATGTCTTTGTCGGAAAAAGTTTGATTTGGTGGGATGTATGCATTTATTATTGAGAAGGGTGTAAGGAGATGCAGTTCAATGGCCATTGATACTATATTTGTATGTATAGCTATACGTTTGTGCGGAATATTCCGTTTTATTAGTATTGCGACACCCTGCTTCGCATATCTGTTTTTACTGTCATTATAGAAGTAACCAATATACGTCTTGGGGATTATAGTGTTAGTTACTTGAAAAGGGATGTGGGTCTCTTGAAGGCAAATTATATGGGGGTTAAGATCTTTTATCAATTGCTCTAACTCATTGTAATTGTTGCGATATCCTTTCAAATTCCACTGTATGATTTTTAATGACATTTCAATTGTAAATAAAATATTAAAAATAAATTTAAACACTTGATTCTAATATAATATAACTTATAAAATAAATGATAATTGGGATGTCTAAAGCATGTTTAAGTTTAAGTTGTTTACTTGGCACTGTTGTTTTTTTTTATAGGTGAACGTCTCTGTACGCTGGGACTCCCTTTGCTTATTGCTCTATTCATGGTATTTGTTGTAGACGTAGACATGTCGGTAGCCATGTGGTGATCTGCTTCTTTTTCAGTTTCTGTTTTCGACGTTTTCTCGCTACCGTAGTTGTCGTGTTGATTTAATGTAACAATAGTATGATCTTTTGTTGAATTAGTTGTTGTTGTCAGATTAGTTTTATTCGTTGGCTGAGCGTTGAGTTCTGTTAAAAATTTTTGTATACTGTCTTTGCTAGTAGTTGCTTTGACGGTTTCTTGCGTAATATTAGGAGCTTCTGAAGTAGCGTTGTTGGAATCAGGCGGATTACGTGTATTTAATTGTGCTGTAGAATTGTCTTGTATTTTTGTTGTTTGGGCGAATGAAATGGAATTAGTGACGGCGATTGGATTTTGTATTTTGTGTAATTTTAACGCTTCGCGCATAGAACATTTCTTCTCAGTTTTTATTTTAAGAATAGCTTTGGCCTGTTGATATTTGGGGCATGTGTTGGCCGAGGCTGCGTGTTCTCCAAAACAATTTGCACATGATGTTCTGATGCAGTTTTCTGGTTGGTGGGGAGGTAGGTTGCAAGAGACGCAGGCGGGTGCGTTTTTGCACATTTTTATTGTATGCCCAAGTTTCTGACACGATTTGCATCGCATCGGGTTTGGGAAATATGGCCGCACAGTGCATATTTCCCAGGCTATGTTAATTTTTTCCGGTAAAAAATAGGTGTCGAATGATAGTAGTACTGCTCCGGTTGGCTTGACGACTCCTTCCGTTATGCGCGTGAATTTGTGGACGGCAGTGACGTTGTATTGCTTGAGTTCTTCAATAATCTCGTCCTCTGGAACTTGATTTAAGAATGGCGTGTATACTGTCCCTTTGACACAATTTAAATTATGGTGGAGTTCACATGAAACTTGACAAAGGCCCGGTAGAAAATGGGTGTTAATAAATTTTTTTGCCATTTCTTTATTTTTCACCAGCAGCAATAAGCCTCCATCACGTAGAGGAGTAATTTTGTTTATTTCTATGCTTATAGCCAGAAGTGATTTGTGCACTGCAAAAATGGAGTAGCTACTTAGTGGTTTATTTTCGTCTTTAGATTTTATCACAAGAAATTTGGGGCTATCTTTGTTTGTTACGGGCAATTCTGGGAATTCTTCAATACCGTTTGCTGGTTTTTTTCTTTTTGCACGAGGGCTCGGTGACAATAGTGCAAATCTATTGTCCCCGAGATATTGGGGCCCGGGGGCCATCTCACATAAAAAGTTTAGTCAAGCACGTGTGTTTACAAAGCACTAGATGTATAGAAGTAGCGAAAAAAAAACAAATACACTATGCACTGGTGCGCGACGCGTGAGAAAAGAGAACTGATGGTAGAGAAAAACAACTAATGAACTGTTTAACAAGCGTGACCGATCGCGTTGACTGCTAGTCGGTGACTGATATTTAAGTTAGTTAACCTTCTTTAACGTAATGAAGGTGATATAGAGCCATGGCGGCATCACGACAGTGCATTTAGAAGAATTCCGTAATCTTATATTTAGGTATAAAGCCGATTTTGTTGCATATACGCATTTAGCAATCGATATCGAAATGCGTTAAATCATTAGTTTAACATATTAAGTTAATAAACATTTTTTAGCATACTGAAGCTTACATAAAGCCAAAACGGTAAAAGGGCAGTGCATTTGGAAAAATTCCGTAACCTTATATTTAGGTAAAGAGTCGGTTTTCTTGTATATACACATTTAGCTATCGATATCGAAATGTTTCAAATCATTCGTTTAACATATTTAAGTTAGTTAACCTTCTTTAACGTAATGAAGGTGATATAGAGCCATGGCGGCATCACGACAGTGCATTCAGAAGAATTCCGTAATCTTATATTTAGGTATAAAGTCGATTTTGTTGTATATACACATTTAGCAATCGATATCGAAATGCTTCAAATAACTGGTTTAACATATTTAAGTCAATAAACTTTCTTTAACGAACGGAAGTTGATGCAAAGCCATGGCAGCATAACGACAATACATTTGGAGGAATTCCGTATTCTTATATTTATGTAAAGAGTCGATTTTCTTGTATATACACATTTAGCTATCGATATCGAAATGCTTCAAATCATTCGTTTAACATATTTAAGTTAGTTAACCATCTATAACATAATGAAGGTGATATAGAGCCATGGCGGCATAACAACAGTGCATTTAGAAGAATTCCGTAAACTTATATTTAGGTATAAAGCCGATTTTGTTGTATATACGCATTTAGCAATCGATATCGGAATACTTCAAATCATTAGTTTAACATATTTAAGTTAATTAACCTTCTTTAACGTATTGAAGTTGATGTAAAGCCATGGCAGCATAACGACAATACATTTGGAGGAATTCCGTAGTCTTATATTTATGTATAAAGTTGATTTTCTTGTATACACACATTTAGCAATCAATATCGAAATGCTTCAAATCATTAGTTTAACATATTTAAGTTAATAAACCTTCTTTAGCGAACGGAAGTTGGCTTAAAGCCATGGCGGTTTAACGGCAGTGCATTTAGAAGAATTCCGTAATCTTATATTAGGTATAAAGTCGATTTTCTTGTACATACACTTTAGCCATCGATATCGAAATGCTTCAAATCATAAGTTTAACATATTAAGTTAATAAACATTTTTTTAGCATACTGAAGTCTACATAAAGCCTTAACAGTATAACGGCAGTGCATTTAGAAGATATACGTAATGTTATAATTTTATATTTAGGTATAAAGTCGATTTTCTTGTATTTACACATTTAGCAATATATATCGAAATGCTTCAAATAACTGGTTTAGCATATTTAAGTTAATTAACCTTCTTTATCTTAATGAAGTTTACATAAAGCCTTAACGGCATAACGGCGGTATATTTATATGAATTCCGTTATCTTATATTTAGGTATAAATTCGATTTTGTTATACATACGCATTTAGCAATCGATATCGAAATGCTTCAAATCATTAGTTTAACATATTTAAGCTAATTAACCTTCTTTAACGTAATGAAGGTGATATAAAGCCATGGCGGCATAACGACAGTGCAGGTAGAAGAGTTCCGTAATCCTATATTTAGGTATATAGTCGATTTTCTTGTATTTACACATTTAGCAATCGATATCGAAATGCTTCAAATCATTAGTTTAACATATTTATGTTATTTAAACTTCTTTAACGTAATGAAGGTGATATAAAGCCATGGCGGCATAACGGCAGTGCATTTAGAAGAATTCCGTAATCTTATATTAGGTATAAAGTCGATTTTCTTGTATATACACATTTAGCTATCGATATCGAAATGCTTCAAATCATTAGTTTAACATATTTAAGTTAATTAACCTTCTTTAACGTATTGAAGTTGATATAAAGCCATGGCGGCATAACGTCAGTAGATTTGGAAGAATTCCGTAATCTTATATTTAGGTATAAGGTCGATTTCGTTGTATATACACATTTAGCAATCGATATCGAAATGCTTTAAATCATTATTTCAACATATTTAAGTTAATTAACCTTCTTTATCTTACTGAAGTTTACATAAAGCCAAAACGGTAAAAGGGCAGTGCATTTGGAAAAATTCCGTAATCTTATATTTAGGTAAAGAGTCGATTTTCTTGTATATACATATTTAGCTATCGATATCGAAATGTTACAAATCATTCGTTTAACATATTTAAGTTAGTTAACCTTCTTTAACGTAATGAAGGTGATATAGAGTCATGCCGGCATCACGACAGTGCATTTAGAAGAATTCCGTAATCTTATATTTAGGTATAAAGCCGATTTTGTTGCATATACGCATTTAGCAATCGATATCGAAATGCGTTAAATCATTAGTTTAACATATTAAGTTAATAAACATTTTTTAGCATACTGAAGTTTACATAAAGCCAAAACGGTAAAAGGGCAGTGCATTTGGAAAAAATCCGTAATCTTATATTTAGGTAAAGAGTCGATTTTCTTGTATATACACATTAAGCTATCGATATCGAAATGCTTCAAATCATTAGTTTAACATATTTAAGTTAGTTAACCTTCTTTAACGTAATGAAGGTGATATAGAGCCATGGCGGCATCACGACAGTGCATTCAGAAGAATTCCGTAATCTTAGATTTAGGTATAAAGCCGATTTTGTTGCATATACGCATTTAGCAATCGATATCGAAATGCTTCAAATCAATAGTTTAACATATTTAAGTTAATTAACCTTCTTTAACGTATTGAACTTGATGCAAAGCCATGGCAGCATAACGACAATACATTTGGAGGAATTCCGTAGTCTTATATTTATGTATAAAGTTGATTTTCTTGTATATACACATTTAGCAATCAATATCGAAATGCTTCAAATCATTAGTTTAACATATTTATGTTAATAAACCTTCTTTAACGAACGGAAGTTGGCTTAAAGCCATGACGGCATAACGGCAGTGCATTTAGAAGAATTCCGTAATCTTATATTAGGTATAAAGTCGATTTTCTTGTACATACACCTTTAGCTATCGATATCGAAATGCTTCAAATAATTAGTTTAACATATTAAGTTAATAAACATGCTTTAGAATACTGAAGTCTACATAAAGCCTTAACGGTATAACGGCAGTGCATTTAGAAGAATTCCGTAATGCTATAATGGTATATTTAGGTAAAAAGTCGATTTTCTTGTATATACACATTTAGCTATCGATATCGAAATGCTCCAAATCATTCGTTTAACATCTTAAAGTTAGTTAACCTTCTTTAACGTAATGAAGGTGATATAAAGCCATGGCGGCATAACGACAGTGCATTTAGAAGAATTTCGTAATCTTATATTTAGGTATAAAGTCGATTTTGTTGTATATACGCATTTAGCAATCGATATCGAAATGCTTTAAATCATTAGTTTAACATATTTAAATTAATTAACCTTGTTTAACGTATTGAAGTTGATGTAAAGCCATGGCAGCATAACGACAATACATTTGCAAGAATTCCTTAATCTTATATTTATGTATAAAGTTGATTTTCTTGTATATGCACATTTAGCAATCGATATCGAAATGCTTCAAATCATTCGTTTAACATATTTCAGTTAATAAACCTTCTTTAACGAACGGAAGTTGGCTTAAAGCCACAGCGGCATAACGGCAGTGCATTTAGAAGAATTCCGTAATCTTATATTAGGTATAAAGTCGATTTTCTTGTATATACACATTTAGCTATCGATATCGAAATGCTTCAAATCATTAGTTTAACATATTTAAGTTAATTAACCTTCTTTAACGTATTGAAGTTGATATAAAGCCATGGCGGCATAACGTCAGTAGATTTGGAAGAATTCCGTAATCTTATATTTAGGTATAAGGTCGATTTTGTTGTATATACACATTTAGCAATCGATATCGAAATGCTTTAAATCATTATTTCAACATATTTAAGTTAATTAACCTTCTTTATCTTACTGAAGTTTACATAAAGCCAAAACGGTAAAAGGGCAGTGCATTTGGAAAAATTCCGTAATCTTATATTTAGGTAAAGAGTCGATTTTCTTGTATATAAATATTTAGCTATCGATATCGAAATGTTACAAATCATTCGTTTAACATATTTAAGTTAGTTAACCTTCTTTAACGTAATGAAGGTGATATAGAGCCATGGCGGCATCACGACAGTGCATTTAGAAGAATTCCGTAATCTTATATTTAGGTAGGAAGCCGATTTTGTTGCATATACGCATTTAGCAATCGATATCGAAATGCGTTAAATCATTAGTTTAACATATTAAGTTAATAAACATTTTTTAGCATACTGAAGTTTACATAAAGCCAAAACGGTAAAAGGGCAGTGCATTTGGAAAAAATCCGTAATCTTATATTTAGGTAAAGAGTCGATTTTCTTGTATATACACATTTAGCTATCGATATCGAAATGCTTCAAATCATTCGTTTAACATATTTAAGTTAGTTAACCTTCTTTAACGTAATGAAGGTGATATAGAGCCATGGCGGCATCAGGACACTGCATTCAGAAGAATTCCGTAATCTTATATTTAGGTATAAAGCCGATTTTGTTGCATATACACATTTAGCAATCGATATCGAAATGCTTCAAATCATTAGTTTAACATATTTAAGTTAATTAACCTTCTTTAACGTATTGAAGTTGATGCAAAGTCGTGGCAGCATAACGACAATACATTTGGAGGAATTCCGTAGTCTTATATTTATGTATAAAGTTGATTTTCTTGTATATACCCATTTAGCAATCAATATCGAAATGCTTCAAATCATTAGTTTAACATATTTATGTTAATAAACCTTCTTTAACGAACGGAAGTTGGCTTAAAGCCATGGCGGCATAACGGCAGTGCATTTAGAAGAATTCCGTAATCTTATATTAGGTATAAAGTCGATTTTCTTGTACATACCCATTTAGCTATCGATATCGAAATGCTTCAAATAACTGGTTTAACATATTTAAGTCAATAAACTTTCTTTAACGAACTGAAGTTGATATAAAGCCATGGCGGCATAACGACAGTAGATTTGGAAGAATTCCGTAATCTTATAGTTAGGTATAAAGTCGATTTTCTTGTATATACACATTTAGCTAT
>CM050324.1:12648935-12676641 GCA_027475135.1 Bactrocera correcta | reverse complement strand
AGAAAATCGACTTAATACCTAAATATAAGCTTACGGTACTCTTCCAAATGCACTGCCGTTATGCCGTTAAGGCTTTTGTAGACTTCAGTAAGATAAAGAGGGTTAATTATCTTAAATATGTTAAACTAATGATTTAAAACATTTCGATATCGATTGCTAAATGCATATATACAAGAAAATCGACTTAATACCTAAATATAAGATTACGGAACTCTTCCAAATGCACTGCCGTTATGCCGTTTAGGCTTTTGTAGACTTCAGTAAGATAAATAGGGTTAGTTAACTTTAATATGTTAAACTAATGATTTGTAGCATTTCGATATCGATTGCTAAATGTGTATGTACAAGAAAATCGTTTTTATACCTAAATAAAAGATTACGGAATTCACCCAAATATACTGCCGTTATGGCTTTATGTAAACTTCGGTAAGATAAAGAAGGCTAATTAACCTAAATATGCTAAACCAGTTATTTGAAGCATTTCGACATCGATTGCTAAATGCATATATACAACAAAATCGACTTTATACCTAAATATAAGATTACGTAATTCATCTAAATGCTTTTCCGTTATGCCGTTAAGCCGTTTGTAGACTTCAGTAAGATAAAGAGGGTTTATTAACCTAAATATGATACACTAATGATTTGAAGCGTTCCGATATCGCTTGCTAAATGTGTATATACAAGAAAATCGAATTTATACCTAAACATAAGATTACGGAATTCTTCCAAATGTACTGTCGGTATGCCGCCATGGCTTTATATCAACTTCAATACGTTAAAGTAGGTTAATTAACTTAAATATGTTAAACTAATGATTTGAAGCATTTCGATATCGATTGCTAAATGCGTATATTTATACAACAAAATCGACTTTATAACTAAATATAAGATTACGGATTTCTTCAAAATGCACTGCCGTTATGCCGCCGTTGCTTTATGCCAACTTCAGTCCGTTAAAGAGGGTTTATGAACTTAAAAATTTTATACTAATGATTTGAAGCATTTCGATATCGATTGCTATATGTGTATATAAAAGAAAATCGACTTTATGCCTAAATATAAGATTACGGAATTCTTCTACATGCACTGCCATTATGCCGCCATGGCTTTATGTTAACTTCAGTGCGTTAAAGAAGCGTTATTAACTTAGATATATTAAACTAATGATTTGAAGCATTTCGATATCGATTGCTAAATGTGTATGTACAAGAAAATCGATTTTATACCTAAATAAAAGATTACGGAATCCACACAAATATACTGCCGTTATGGCTTTATGTAAACTTCGGTCAGATAAAGAAGGCTAATTAACCTAAATATGCTAAACCAGTTATTTGAAGCATTTCGATATCGATTGCTAAATGCGTATATACAAGAATATCGACTTTATACCTAAATATAAGATTACGGAATTCTTCTACATGCATTGTCGTAATACCGCCATGGCTTTATATCACCTTCATTACGTTAGAGATGGTTAATTAACTTTAATATGTTAAACTAATGATTTAAAGCATTTCGATGTCGATTGCTAAATGCGTATATACAAGAAAATCGACTTAATACCTAAATATAAGCTTACGGTACTCTTCCAAATGCACTGCCTTTATGCCGTTAAGGCTTTTGTAGACTTCAGTAAGATAAAGAGGGTTAATTATCTTAAATATGTTAAACTAATGATTTGAAACAATTCGATATCGATTGCTAAATGTGTATATACAACAAAATCGACTTTATACCTAAATATAAGATTACGTAATTCTTCTAAATGCTTTGCCGTTATGCCGTTAAGCCGTTTGTAGACTTCAGTAAGATGAAGAGGGTTAATTAACTTAAATATGTTAAACTAATGATTTGAAGCATTTCGATATCGATTGCCAAATGTGTATGTACAAGAAAGTCGATTTTATACCTAAATAAAAGATTACGGAATTCACCCAAATATACTGCCGTTATGGCTTTATGTAAACTTCGGTAAGATAAAGAAGGCAATTAACCTAAATATGCTAAACCAGTTATTTGAAGCATTTCGATATCGATTGCTAAATGCGTATATACAAGAAAATCGACTATATACCTAAATATAAGATTACGGAATTCTTCTACATGCACTGTCGTTATGCCGCCATGGCTTTATATCATCTTCATTACGTTAAAGATGGTTAATTAACTTTAATATGTTAAACTAATGATTTGAAGCATTTCGATATCGCTTCCTAAATGTGTATATACAAGAAAATCGAATTTATACCTAAACAAAAGATTACGGAAATCTTCTAAATATACTGTCGTTATGCCGCCATGGCTTTATATCAACTTCAATACGTTAAAGTAGGTTAATTAACTTAAATATGTTAAACTAATGATTTGAAGCATTTCGATATCGATTGCTAAATGCGTATATTTATACAACAAAATCGACTTTATAACTAAATATAAGATTACGGAATTCTTCAAAATGCACTGCCGTTATGCCGCCATTGCTTTATGCCAACTTCAGTCCGTTAAAGAAGGTTTATGAACTTTAATATTTTATACTAATGATTTGAAGCATTTCGATGTCGATTGCTATATGTGTATATACAAGAAAATCGACTTTATGCCTAAATATAAGATTACGGAATTCTTCTACATGCACTGCCATTATGCCGCCATGTCTTTATGTTAACTTCAGTGCGTTAAAGAAGCGTTATTAACTTAAATATATTAAACTAATGATTTGAAGCATTTCGATATCGATTGCTAAATGTGTATGTACAAGAAAATCGATTTTATACCTAAATAAAAGATTACGGAATCCACCCAAATATACTGCCGTTATGGCTTTATGTAAACTTCGGTCAGATAAAGAAGGCTAATTAACCTAAATATGCTAAACCAGTTATTTGAAGCTTTTCGATATCGATTGCTAAATGCGTATATACAAGAATATCGACTTTATACCTAAATATAAGATTACGGAATTCTTCTACATGCATTGTCGTAATACCGCCATGGCTTTATATCACCTTCATTACGTTAGAGATGGTTAATTAACTTTAATATGTTAAACTAATGATTTAAAGCATTTCGATGTCGATTGCTAAATGCGTATATACAAGAAAATCGACTTAATACCTAAATATAAGCTTACGGTACTCTTCCAAATGCACTGCCGTTATGCCGTTAAGGCTTTTGTAGACTTCAGTAAGATAAAGAGGGTTAATTATCTTAAATATGTTAAACTAATGATTTAAAACATTTCGATATCGATTGCTAAATGCATATATACAAGAAAATCGACTTAATACCTAAATATAAGATTACGGAACTCTTCCAAATGCACTGCCGTTATGCCGTTAAGGCTTTTGTAGACTTCAGTAAGATAAATAGGGTTAGTTAACTTTAATATGTTAAACTAATGATTTGTAGCATTTCGATATCGATTGCTAAAGGTGTATGTACAAGAAAATCGTTTTTATACCTAAATAAAAGATTACGGAATTCACCCAAATATACTGCCGTTATGGCTTTATGTAAACTTCGGTAAGATAAAGAAGGCTAATTAACCTAAATATGCTAAACCAGTTATTTGAAGCATTTCGACATCGATTGCTAAATGCATATATACAACAAAATCGACTTTATACCTAAATATAAGATTACGTAATTCATCTAAATGCTTTTCCGTTATGCCGTTAAGCCGTTTGTAGACTTCAGTAAGATAAAGAGGGTTTATTAACCTAAATATGATACACTAATGATTTGAAGCGTTCCGATATCGCTTGCTAAATGTGTATATACAAGAAAATCGAATTTATACCTAAACATAAGATTACGGAATTCTTCAAAATGTACTGTCGGTATGCCGCCATGGCTTTATATCAACTTCAATACGTTAAAGTAGGTTAATTAACTTAAATATGTTAAACTAATGATTTGAAGCATTTCGATATCGATTGCTAAATGCGTATATTTATACAACAAAATCGACTTTATAACTAAATATAAGATTACGGATTTCTTAAAAATGCACTGCCGTTATGCCGCCGTTGCTTTATGCCAACTTCAGTCCGTTAAAGAGGGTTTATGAACTTAAAAATTTTATACTAATGATTTGAAGCATTTCGATATCGATTGCTATATGTGTATATAAAAGAAAATCGACTTTATGCCTAAATATAAGATTACGGAATTCTTCTACATGCACTGCCATTATGCCGCCATGGCTTTATGTTAACTTCAGTGCGTTAAAGAAGCGTTATTAACTTAGATATATTAAACTAATGATTTGAAGCATTTCGATATCGATTGCTAAATGTGTATGTACAAGAAAATCGATTTTATACCTAAATAAAAGATTACGGAATTCACCCAAATATACTGCCGTTATGGCTTTATGTAAACTTCGGTAAGATAAAGAAGGCTAATTAACCTAAATATGCTAAACCAGTTATTTGAAGCATTTCGATATCGATTGCTAAATGCGTATATACAAGAATATCGACTTTATACCTAAATATAAGATTACGGAACTCTTTTACCTGCACTGTCGTTATGCCGCCATGGCTTTATATCACCTTCATTACGTTAAAGATGGTTAATTAACTTAAATATGTTAAACTAATGATTTGTAGCATTTCGATATCGATTGCTAAATGTGTATGTACAAGAAAATCTTTTTTATACCTAAATAAAAGATTACGGAATTCACCCAAATATACTGCCGTTAGGGCTTTATGTAAACTTCGGTAAGATAAAGAAGGCTAATTAACCTAAATATGCTAAACCAGTTATTTGAAGCATTTCGACATCGATTGCTAAATGCATATATACAACAAAATCGACTTTATACCTAAATATAAGATTACGTAATTCATCTAAATGCTTTTCCGTTATGCCGTTAAGCCGTTTGTAGACTTCAGTAAGATAAAGAGGGTTTATTAACCTAAATATGTTACACTAATGATTTGAAGCATTTCGATATCGATTGCTAATTGAGTATATACAAGAAAATCGACTTTATACCTAAATATAAGATAACGGAATTCTTCTACCTGCACTGTCGTTATGCCGCCATGGCTTTATATCACCTTTATTACGTTAAAGATGGTTAATTAACTTAAATATGTTAAACTAATGATTTAAAGCATTTCGATGTCGACTGCTTAATGCGTATATACAAGAAAATCGACTTAATACCTAAATATAAGATTACGGAACTCTTCCAAGTGCACTGCCGTTATGCCGTTAAGGCTTTTGTAGACTTCAGTAAGATAAAGAGGGTTAATTATCTTAAATATGTTAAACTAATGATTTGAAGCATTTCGATGTCAATTGCTAAATGCGTATATACAACAAAACCGACTTAATACCTAAAAATAAGATTACGGAACTCTTCCAAATGCACTGCCGTTATGCCGTTAAGGCTTTTGTAGACTTCTGTAAGATAAAGCGGGTTAGTTATCTTAAATATGTTAAACTAATGATTTGAAGCATTTCGATGTCGATTGCTAAATGCGTATATACAACAAAATCGACTTTATACCTAAATATAAGATTACGCAATTCTTCTACATGCACTGTCATTATGCCACCATAGCTTTATATCACCTTCAATACGTTAAAGAAAGTTATTAACTTAAATATGTTTAACTAATGATTAAATCTTATATTTAGGTATTAAGTCGATTTTCTTGTATATACGCATTTAGCAATCGACATCGAAATGCTTCAAATCATTCTTCTTCTTCTTTACTGGCGTAGACACCGCTTATGCGATTACAGCCCAGTCAAAAACAGCGCGCCAGTCGTTTCTTCTCTTCGCTACGTGGCGCCAATTGGATATTCCAAGCGAAGCCAGGTCCCTCTCCACTTGGTCCTTCCAACGGAGTGGAGGTCTTCCTCTTCCTCTGCTTCCTGCGGCGGGTACTGCGTCGAATACTTTCAGAGCTGGAGCGTTTTCATCCATCCGGACAACATGACCTAGCCAGCGTAGCCACTGTCTTTTAATTCGCTGAACTATGTCAATGTCGTCGTATATCTCGTACAGCTCATCGTTCCATCGAATGCGATATTCGCCGTGGCCAACGCGCAAAGGACCATAAATCTTTCGCAGAACTTTTCTCTCGAAAACTCGCAACGTCGACTCATCGGTTGTTGTCATCGTCCAAGCCTCTGCACCATATAGCAGGACGGGAATAATGAGCGACTTATAGAGTTTGGTTTTTGTTCGTCGAGAGAGGACTTTACTTTTCAATTGCCTACTCAGTCCGAAGTAGCACCTGTTGGCAAGGGTAATCCTGCGTTGGATTTCCAGGCTGACATTGTTGGTGGTGTTAATGCTGGTTCCTAAATAGACGAAATTATCTACAACTTCAAAGTTATGACTGTCAACAGTGACGTGGGAGCCAAGTCGCGAGTGCGACGACTGTTTGTTTGATGACAGGAGATATTTCGTCTTGTCCTCGTTCACTGCCAGACCCATTTGAGTTGCTTCCTTGTTCAGTCTGGAGAAAGCAGAACAAACGGCGCGGGTGTTGAGGCCGATGATATCAATGGCATACGCCAGCAGCTGTACACTCTTGTAAAAGATTGTACCTGCTCGATTAAGTTCTGCAGCTCGAATAATTTTCTCGAGCAGCAGATTGAAAAAGTCACACGATAGGGAGTCGCCTTGTCTGAAACCTCGTTTGGTATCGAACGGCTCGGAGAGGTCCTTCCCGATCCTGACGGAGCTTTTCGTGGAGGATGGAGTCATGTGTAGAAGTTCACGCAAGTGAGGAAAGTTCTCTGATCGCCATTCACTTGGGAGTGGCCAGAAACGATTCTTTTACATATGACTCAAGCAGCTCACGACTTCCGGTCTTTGACCAAGTATCCTCTGGGTAGCCTAAGAACATCCGTTTGAAGGCGAGCTAAAGTGAGAAGGCGAAACATCCCCTGCATAGGGTTGTGCGCTGGGTTTGGGACCCGCCACGTAAAAAAACACCCCCAATGAAAAGGAAAAAACTTCAAATCATTAGTTTAACATATTTAAGTTAGTAACCTTCTTTAACGTATTGAAGGTGATATAAAGCCATGGCGGCATAACGACAGTGCATGTAGAAGAATTGCGTAATCTTATATTTAGGTATGAATTCGTTTTTCTTGTATATACTCATTTAGCAAAGAAGAAGAAGAATGATTTGAAGCATTTCGATGTCGATTGCTAAATGCGTATATACAAGAAAATCGACTTAATACCTAAATATAAGATTACGGAACTCTTCCAAATGCACTGCCGTTATGCCGTTAAAGCTTTTGTAGACTTAAGTAAGATAAAGCGGGTTAATTATCTTAAATATGTTAAACTAATGATTTGAAGCATTTCGATGTCGATTGCTAAATGCGTATATACAACAAAATCGACTTTATACCTAAATATAAGATTACGCAATTCTTCTACATGCACTGTCATTATGCCGTTAAAGCTTTTGTAGACTTAAGTAAGATAAAGAGGGTTAATTATCTTAAATATGTTAAACTAATGATTTGAAGCATTTCGATGTCGATTGCTGAATGCGTATGTACAAGAAAATCGATTTTATACCTAAATAAAAGATTACGGAATTCACCCAAATATGCTGCCGTTATGGCTTTATGTAAACTTCGGTAAGATAAAGAAGGCTAATTAACCTAAATATGCTAAACCAGTTATTTGAAGCATTTCGATATCGATTGCTAAATGCGTATATACAAGAAAATCGACTTTATACCTAAATATAAGATTACGGAATTCTTCTACATGCACTGTCGTTATGCCGCCATGGCTTTATATCACCTTCATTACGTTAAAGATGGTTAATTAACTTTAATATGTTAAACTAATGATTTAAAGCATTTCGATGTCGATCGCTAAATGCGTATATACAAGAAAATCTACTTTATACCTAAATATAAGATAACGGAATTCTTCTAAAAGCACTGCCGTTATGCCGTTATGGCTTTATGTTAACTTCAGTTCGTTAAAGAAGGCTTATTAACTTAAATAAGTTAAACTAATGATTTGAAGCATTTCGATATCGCTTGCTAAATGTGTATATACAAGAAAATCGAATTTATACCTAAACAAAAGATTACGGAATTCTTCCAAATGTACTGTCGTTATGCCGCCATGGCTTTATATCAACTTCAATACGTTTAGGAAGGTTTATTAACTTAAATATGTTAAACGAATGATTTGAAGCATTTCGATATCGATTGCTAAATGCGTATATTTATACAACAAAATCGACTTTATACCTAAATATAAGATTACGGAATTCTTCTAAATGCACTGCCGTTATGCCGCCACTGCTTTATGCCAACTTCAGTAAGATAAAGAAGGTTAATTAACTTAAATATGCTAAATCAGTTATTTGAAGCATTTCGATATCGATTGCTAAATTTTTATATACAAGAAAATTGACTTTATACCTAAATATAAGATTACGGAATTCTTCCAAATGTACTGTCGTTATGCCGCCATGGCTTTGTATCACCTTCAATATGTTTAGGAAGGTTTATTAACTTAAATATGTTACACTACTGATTTGGAGCATTCCGATTTCGATTGCTAAATGAGTATATAAAAGGAAAACGAATTCATACCTAAATATAAGATTACGCAGTTCTTCTACATGCACTGTCGTTTTGCCGCCATGGCTTTATATCACCTTCAATAAGTTAAAGAAGGTTTATTAACATAAATATGTTAAACTAATGAGTTGAGGCATCTCGATATCGATCGCTAAATGTGTATATACAAGAAAATCGACTTTTTACATAAATATAAGATTACGGAATTCACCCAAATATGCTGCCGTTATGGCTTTATGTAAACTTCGGTAAGATAAAGAAGGCTAATTAACCTAAATATGCTAAACCAGTTATTTGAAGCATTTCGATATCGATTGCTGAATGCGTATATGCAAGAAAATCGACTTTATACCTAAATATAAGATAACGGAATTCTTCTAAATGCACCGTCGTTATGCCGCCATGGCTTTATGCCAACTTCAGATCGTTAAAGAAGGTTTATTAACTTAAATATGTTAAACTCAGTTATTTGAAGCATTTCGATATCGATTGCTAAATGTGTATCTACAAGAAAATCGATTTTATACCTAAAAAAAAAAGATTACGGAATTCTTCCAAATGTGCTGCCGTTAGGGCCCCCTTTTGTATCCCCTTCGGTAAGTTAAAAAAGGGTTTAAATTTAAACCCTTAAATCTTTTAAAACCCTATGATTTGAAGCATTTCGATATCGATTGCTAAATGCGTATATACAAGAAAATCGACTTTATACCTAAATATAAGATTACGCAGTTCTTCTAAATGCTTTGTCGTTATGCCGCCATGGCTTTATATCACCTTCAATACGTTAACGAAGGCTGATTAACTTAAATATGTTAAACTAATGATTTGAAGCATTTCGATACCCGATAGCTAAATGTGTATATACAAGAAAATCGACTCTTTACCTAAATATAAGATTACGGAATTTTTCCAAATGCACTGCCGTTATACCGTTTTGGCTTTATGTAAACTTCAGTAAGATAAAGAAGGTTAATTAACTTAAATATGTTAAACTAATGATTTAAAGCATTTCGAAATCGATTGCTAAATGTGTATATACAAGAAAATCGACTTTATGCCTAAATATAAGATTACGGAATTCTTCTACATGCACTGCCGTTATGCCGCCATGGCTTTATGTTAACTTCAGTGCGTTAAAGAAGTGTTATTAACTTAAATATATTAAACTAATGATTTGAAGCATTTCGATATCGATTGCTAAATGAGTATATACAAGAAAATCGACTTTATTCCTAAATATAAGATAACGGAATTCTTCTAAATGCACTGCCGTTATGCCGCCTAGGCCATATCCCAACTTCAGTAAGATAAAGAAGGTTAATTAACTTAAATATGTTAAACTAATGATTTAAAGCATTTCGAAATCGATTGCTAAATGTGTATATACAAGAAAATCGACTTTATGCCTAAATATAAGATTACGGAATTCTTCTACATGCACTGCCGTTATGCCGCCATGGCTTTATGTTAACTTCAGTGCGTTAAAGAAGCGTTATTAACTTAAATATATTAAACTAATGATTTGAAGCATTTCGATATCGATTGCTTAATTGTATATACAGAAAATCGACTTTATACCTAAATATGAGACTACGGAATTTTTCCAAATGTACTGTCGTTATGTCGCCATGGCTTTATATAAACTTCAATACGTTAAAGAAGGTTAATTAACTTAAATACGTTAAACTAATGATTTGAAGCATTTCGATATCGATTGCTAAATGCGTATATGCAACAAAATCGACTTTATACCTAAATATAAGATTACGGAATTCTTCTAAATGCACTGTCGTTATGCCGCCATGGCTTTATATCACCTTCATTACGTTAAAGAAGGTTAACTTACTTAAATATGTTAAACGAATGATTTGAAGCATTTCGATATCGATAGCTAAATGTGTATATACAAGAAAATCGACTTTTTACCTAAATATAAAACTATAGCAATACGGAATTCTTCTAAATGCACTGCCGTTATACCGTTAAGGCTTTATGTAGACTTCAGTATGCTAAAAAATGTTTATTAACTTAATATGTTAAACTTATGATTTGAAGCATTTCGATATCGATTGCTTAATGCATATATACCAGAAAATCGACTTTATACCTAAATATGAGACTACGGAATTCTTCCAAATATACTGTCGTTATGTCGCCATGGCTTTATATAAACTTTAATACGTTAAAGAAGGTTAATTAACTTAAATATGTTAAACTAATGATTTGAAGAATTCGATATCGATTGCTAAATGTGTATATACAACAAAATCGACTTTATACCTAAATGTAAGATTACGGAATTCTTTTAAATGCACTGTCGTTATGCCGTTAAGGCTTTATGTAGACTTCAGTTTGCTAAAAAATGTTTATTAACTTAATATGTTAAACTAATGATTTGACGCATTTCGATATCGATTGCTTAATGCATATATACCAGAAAATCGACTTTATACCTAAATATGAGACTACGGAATTCTTCCAAATGTACTGTCGTTATGTCGCCATGGCTTTATATAAACTTCAATACGTTAAAGAAGGTTAATTAACTTAAATATGTTAAACTAATGATTTGAAGCATTTCGATATCGATTGCTAAATGTGTATATACAACAAAATCGACTTTATACCTAAATGTAAGATTACGGAATTCTTCTAAATGCACTGTCGTTATGCCGTTAAGGCTTTATGTAGACTTCAGTATGCTTAAAAATGTTTATTAACTTAATATGTTAAACTAATGATTTGAAGCATTTCGATATCGATTGCTTAATGCATATATACCAGAAAATCGACTTTATACCTAAATATGAGACTACGGAATTCTTCCAAATGTACTGTCGTTATGTCGCCATGGCTTTATATAAACTTCAATACGTTAAAGAAGGTTAATTAACTTAAATATGTTAAACCAATGATTTGAGGCATTTCGATATCGATTGCTAAATGCGTTTATACAACAAAATCGACTTTATACCTAAATATAAGATTACGGAATTCATATAAATATACTGCCGTTATGCCGTTATGGCTTTATGTAAACTTCAGTAAGATAAAGAAGGTTAATTAACTTACATATGCTAAACCAGTTATTTGAAGCATTCTGATATCGATTGCTACATATGTAAATACAAGAAAATCCACTTTATACCTAAATATAAAATTGTAACATTACGGAATTCTTCTAAATGCACTGCCGTTATACCCTTAAGGCTTTATGTAGACTTTAGTAAGCTAAAAAGCGTTTATTAACTTAATATGTTAAACTAATGATATGAAGCATTTCGATATCGATAGCTAAATGTATAAATACAAGAAAAACGACTTTATACCTAAATATAAGATTACGGAATTCTTCTACATGCACTGCCGTTATGCTGCAATGCCTATATGCCAACTTCAGATCGTTAAAGAAGGTTAATTAACATAAATATGTCCAACGAATGATTTGAAGCATTTCGATACCGATAGCTTAATATGTATATACAAGAAAATCGACTTTTTACCTAAATATAAGATCACGAAATTCTTCCAAATGCACTGCCGTTATACCGTTTTGGCTTTATGTAAACTTCAGTAAGATAAAGAAGGTTAATTAACTTTAATATGTTAAAATAATGATTTGAAGCATTTCGATATCGATTGCTTAATGTGTATATACAACAAAATCGACTTCATACCTAAATATAAGATTACGGGTTTCTTCCAAATCTACTGTCGTTATGCATCCATGGCTTTATATCAACTTCAATACGTTAAAGAAGGTTTATTAACTTAAATATGTTAAACTAATGATTTGAAGCATTTCGATAAGATAAAGAAGGTTAATTAACTTACATATGCTAAACCAGTTATTTGAAGCATTCTGATATCGATTGCTAAATATGTAAATACAAGAAAATCCACTTTATACCTAAATATAAAATTATAACATTACGGATATCTTCTACATGCACTGCCGTTATACTGTTAAGGCTTTATGTACATTTCAGTAAGCTAAAAAGCGTTTATTAACTTAATATGTTAAACTAATGATTTGAAGCATTTCCATATCGATAGCTAAATGTGTATATACACGAAAATCGACTTTATACCTAAATATAAGTTTACGGAATTCCTCTACATGCACTGCCGTTATGCCGCAATGGCTATATGCCAACTTCAGATCGTTAAAGAAGGTTAATTAACATAAATATGTCGAACGAATGATTTGAAGCATTTCGATACCGATAGCTAAATGTGTATATACAAGAAAATCGACTTTATACCTAAATATAAGATTACGGAATTCTTCTACATGCACTGCCGTTATGCCGCCATGGCTTTATATCACCTTCATTACGTTAAAGAAGGTTAACTAACTTAAATATGTTAAACGAATAATTTGAAGCATTTCGATCTCGATTGCTAAATATGTAAATACA
Organism: Bactrocera correcta; assembly: GCA_027475135.1. NCBI lineage: Eukaryota > Metazoa > Arthropoda > Insecta > Diptera > Tephritidae > Bactrocera > Bactrocera correcta. Next base: position 12,663,619 of record CM050324.1, on the reverse strand, counting down.
AGAAAATCGACTTTATACCTAAATATAAGATTACGGAATTCTTCTAAATGCACTGCGGTTATACCGTTAAGGCTTTATGTAGACTTCAGTGCGTTAAAGAAGGTTTATTAACATAAATATGTTAAACTAATGATTTGAAGCATTTCGATATCGATTGCTAAATGCATGTATACAAGAAAATCGGCTTTATACCTAAATATAAGATAACGGAATTCTTCTACATGCACTGCCGTTATGCCGCCATAGCTTTATATCACCTTCATTACGTTAAAGAAGGTTAATTAACTTAAATATGTTAAACGAATAATTTGAAGCATTTCGATCTCGATTGCTAAATATGTAAATACAAGAAAATCGACTTTATACCTAAATATAAGATTACGGAATTCTTCTAAATGCACTGCCGTTATGCCGCCATGGCTTTGTGTTAACTTCAGTGCGTTAAAGAAGCTTTATTAACAAAAATATGTTAAACTAATGAGTTGAAGCATCTCGATATCGATCGCTAAATGTGGATATTTAAGAAAATCGAATTTATACCTAAACATAAGATTACGGAATTCTTCCAAATGTACTGTCGTTATGCCGCCATGGCTTTATATCAACTTCAATACGTTAAAGAAGGTTAATTAACTTAAATATGTTAAACTAATGATTTGAAGCACTTCGATGTCGATTGCTAAATGCGTATATTTATACAACAAAATCGACTTTATACCTAAATATAAGATTACGGAATTCTTCCAAATGTACTGCTGTTATACCGTCATGGCTTTATGTAAACTTCAGTAAGATAAAGAAGGTTAATTAACCTAAATATGTTAAACTAATGATTTGAAGCATTTCGTTATCGATTGCTAAATGTGTATATACAAGAAAATCGACTTTATACCTAAATATAAGATTACGGAATTCTTCTAAATGCACTGCCGTTATGTCGCCGTGGCTTTATGCCAACTTCCGTTCGTTAAAGAAGGTTTATTAACTTAAATATGTTAAACTAATGATTTGAAGCTTTTCGATCTCTATTGCTAAATATGTATATACAACAAAATCGACTTTAAACCTAAATATAAGATAACGGAGTTCTTCTAAGTGCACTGCCGTTATGCCGCCATGGCTTTGTGTTAACTTCAGTGCGTTAAAGAAGCTTTATTAACAAAAATATGTTAAACTAATGAGTTGAAGCATCTCGATATCGATCGCTAAATGTGTATATACCAGAAAATCGACTTTATACCTAAATATAAGATAACGGAATTCTTCTAAATGCGCTCCCGTTATGCCGCCATGGCTTTAACCATCTTCAGATCGTTAAAGAAGGTTAATTAACTTAAATATGTTAAACTAATGAGTTGAACCATCTCGATATCGATTGCTTAATGTGTATATACAACAAAATCGACTTTATACCTAAATATAAGATTACGGAATTCTTCCAAATATACTGCCGTTATGCCGTTATGGCTTTATGTAAACTTCAGTAAGATAAAGAAGGTTAATTAACCTAAATATGTTGAACTATTGATTTGAAGCATTTCGTTATCGATTGCTAAATGTGTATATACAAGAAAATCGACTTTATACCTAAATATAAGATTACGGAATTCTTCTAAATGAACTGCCGTTATGTCGCCGTGGCTTTATGCCAACTTCCGTTCGTTAAAGAAGGTTTATTAACTTAAATATGTTAAACTAATGATTTGAAGCTTTTCGATCTCGATTGCTAAATATGTAAATACAAGAAAATCGACTTTATACCTACATATAAGATAACTAAATTCTTCTAAATGCACTGCCGTTATGCCGTTGTGGCTTTATGTTAACTTCAGTTCGTTAAAGAAGATTTATTAACTTAAATATGTTAAACTAATGATTTGAAGCATTTCGATATCGATTGCTTAATGTGTATATACAACAAAATCGACTTTATACCTAAATATAAAATTACGGATTTCTTCCAAATCTACTGTCGTTATGCCGCCATGGCTTTATATCAACTTCAATACGTTAAAGAAGGTTAATTAACTTAAATATGTTAAACTATTGATTTGAAGCATTTCGATATCGATTGCTAAATGCGCATATAAATTATAATTTTACTTTCAATTAATTTTAAATATCAGCTTTATTTAATTAAAGTATTTTTACAAAAATGATCTTAAAATACTGTCTTCTTTTAGCAACCAACGTGTCCTGCTAAAAGGTCTAATTGCAACAGACCGCACTGCTGTTAATTCTGATTGGAACAACTAAACCTCGCTCTCTGTTACATCTCGCTGTTATCTGCTCAGTTTGCTCTCACCTTAGTTCGCCCACGCTTGTTTTCGAACTATTGGCCATGTTAAGTCGCAGTTCTCCATCCAATGATCGCTTTCACGGCAGTTGGTTCGCACTTGCTTTACAACTGCTGGGATGTAAAGTAGTAGCTGTTAACTACAGTGATCTCTCTCACAGCGTTCGGTGCACACATGCCTAACAGCTTTTGTTAATGCTTTTACGTGGGTGACCAGCAGTTATTACTGCTTAACTCCTCCCCTTCTAAATGAGGGACGTGCACGATCCTCAACAATAATGCCTAAATTAATTTCATTTGTATGATTTGATAGATTATCACAACGATATCATTGCATAAACTTTTGACCAATAACAGTGGTGCACATAGAATAGGTTGAGTTATAATTTTGTATGATTATGGTTGAGTCACTTTACTTTTGGCGTTAGTTCCGCAGACCCATACATATATGGGAACAGGAATGAGTTACAAGTTAATGACTGAGATAGAGAGAACGATGATTATGAATGGTCGAGCATTGAGAAATTTTACAGCAGTTTAACAGCGGTATCATAAATCCATGAGAGTCTAAAATGCTGGTATTTGTGAGCAAGTTGCATTTACATGGTTGCCAAGTTGGTTGTTCTTAAATCTAATAACTATCGTTATAACTTAACATAAATTTCCATTTCATTATAGTTAACAAAAATTTCAAAGTACAAAAGTTTTACATAGTAGAGATGAATATTCGTGAGATGCTCAGTTACCTAGCCACCATAGAATTCGATGTAGCAAAATTTAATTTTTTGTAGTAAGCCTAGGTTTCTGTTATTGGAGTATCAAAGAAGGAATGTGGCCAGATTAGTATTTACCTTAAATTGTCTTTATGGACCACCCTCCCCTTAATTAAAACTGTACTCCCTAGGTCTTTTTCAATTGTATGTTCCTCAAAAAGTGGTGTTAACTTATTACCTAGTCTAGTATTTCTTTTTACCATAACTTTATCTCCTTCTTTAAAAACACGCTCGGTTCTGTTTCTGTTGTGACTTGTGAGCTCTTTTTGTTGCGCACATCTAATACGTTCAGATACTTCATTATTCGGTTCATCAATGCTGGATCTAAATACGTCTACTGGCCTCATTTTAGTAACAGAATGTATTGTTTTGTTATATTCAATGGTTGACAGCAAGATTAGATCCATCGTATCATCAATACATCTTTCCAACTTCAGGCATCTAGCAATTTCAATTAAAGTGCTGTGAAACCTCTCTACCTGACCATTGGAGCAGCTATGCAAAGGTGGAGCATTGATGATATTAATACCAAAATTATTGGAAAGAAGTTGTCTGACAGTGTTTGAATTCAACGATTTTTCGTTGTCGCAATAAATAATTTTTGTTTTTGGAAAAATGTTCAAAATTTGTATTAATTGGGGCTTTATGTCCAAAATTGTTCTCGACGCAATGGTCTGAACGACTGCGAATTTTGAGAACTTGTCTACACAAGTCAAGAAATACTTTGAGTCGGTAGAAAAAATGTCAATATGCAGGATCTCTCCTGAGTATAGTGGAATGGGTGTATCTGCTATTTTATGTTTCCGATGCTGCCTATTGTACTTCGATTTAGAGCAGATCCTACAGTTTAAAACAACCTCTTTGGCTTTCTTTTCCATCTTTGGGAAAAAATAGTCCCTCAAGATTTGCTTAACATTTTCCTGTGCTGCACGGTGTGCACGATTATGCTCCGCAGCTATTATTTCCAACTGATCATTCTGGTCAAAAATGTCCGTTACATATGTTTTAGTGTATCTAAATTTTGTACTTGGAAACAGTTGCACCAAGTCATGCTGAATGTGAGCTAGTATGGATAAATTACAATGAATTGCGTTAACTACATTAGTATTCACAATGTCCTGAATAGTTCCTAAGAGTGTGCTTCTGTCACAAAACTGTATGCAGTGTCTAGTTTTATTCCCAAAAAAATGAAAGTTCGCTTTGATGGAAACTCACTTTCTTCAATAATTATTTGATTCCTAAAACAATTAACCGGTTTTTCAACTACCTCTATGGTGTACGTTAACGACCTTTCGCTATGAATCGTGGCTGAATCTGAGTTCATATTTTCATCCATCATATTAACCTGCTGTCGCGAAAGAGCATCGGCAACGTAGTTTTCTTTTCCAGGCTTGTAATAAAGTTTAGCATAATGTTCGTCGATAAATGCTTTCCAACGTTTAATCTTTGCATTTGGATTTCTGTCAGACACCGCAAACGTTAGCGGTTGATGGTCAGTAAAAATATTCAATTGTCGTACACCATAAAGATAGTTACGAAGGTTTTTTAATGCCCAGACTATAGCCAAAAGTTCCCTTTCATTAGTGGCAAAGTGAAGTTCATTGTCTTTTAGGGTTCTGGAAATCATGGTTATTGGTCTGCCTTCCTGAGAAAGAACGGCACCCAGGCCACGATTGGAAGCATCCGTAGTTAAATCAAATGCTTTTTTAAAATCGGGGTAAGTGAGCATTACGTCTTCCGATACTAAAATGTGTTTAAGTTTCTCAAATGCTTGCAGTTGCTTTGAATTTAAAAGTATTTTCACTCTTTTGGATCTGTATGCGCTAACTTTTCCATTATCCCCCTTCAAAATATCAGTCAATGGTTTGGCTATACTGGCAAAGTCTTTCACGAAGCATCTATAGTAGCTTGCTAATCCTAGAAAAGACCTGAGACCGAACAAGGTTTCGGGGGTTGGGAAGTTTAGCATTGTGCTAACTTTATCTGGGCACGTCTTAATGCCACCCCGTGATACAATAAATCCGAGATACTCTGTTTCAGTTTTGAAAAATTTGGACTTGTCGACTGACACCCTCATGTTAGCGTCATGTAGACTCTTCAAGACCCAATCTATGTCTTTAATGTGTTGTTCTTTAGATTCGGAATAAATAATAACATCATCTACATAAACAAAACAGCTTTTTCCTATCTTTTCCCTTAAGATGTCGTCTATGGCTCTTTGAAAAATACTCGGAGCGTTTTTTAATCCGAAAGGTAGCCTACAAAATTCATACTTTCCGTTGCTAACGGAAAAGGCTGTTTTTTCCCTGTCTCGTTCAGCGAGCTCGATCTGGTGAAATCCAAACTTCAAATCAAGGGTTGTGAAGTATTGTGCATGTCCCATATTTGATAAAATCGAAATGACATTTGGTATTGGGTATTTGTCGTCAATGGTATTTTCGTTCAGTTTGCGAAAATCGACCACCAGACGCTTGTTTTTATTGCCAAACTCATCAATGCCCTTCTTGTCCACGACCCAAATGGGGTTATTGTAGGGAGACGTAGATCGTCTTATAATACCATTTCGTAAAAGCTCTTTTATTTCATTGTTAACAAAGTCAACTACCCCCATTGGATATGGATACATCTTAGAATAAATCGGTTCTTCGTGTTTTGTACGAATCCTTGCAACTACATTTGTGTTATATGGCAGTGATTCGTTCGGATCGGCAAAAGCCTGAGATCTTTTTTTAATCATATTTGAAAAATCCTCCTTTATTGCAAGAGGTACACTTTCCTGTTGAATTTTCAAAGCATTAATGCTTTCAATTTTTATAAAATATAATTTTTCAATTCCAAAATCATGAACTATTTCACCTTTTTGAAGGTCCACGACTGCATTGACTTGCGTTAGCAGGTCAAGCCCAATTATCGCGTCAAAGCTTATTAAATTTGGTAATATTATAAAATCTGAATTTATGCCAAACAAGTTAATTTTACATTTTTGCCCTACTTTGCTCTCGCCGTGAACTGATTTAACTACGAACGGTCTCGTTAAAGGCACAATGCCTTTTAATTCAGTAAGAGGCTTTATAAAGCTTTTTGAAGCTCCTGTGTCCACTAACATTTTTATCTCTTTGCCCTCAACTCCTATTGTTCGTTTGATCCAAGGGAGCTGGGCACCCTTTCTAAAAAATTAATTTCTTCGATATCTTCGATTTCCCGTTCCACAATACTATCATACGTAGTTTTTGTTGCTACATCTTCCGATGTATCTGATATGTGGTGGATTCTTTGGACTTTTGGACCAGTACTTCTGTCTGATACAGGAGGTCGCTTAATTTGCTGACCTTGATTGCCTGAATTAAAAGGGATTTGCCGATTATTAGAGACATGCATATTTTGGGATTTATTTTGCTGTAAAAAATTTCTTGTGGGATTATGGTGCTCGAACTTCGTTGGGCGGCGGAAACCAGATGTGGATGGATCTATGTCCATTGGTTCGGTGCCCTGATCTCTATTATTACTCGAAAGATTGCGCTTTTCTTGTCTATTTTGGAAGTAGGGGTTTTTATGACCGCTACGTGATTCTATTTGGTTGCTCTTGTTCTCATCTATTCTCTTAACTAAAAAATGTCCTCGGTCCTTGTCCTCAAGATGTTTAGAGTAGTTTGATGCAAACATGTATCGTTCATGATTTGCTTCCACTTCCTGGGCAAGTGCCAAAGCAGAAGGCAAATCTGTTGGACGAGTGGAAAATAATATATCGCAAAGGGGCTTCCTAAGGCCAGAGACAAAAACACGTAATGCATCTAACCTATATTTATCATTTATTCAGTTAGCTATGTGACTTTCATATGTCATGATAGTTTTATTGGTAAGCAACGTAAGCTTTCTTTCAACTTCGTCGTAAAAATTCAACACTGTCAGATTTCCTTGTCTCAAGGTACTTAGCTCCTGCTCAATTAAATATATTGGTCGCTTATCAGCGTACGTGAAATCTAATCTTGCCACTATAGCCTTAAAGTTAAGAACAGTGTTGAAAGACGCTAAAACAGCATCTGCAGCGCCTCTAATTTTGTTTCTTATAATGGCCACTGCCTGATAATGTTTAGCGCTTCCATCATAAGGTTCATATAATTTATAGGCCGTATGTGCGGATTGCCTCCATGAGACGTAAGTCTCTTGCCTGCCATCGAATTCAGGCAAAGATTTAACTAGGTCAAGCGTTTCCTCGCAGCGAACGGTACCTAAAATCCTAACCTCTTCGAAACTCTCTACGTTAGCTATTGACGTACTTGTAAATCTTTTTGCGATTTCGTTCAACTTTTTGTCGAATTCCTCTTTTTGTGAGCTTAAGGCGGCTGATACCGCAGCTGTTCTATAGCAGTTAACTCCTGAGTATTCATTTTTGGATGATCTTTATCTTTCAGAACTAAACTATTAAAAAGGCTCGCTAAATCTACGTCGCACATTAAAGTATTGACCGCACAAAAACCTGGTATAATAAAGTACCGTCTTATATCAATCAAAAATTAAGTTAGATTTATAAAAAAGTTTCAAAAATACATCGAATTCCAATGATGTTCTTAGTATTTAAATATATTTATTAAGAAAAAAGACACTGAGCAAGTCACTTACATAATTTACTTTCTCTTAGTACGTGGTTTAGTTTACTACATCCATAACAATTTTTTAAAGGTGAGCCAAGGCCGTAAGATATCACAGCAGGTGTCTCGAAAATTGGTAGAATCCAGTGATTTCAATTCAGCAATGGTTAACTTTTCATGCTTTTGTCCTAAAGCATCCAATTTAAAGCAAAATGAAAAACGTAGTTTAAGCTCCTCTGTGGGCGGGTTCTTTTTTGGTCAGCAGACAGCAAGGTTCACGTGTTAGTTTTAGTTTTTCGGAACTTTTCAGTAATTCAAGAAATCCGAAATTTTAATAAAAATTGAGGCTAAAGATTTTGTTAGCCCCACGTTGGGCGCCAATTATAATTTTACTTTCAATTAATTTTAAATATCAGCTTTATTTAATTAAAGTATTTTTACAAAAATGATCTTAAAATACTGTCTTCTTTTAGCAACCAACGTGTCCTGCTAAAAGGTCTAATTGCAACAGACCGCACTGCTGTTAATTCTGATTGGAACAACTAAACCTCGCTCTCTGTTACATCTCGCTGTTAGCTGCTCAGTTTGCTCTCACCTTAGTTCGCCCACGCTTGTTTTCGAACTATTGGCCATGTTAAGTCGCAGTTCTCCATCCAATGATCGCTTTCACGGCAGTTGGTTCGCACTTGCTTTACAACTGCTGGGATGTAAAGTAGTAGCTGTTAACTACAGTGATCTCTCTCACAGCGTTCGGTGCACACATGCCTAACAGCTTTTGTTAATGCTTTTACGTGGGTGACCAGCAGTTATTACTGCTTAACTTATACAACAAAATCGACTTTATACCTAAATATAAGATTACGGAATTCTTCTAAATGCACTGTCGTTATGCCGCCATGGCTTTATATCACCTTCATTACGTTAAAGAAGTTTAACTAACATAAATATGTTAAACTAATGATTTGAAGATTTTCGATATCGATTGCTAAATGTGTAAATACAAGAAAATCGACTATATACCTAAATATAAGATTACGGAACTCTTCTACCTGCACTGTCGTTATGCCGCCATGGCTTTATATCACCTTCATTACGTTAAAGAAGGTTAATTAACTTAAATATGTTAAACTAATGATTTGAAGCATTTCGATATCGATTGCTAAATGCGTATGTACAACAAAATCAACTTTATACCTAAATATAAGATAACGGAATTCATATAAATATACCGCCGTTATGCCGTTAAGGCTTTATGTAAACTTCATTAAGATAAAGAAGGTTAATTAACTTAAATATAATAAACCAGTTATTTGAAGCATTTCGAAATATATTTCGATATATAATGTGTAAATACAAGAAAATCGACTTTATACCTAAATATAAAATTATAACTATATATATATACTACTGTTAAAGCTTTATGTAGACTTCAGTAAGCTAAAAAGCGTTTATTAACTTAATATGTTAAACTAATGATTTGAAGCATTTCGATATCGATAGCTAAATGTATATATACAAGAAAATCGACTTTATACATAAATATAAGACTACGGAATTCTTCCAAATGTATTGTCGTTATGCCGCCATGGCTTTATGCCAACTTCCGTTCGTTAAAGAAGGTTTATTAACTTAAATATGTTAAACTAATGATTTGAAGCATTTCGATCTCGATTGCTAAATATGTAAATACAAAAAAATCGACTTTGTACCTAAATATAAGATTACGGAATTCTTCTAAATGCACTGCGGTTATACCGTTAAGGCTTTATGTAGACTTCAGTGCGTTAAAGAAGGTTTATTTACATAAATATGTTAAACTAATGATTTGCAGCATTTCGGTATCGATTGCTAAATATGTATATACAAGAAAATCGGCTTTATACCTAAATATAAGATAACGGAATTCTTCTACATGCACTGCCGTTATGCCGCCATAGCTTTATGCCAACTTCAGTTCGTTAAAGAAGGTTTATTAACTTAAATATGTTGAACTAATGAGTTGAAGCATCTCGATATTGATTGCTAAATATGTATATACAGCAAAATCGACTTTATACCTAAATATAAGTTTACGGAATTCTTCCAAATGCACTGCTGTTATACCGTTATGGCTTTATATCACCTTCATTACGTTAAAGAAGGTTAATTAACCTAAATATGTTAAACTAATGATTTGAAGCATTTCGTTATCGATTGCTATAATGTGTGTATACAAGAAAATCGACTTTATACCTAAATATAAGTTTACGGAATTCTTCTAAATGCACTGCTGTTATACCGTTATGGTTTTATGTAAACTTCAGTAAGATAAAGAAGGTTAATTAACCTAATATGTTAAACTAATGATTTGATGCATTTCGATATCGATAGCTAAATGTATATATACAAGAAAATCGACTTTATACATAAATATAAGATTACGGAATTCTTCCAAATGTATTGTCGTTATGCCGCCATGGCTTTATGCCAACTTCCGTTCGTTAAAGAAGGTTTATTAACTTAAATATGTTAAACTAATGATTTGAAGCATTTCGATCTCGATTGCTAAATATGTAAATACAAGAAAATCGACTTTATACCTACATATAAGATAACTGAATTCTTCTAAATGCACTGCCGTTATGCCGTTATGGCTTTATGTTAACTCCAGTTCGTTAAAGAAGGTTAATTAACTTAAATATGTTAAACTAATGATTTGAAGCATTTCGATATCGATTGCTAAATATGTAAATACAAGAAAATCGACTTTATACCTACATATAAGATAACTGAATTCTTCTTAATGCACTGTCGTTATACAGTTATGGCTTTATGTAAACTTCAGTAAGATAAAGAAGGTTAATTAACTTAAATATGTTAAACTAATGATTTGCAGCATTTCGGTATCGATTGCTAAATATGTATATACAAGAAAATCGGCTTTATACCTAAATATAAGATAACGGAACTCTTCTACCTGCACTGTCGTTATGCCGCCATGGCTTTATATCACCTTCATTACGTTAAAGAAGATTAATTAACTTAAATATGTTCAACTAATGATTTGAAGCATTTCGATCTCGATTGCTAAATATGTAAATACAAGAAAATCGACTTTATACCTAAATATAAGATTACGGAATTCTTCTAAATGCACTGCGGTTATACCCTTAAGGCTTTATGTAGACTTCAGTGCGTTAAAGAAGGTTTATTAACATAAATATGTTAAACTAATGATTTGCAGCATTTCGATATCGCTAGCTAAATGTGTATATACATGAAAATCGAATTTATGCCTAAACATAATATTACGGAATTGTTCCAAATGCACTCTAGTTATGCCGCCATGGCTTTCTATCAACTTCAATACGTTAAAGAAGGTTAATTAACTTAAATGTGTTAAACTAATGATTTGATGCATTTCGATATCGATTGCTAAATATGTAAATACACGAAAATCGACTTTATACCTAAATATAAGATTACGGAATTATTCTAAATGCACTGCCGTTATGCCGCCAAGGCCATATGCCAACTTCAGATCGTTAAAGGAGGTTTATTAAAATAAATATGTTAAACTAATGAGTTGAAGCATCTCGATATCGATCGCTAAATGTGTATGTACAAGAAAATCGACTTTTTACATAAATATAAGACTACGGAATTCTTCCAAATGTACTGTCGTTATGCCGCCATGGCTTTATATCAACTTCAGTACGTTAAAGAAGGTTAATTAACTTAAATATGTTAAACTAATGATTTGAAGCATTTCGATATCGATTGCTAAATGCGTATATACAACAAAATCGACTTTATACCTAAATATAAGATTACGGAATTCATATAAATATACTGCCGTTATGCCGTTATGGCTTTATGTAAACTTCAGTAAGATAAAGAAGGTTAATTAACTTAAATATGCTAAACCAATTATTTGAAGCATTTCGATATCGATTGCTAAATGCGTAAATACAAGAAAATCCACTTTATACCTAAATATAAAATTGTAACATTACGGAATTCTTCTAAATGCACTGCCGTTATACCGTTAAGGCTTTATGTAGACTTTAGTAAGCTAAAAAGCGTTTATTAACTTAATATGTTAAACTAATGATTTGCAGCATTTCGGTATCGATTGCTTAATATGTATATACAAGAAAATCGACTTTATACCTGAATATAAGATTTCGGAATTCTTCTACATGCACTGCCGTTATGCCGCCATGGCTACATGCCAACTTCAGATCGTTAAAGAAGGTTAATTAACATAAATATGTTAAACGAATGATTTGAAGCATTTCGATACCGATAGCTAAATGTGTATATACAAGAAAATCGACTTTATACATAAATATAAGATTACGGAATTCTTCTACATGCACTGCCGTTATGCCGCCATGGCTTTATATCACCTTCATTACGTTAAAGAAGGTTAACTAACTTAAATATGTTAAACGAATAATTTGAAGCATTGCGATATCGATAGATATACAAGAAAATCGACTTTTTACCTAAATATAAGATCACGAAATTCTTCCAAATGCACTGCCGTTATACCGTTTTGGCTTTATGTAAACTTCAGTAAGATAAAGAAGGTTAATTAACTTAAATATGTTAAAATAATGATTTGAAGCATTTCGATATCGATTGCTTAATGTGTATATACAAGAAAACCGACTTCATACCTAAATATAAGATTACGGAATTCTTTTAAATGCACTGTCGTTATGCCGCCATGGCTTTATATCACCTTCATTACGTTAAAGAAGTTTAACTAACATGAATATGTTAAACTAATGATTTGAAGATTTTCGATATCGATTGCTAAATGTGTAAATACAAGAAAATCGACTATATACCTAAATATAAGATTACGGAACTCTTCTACATGCACTGTCGTTATGCCGCCATGGCTTTATATCACCTTCATTACGTTAAAGAAGGTTAATTAACTTAAATATGTTAAACTAATGATTTGAAGCATTTCGATATCGATTGCTAAATGCGTATGTACAACAAAATCGACTTTATACCTAAATATAAGGCTTTATGTAAACTTCATTAAGATAAAGAAGGTTAATTAACTTAAATATAATAAACCAGTTATTTGAAGCATTTCGATATATATTGCTAAATGTGTAAATACAAGAAAATCGACTTTATACCTAAATATAAAATTATAACTATATATATATACTACTGTTAAGGCTTTATGTAGACTTCAGTAAGCTAAAAAGCGTTTATTAACTTAATATGTTAAACTAATGATTTGAAGCATTTCGATATCGATAGCTAAATGTGTATATACAAGAAAATCGACTTTATACATAAATATAAGACTACGGAATTCTTCCAAATGTATTGTCGTTATGCCGCCATGGCTTTATGCCAACTTCCGTTCGTTAAAGAAGGTTTATTAACTTAAATATGTTAAACTAATGATTTGAAGCATTTCGATCTCGATTGCTAAATATGTAAATACAAGAAAATCGACTTTATACCTAAATATAAGATTACGGAATTCTTCTAAATGCACTGCGGTTATACCGTTAAGGCTTTATGTAGACTTCAGTGCGTTAAAGAAGGTTTATTAACATAAATATGTTAAACTAATGATTTGCAGCATTTCGGTATCGATTGCTTAATATGTATATACAAGAAAATCGGCTTTATACCTAAATATAAGATAACGGAATTCTTCTACATGCACAGCCGTTATGCCGCCCTAGCTTTATGCCAACTTCAGTTCGTTAAAGAAGGTTTATTAACTTAAATATGTTAAACTAATGAGTTGAAGCATCTCGATATCGATTGCTAAATATGTATATACAGCAAAATCAACTTTATACCTAAATATAAGTTTACGGAATTCTTCCAAATGCACTGCCGTTATGCCGTTATGGCTTTATGTTAACTTCAGTAAGATAAAGAAGGTTAATTAACCTAAATATGTTAAGCTAATGATTTGAAGCATTTCGTTATCGATTGCTAAATGTGTGTATACAAGAAAATCGACTTTATACCTAAATATAAGATTACGGAATTCTTCTAAATGCACTGCCGTTATGTCGCCGTGGCTTTATGCCAACTTCCGTTCGTTAAAGAAGGTTTATTAACTTAAATATGTTAAACTAATGATTTGAAGCTTTTCGATCTCGATTGCTAAATATGTAAATACAAGAAAATCGACTTTATACCTACATATAAGATAAATGAATTCTTCTAAATGCACTGCCGTTATGCCGTTATGGCTTTATGTTAACTTCAGTTCGTTAAAGAAGGTTTATTAACTTAAATATATTAAACTTATGATTTAAAGCATTTCAATATCGCTTGCTAAATGTGTATATACATGAAAATCGAATTTATACCTAAACATAAGATTGCGGAACTCTTCCAAATGTACTGTCGTTATGCCGCCATGGCTTTATATCAACTTCAATACGTTAAAGAAGGTTAATTAACTTAAATATGTTAAACTAATGATTTGAAGCACTTCGATGTCGATTGCTAAATGCGTATATTTATACAACAAAATCGACTTTATACCTAAATATAAGATTACGGAATTCTTCTAAATGCACTGCCGTTATGCCGCCATTGCTTTATGCCAACTTCAGTCCGTTAACGAAGGTTTATGAAATTAAATATTTTAAACTAATGATTTGAAGCATTTCGATATCGATTGCTAAATGAGTATATACAAGAAAATCGACTTTATACCTAAATATAAGATAACGGAATTCTTCTAAAGGCACTGCCGTTACGCCGTTAAGGCTTTTGTAGACTTTAGTAAGATAAAGAGGGTTAATTAGATTAAATATGTTAAACTTATGATTTGAAGCATTTCGATATCGATTGCTATATGTGTATATACAAGAAAATCGACTTTATGCCTAAATATAAGATTAGGGAATTCTTCTACATGCACTGCCGTTATGCCGCCATGGCTTTATGTTAACTTCAGTGCGTTAAAGAAGCGTTATTAACTTAAATATATTAAACTAATGATTTGAAGCATTTCGATATCGATTGCTAAATGCGTAT
>CM050324.1:12584856-12638201 GCA_027475135.1 Bactrocera correcta | reverse complement strand
TGTATATACGCATTTAGCAATCGATATCGAAATGCTTCAAATAACTGGTTTAGCATATTTAAGTTAATTAACCTTCTTTATCTTACTGAAGTTTACATAAAGCCATAGCGGCATAACGGCAGTATATTTGGGTGAATTAAGTAAGCTTTTATTTAGGTATAAAATCGATTTTCTTGTACATACACATTTAGCAATCGATATCGAAATGATCAAATCATTAGTTAACATATTTGAGTAAATTAACCTTCTTTAACGTACTGAAATCTGTATAAAGCCATAACAGCATAACGGAAGTGCATTAAAAGAATTACGTTATCTTATATTTAGGTATAAAGTCGATTTTCTTGTATATACGCATTTAGCAATCGATATCGACGTGCTTCAAATCATTAGTTTAACATATTTAAGTTAATAAACCTTCTTTAACGCACTGAAGTCTTCATAAAGGCTTAACGGTATTACTGCAGTGCATTTAGAAGAATTCCGTAATGCTTCAAATCATTAGTTTAATATATTAAAGTTAATAAAGCTTCTTTAACCCACTGAAGTTAACATAAAGCCATGGCGGCATAACGGCAGTGCATGTAAAAGAATTCCGTAATCTTATATTTAGGTATAAAGTCGATTTTCGTGTATATACTCATTAAGCAATCGATATCGAAATGCTTCAAATCAGTTTAATATATTAAAGTTAATAAAGCTTCTTTAACGCACTGAAGTTAACACAAAGCCATGGCGACATAACGGCAGTGCATTTGGAAGAAGTCCGTAGTCTTATATCTAGGTATAAAGTCGATTTTCTTGTATATACCCATTTAGCAATCGATACCGAAATGCTTCAAATCATTAGTTTAACATATTTAAGTTAATTAACCCTCTCTATCTTACTGAAATCCACATAAAGCCTTAACGCATAACGGCAGTGCATGTGGAAGAATTCCGTTATCTTATATTTAGGTACACAGTCGATTTCTTGTATATACACATTTAGCAGGCGATATCGAAATGCTTCAAATCATTAATTTAACATATCTAAGTTAATAAACGTTCTTTAACGCACTGAAGTCTACATAAAGCCTTAAGGGTATAACTGCACTGCATTCAGAAGAATTCCGTTATCTTATATTTAGGTATAAATTTGATTTTCTTGTATATACACATTTAGCAAGCGATATCGAATTGCTTCAAATCATTAGTTTAACATATTTGAGTTAATAAACCTTCTTTAACAAACTGAAATTGGCTTAAATCCATGGCGGCATAACGGCAGTGCATTTAGAAGAAGTCCGTAGTCTTATATTTAGGTATAAAGTCGATTTTCTTGTATTTACATATTAAGCAATCGATATCGAAATGCTTTAAATCATTAGTTTAACATATTTAAGTAAATTAACCCTCTCTATCTTACTGAATTCTACATAAAGCCTTAACGGCATAACGGCAGTGCATTTAAAAGAATTCCGTTATCTTATATTTAGTTATAAAGTCGATTTTGTTGTATATACACATTTAGCAAGGGATATCGAGATGCTTCAACTCATTAGTTTAACATATTTGAGTTAATAAACCTTCTTTAACAAACTGAAGTTGGCTTAAATCCATGGCGGCATAACGGCAGTGCATGTAGAAGAATTCCGTTATCTTATATTTAGGTATAAAGTCGATTTTCTTGTATAAACACATTTAGCAATCGATATCGAAATGCTTCAAATCATTAGTTTAACATATTTAAGTTAATTAACCTTCTTTAACGTATTGAAGTTGATATAAAGCCATGGCGGCATAACGGCAGTGCATTGAAAAGAATTCCGTAATCTTATATTTATGTATAAAAACGATTTTCTTTTATATACATATTTAGCAATCGATAACGAAATGCTTCAAATCATTAGTTTAACATATTTAAGTTAATTAACCCTCTCTATCTTACTGAAGTCTACATAAAGCCTTAAGGGTATAACTGCAGTGCATTCAGAAGAATTCCGTTATCTTGTATTTAGGGATAAATTTGATTTTCTTGTATGTACACATTTAGCAATCGATATCGAAATGCTTCAAATCATTAGTTTAACATATTTAAGTTAATAAACGTTCTTTAACGCACTGAAGTCTACATAAAGCTTTAAGGGTATAACTGCAGTTCATTCAGAAGAATTTCATTATCTTATATTTAGGTATAAATTCGATTTTCTTGTATATACACATTTAGCAATCGATATCGAAAATCTTCAAATCATTAGTTTAACATATTTAAGTTAATTAACCTTCATTAACGTACTGAAGGTGATATAAAGCCATGGCGGCATAACGACAGTGCATTTAGAAAAATTCCGTAATCTTATATTTAGGTATAAGTTCGATTTTATTGCATATAGGCATTTAGCAATCGATATCGAAATGCTTCATATAACTGGTTTAGCATATTTAGGTTAATTAACCCCCTCTATCTTACTGAAGTTTACATAAAGCCATAACGGCATAACGGCAGTATGTTTGGGTGAATTCCGTAATCTTTTATTTAGGTATAAAATCGATTTTCTTGTACATACACATTTAGTAATCAATATCGAAATGCTTCAAATCAATCGTTTAGCATATTTAAGTAAATTAACCTTCTTTAACGTACTGAAATTTATATAAAGCTTTAAGGGCATAACGACAGTGCATTTAGAAGATTCCGTAACCTTATATTTAGGTATAAATTCGATTTTGTTGTATATACGCATTTAGCAATCGATATCGAAATTCTTCAAATCATTAGTTTAACATATTTAAAATAATTAACCTTCTCTAACGTAATGAATAATGATATAAGCCATGGCGGCCTAACGACAGTGCATTTAGAAGAATTCCGTAATCTTATATTTAGGCATAAATTCGATTTTGTTGTATATACGCATTTAGCAATCGATATCGAAATGCTTCAAATAACTGGTTTAGCATATTTAAGTTAATTAACCTTCTTTATCTTACTGAAGTTTACATAAAGCCATAACGGAATAACGGCAGTATATTTGGGTGAATTAAGTAAGCTTTTATTTAGGTATAAAATCGATTTTCTTGTACACACACATTTAGCAATCGATATCGAAATGATCAAATCATTAGTTTAACATATTTGAGTAAATTAACCTTCTTTAACGTACTGAAATCTGTATAAAGCCATAACAGCATAACGGAAGTGCATTTAGCAGAATTACGTTATCTTATATTTAGGTATAAAGTCGATTTCTTGTATATACGCATTTAGCAATCGATATCGACGTGCTTCAAATCATTAGTTTAACATATTTAAGTTAATAAACCTTCTTTAACGCACTGAAGTCTTCATTAAGGCTTAACGGTATTACTGCAGTGCATTAGAAGAATTCCGTAATGCTTCAAATCATTAGTTTAATATAGTAAAGTTAATAAACCTTCTTTAACGCACTGAAGTTAACATAAAGCCATGGCGGCATAACGGCAGTGCATGTAAAAGAATTCCGTAATCTTATATTTAGGTATAAAAACGATTTTCTTTTATATACTCATTAAGCAATCGATATCGAAATGCTTCAAATCAGTTTAATATATTAAAGTTAATAAAGCTTCTTTAACGCACTGAAGTCTTCATTAAGGCTTAACGGTATTACTGCAGTGCATTTAGAAGAATTCCGTAATGTTATAATTTTATATTTAAGTATAAATTCGATTTTCTTGTATATAAAAACTTAGCAATCGATATCGAAATGCTTCAAACCATTAGTTTAACATATTTAAAATAATTAACCTTCTTTAACGTAATGAAGGTGATATAAAGCCATGGCGGCCTAACAACAGTGCATTTAGAAGAATTCCGTAATCTTATATTTAGGTATAAATTCGATTTTGTTGTATATACGCATTTAGCAATCGATATCGAAATGCTTCAAATAACTGGTTTAGCATATTTAGGTTAATTAACCTTCTCTATCTTACTGAAGTTTACATAAAGCCATAACGGCATAACGGTAGTATCTTTTGGTGAATTCCGTAAGCTTTTATTTAGGTATAAAATCGATTTTCTTGTACATACACATTTAGCAATCGATATCGAAATGCTCAAGTCATTAGTTTAACATATTTGAGTAAATTAACCTTCTTTAACGTACTGAAATTTATATAAAGCCATAACAGCATAACGGCATTGCATTTAGAAGAATTACGTTATCTCAAATTTAGGTATAAATTCGATTTTCTTGTATTTACATATTAAGCAATCGATATCGAAATGCTTTAAATCATTAGTTAACATATTTAAGTTAATAAACCTTCTTTAACGCGCTGAAGTCTTCATAAAGCCTTAACAGTATAACTGCAGTGCATTTAGAAGAATTCCGTAAACTTTTATTTAGGTATAAAGTCGATTTTCTTGTATATACTCATTTAGCAAGCGATATCGAATTGTTTCAAATCATTAGTTTAACATATTTACGTTAATTAACCTTCTTTAACGTATTGAAGTTGATATAAAGCCATGACGGCATAACGCAGTGGATTTAGAAAAATTCCGTAATCTTATATTTATGTCTAAAAACGATTTTCTTTTATATACACATTTAGCAATCGATAACGAAATGCTTCAAATCATTAGTTTAACATATTTAAGTTAATTAACCTTCTTTTCTTACTGAAGTTTATATAAAGCCATAACGGCATAACGGCAGTATGTTTGGGTGAATTCCGTAATCTTTTATTTAGGTATAAAATCGATTTCTTGTACATACACATTTTTTAATCAATATCGAAATGCTTAAAATCAATCGTTTAGCACATTTGAGTAAATTAACCTTCTTTAACGTACTGAAATTTATATAAAGCTTTAAGGGCATAACGGCAGTGTATTTCGAAGAATTCCGTAATCTTATATTTAGATATAAAGCCGAATTTGTTGTATATACGCATTTAGCAATCGATATCGAAATTCTTCAAATCATTAGTTTAACATATTTAAAATAATTAACCTTCTCTAACGTAATGAATAATGATATAAGCCATGGCGGCCTAACGACAGTGCATTTAGAAGAATTCCGTAATCTTTTATTTAGGCATAAATTCGATTTTGTTGTATATAAGCATTTAGCAATCGATATCGAAATCCTTCAAATAACTGGTTTAGCATATTTAAGTTAATTAACCTTCTTTATCTTACTGAAGTTTACATAAAGCCATAACGGCATAACGGCAGTATATTTGGGTGAATTAAGTAAGCTTTTATTTAGGTATAAAATCGATTTTCTTGTACATACACATTTAGCAATCGATATCGAAATGATCAAATCATTAGTTTAACATATTTGAGTAAATTAACCTTCTTTAACGTACTGAAATCTGTATAAAGCCATAACAGCATAACGGAAGTGCATTAAGAAGAATTACGTAATCTTATATTTAGGTATATAGTCGATTTTCTTGTATATACGCATTTAGCAATCGATATCGACGTGCTTCAAATCATTAGTTTAACATATTTAAGTTAATAAACCTTCTTTAACGCACTGAAGTCTTCATAAAGGCTTAACGGTATTACTGCAGTGCATTTAGAAGAATTCCGTAATGCTTCAAATCATTAGTTTAATATATTAAAGTTAATAAAGCTTCTTTAACGCACTGAAGTTAACATAAAGCCATGGCGGCATAACGGCAGTGCATGTAAAAGAATTCCGTAATCTTATATTTAGGTATAAAGTCGATTTTCGTGTATATACTCATTTAGCAATCGATATCGAAATGCTTCAAATCAGTTTGATATATTAAAGTTAATAAAGCTTCTTTAACGCACTGAAGTTAACATAAAGCCATGGCGGCATAACGGCAGTGCATGTAGAAGAATTCCGTAATCTTATATTTAGGTACAAAGTCGATTTTCTTGTATATACACGTTTAGCAATCGATATCGAAAATCTTCAAATCATTTACACATTTAGCTATCGATATCGAAATGCTTCAAATCGTTAGTTTAACATATTAAGTTAATAAACAATTTTAGCTTACTGAAGTCTACATAAAGCCTTAACGGTATAACGGCAGTGCATTTAGAAGAATTCCGTAATGTTGTAATTTTATATTTAGGTATAAATTCGATTTTCTTGTGTATACAAATTTAGCAATCGATATCGAAATGCTTCAAACCATTAGTTTAACTTATTTAAAATAATTAACCTTCTTTAACGTATTGAAGGTGATATAAAGCCATGGCGGCATAACGACTGTACATGTGGAAGAATTCCGTAATCTTATATTTAGGTATAAAGTCGATTTTCTTGTATATACACATTTCGCAATCGATATCAAAATGTTTCAAATAACTGGTTTAGCATATTTAAGTTAATTAACCTTCTTTATCTTACTGAAGTTTACATCAAGCCATAACGACTTAACGGCAGTATATGTGGCAGAATTCCGTAATCTTATATTTAGGTATAAAGTAGATTTTTTTGTAAATACACATTTAGCTATCGATAACTAAAATGCTTCAAATCATTAGTTTAACATATTTAAGTTAATTAATCTTATTTATCTTACTGAAGTTTATATAAAGCCATAACGTCATAATGGCAGTGTATTTCGAAGAATTTCATAATCTTATATTTAGATATAAAGCCGAATTTGTTGTATATACGCATTTAGCAATCGATATCGAAATTCTTCAAATCATTAGTTTAACATATTTAAAATAATTAACCTTCTTTAACGTAATGAAGGTGATATAAAGCCATGGCAGCCTTACAACAGTGCATTTAGAAGAATTCCGTAATCTTATATTTAGGTATAAATTCGATTTTTTTGTATATACGCATTTAGCAATCGATATCGAAATGCTTCAAATAACTGGTTTAGCATATTTAGGTTAATTAACCTTCTCTATCTTACTGAAGTTTACATAAAGCCATAACGGCATAACGGTAGTATCTTTTGGTGAATTCCGTAAGCTTTTATTTAGGTCTAAAATCGATTTTCTTGTACATACACATTTAGCAATCGATATCGAAATGCTCAAGTCATTAGTTTAACATATTTGAGTAAATTAACCTTCTTTAACGTACTGAAATTTATATAAAGCCATAACAGCATAACGGCAGTGCATTTAGAAGAATTACGTTATCTTATATTTAGGTATAAAGTCGATTTTCTTGTATTTACATATTAAGCAATCGATATCGAACTGCTTCAAATTATTAGTTTAATATATTTAAGTTAATAAAGCTTCTTTAACGCACTGAAGTTAACATAAAGCCATGGCGGCATAACGGCAGTGCATTTAGTAGAATTCCGTAAGCTTATATTTAGGTATAAAGTCGATTTTGTTGTACAGAGACATTTAGCAAATCGATATCGAAATGCTTCAAATCATTAGTTTACAACACTTAAGTTAATTAAACATCTTTATTTTACTGAAGTCTACAAAAGCCTTAACGGCATAACGGCAGTGCATTCAGAAGAATTCCGTAATCTTATATTTAGGTATAAAGTCGATTTTCTTGCATATACACATTTAGCAATCGATATCGAAATGCTTCAAGTCATTAGTTTAACATATCTAAGTTAATAAACGTTCTTTAACGCACTGAAGTCTACATAAAGCCTTAAGGGTATAGCTGCAGTGCATTCAGAAGAATTCTGTTATCTTATATTTAGGTATAAATTCGATTTTCTTGTATATACTCATTTAGCAAGCGATATCGAATTGTTTCAAATAACTGGTTTAGCATATTTAGGTTAATTAACCTTCTCTATCTTACTGAAGTCTACAAAAGCCATGGCGGCATAACGGCAGTGCATTCAGAAGAATTCCGTAATCTTATATTTAGGTATAAAGTCGATTTTCTTGTATATACCCATTTAGCAATCGATATCGAAAAGCTTTAAATCATTAGTTTAACATATTTAAGTTAATAAACCTTCTTTAACGCACTGAAGTCTTCATAAAGCCCTAACAGTATAACTGCAGTGCATTTAGAAGAATTCCGTAAACTTTTATTTAGGTATAAAGTCGATTTTCTTGTATATACTCATTTAGCAAGCGATATCGAATTGTTTCAAATCATTAGTTTAACATATTTACGTTAATTAACCTTCTTTAACGTATTGAAGTTGATATAAAGCCATGACGGCATAACGGCAGTGGATTTAGAAGAATTCCATAATCTTTTATTTATGTATAAAAACGATTTTCTTTTATATACACATTTAGCAATCGATAACGAAATGCTTCAAATCATTAGTTTAACATATTTTAGTTAATTAACCTTCTTTTCTTACTGAAGTTTACATAAAGCCATAACGGTATAACGGCAGTGCATTGGGAAGAATTCCGTAATCTTATATTTAGGTATAAAGTCGATTTTGTTGTATATACACATTTAGCAATCGATATCGAGATGCTTCGACTCATTAGCTTAACATATTTAAGTTAATAAATCTTCTTTAACGATCTGAATTTGGCATATAGCCACGGCGGTATTACGGCAGTGCATTTGGAAGAATTCCGTTATCTTATATTTAGGTATAAAGTCGATTTTCTTGTATTTACATATTAAGCAATCGATATCGAAATGCTTTAAATCATTAGTTTAATATATTTAAGTTAATTAACTCTCTCTATCTTACTGAATTCTACATAAAGCCTTAACGGCATAACGGCAGTGCATTTAAAAGAATTCCGTTATCTTATATTTAGGTATAAAGTCGATTTTGTTGTATATACACATTTAGCAAGCGATATCGAAATGCTTCAACTCATTAGTTTAAAATATTTAAGTTAATAAACCTTCTTTAACGAACTGAAGTTGGCATAAAGCCATGGCGGCATAACGGCAGTGCATGTGGAAGAATTGCGTTATCTTATATTTAGGTATAAAGTCGATTTTCTTGTATATACACATTTAGCAAGCGATATCGAAATGCTTCAAATCATTAGTTTAACATATTTAAGTTAATTAACCTTCTTTAACATATTGAAATTGATATAAAGCCATGGCGGCATAACGGCAGTGCATTGAGAAGAATTCCGTAATCCTGTATTTATGTATAAAAACGATTTTCTGCTATATACACATTTAGCAATCGATAACGAAGTGCTACAAATCATTAGTTTAACATATTTAAGTTAATTAACCTTCTTTAGCTTACTGAAGTTTACATAAAGCCATAACGGTATAACGGCAGTGCATTGGGAAGAATTCCGTAATCTTATATTTAGGTATGAAGTCGATATTGTTGTATATACACAATTAGCAATCGATATCGAGATGCTTCGACTCATTAGCTTAACATATTTAAGTTAATAAATCTTCTTTAAAGATCTGAATTTGGCATATAGCCACGGCGGTATTACGGCAGTGCATTTCGAAGAAGTCCGTAGCCTTATATTTAGGTATAAAGTCGATTTTCTTGTATATACACCCTTTAGCAATCGATATCGAAATGCTTCAAATCATTAGTTTAACATATTTAAGTTAATTAACCCTCTCTTTTCTTACTGAAGTCCACATAAAGCCTTAACGGCATAACGGCAGTGCATGTGGAAGAATTCCGTTATCTTATATTTAGGTATAAAGTCGATTTTCTTGTATATACACATTTAGCAAGCGATATCGAAATACTTCAAATCATTAGTTTAACATATCTTTAAATTAATAAACCCTTCTTTAACTACTGAAGTCTACATAAAGCCTTAACGGCATAACGGCAGTGCATTCAGAAGAATTCCGTAATCTTATATTTAGGTATAAATTCGATTTTTTTTGTATATACACATTTAGCAAGCGATATCGAATTGCTTCAAATCATTAGTTTAACATATTTAAGTTAATTAACCTTCTTTAACGTATTGAAGTTGATATAAAGCCATGGCGGCATAACGGCAGTGCATTGAGAAGAATTCCGTAATCTTATATTTATGTATAAAATCGATTTTCTTTTATATACACATTTAGATATCGATATCGAAATGCTTCAAATCATTAGTTTAACATATTAATTTAATAAACATTTTTTAGCTCACTGAAGTCTACATAAAGCCTTAACGGTATAACGGCAATGCATTTAGAAGAATCCCGTTATCTTATATTTAGGTATAAATTCGATTTTCTTGTATATACACATTTAGCAAGCGATATCGAAATGCTTCTAATCATTAGTTTAACATATTTAAGTTAATTAACCTTCTTTAACGTATTGAAGTTGATATAAAGCCGAGGCGGCATAACGGCAGTGCAATTAGAAGAATTCCGTAATGTTATAATTTTATATTTAGGTATAAAGTCGATTTTCTTGCATTTACACATTTAGCAATCGATATCGAAATGCTTCAAACCATTAGTTTAACATATTTAAAATAATGAACCTTCTTTAGCGTAATGAAGGTGTAATAAAGCCATGGCGGCATAACGACAGTACCTGTGGAAGAATTCCGTAATCTTATATTTAGGTATAAAGTCGATTTTCTTGTATATATACATTTCGCAATCGATATCGAAATGCTTCAAATCATGAGTTTAACATATTTAAGTAAATGAATCCTCTTTTTCTTACTGAGGTCTACAAAAGCCTTAACGGCATAACGGCAGTGCATTTGGGAGAGTTCCGTAATCTTATATTTAGGTATTAAGTCGATTTTGTTGTATATACGCATTTAGCAATCGACATCGAAGTGCTTCAAATCATGAGTTTAACATATTTAAGATAATTAACCCTCTTTATCTTACTGAAGTCTACAAAAGCCTTAACGGCATAACGGCAGTGCATTTAGAAGAATCCCGTAATCCTCTATTTAGGTATAAAGTCGATTTTTTTGTATATACTCATTTAGCAATCGATATCGAAATGCTTCAAATCATTAGTTTAACATATTTAGGTTAATTAACCTTCTCTATCTTACTGAAGTTTACATAAAGCCATAACGGCATAACGGCAGTATGTTTGGGTGAATTCCGTAATCATTTATTTAGGTATAAAATCGATTTTCTTGTACATACACATTTAGTAATCAATATCGAAATGCTTCAAATCAATCGTCTAGCTTATTTAAGTAAATTAACCTTCTTCAACGTACTGAAATTTATATAAAGCTTTAGGGGCATAACGGCAGTGTATTTCGAAGAATTCCGTAATCTTTTATTTAGATATAAAGCCGAATTTGTTGTATATACGCATTTAGCAATCGATATCGAAATTCTTCAAATCATTAGTTTAACATATTTAAAATAATTAACCTTCTCTAACGTAATGAATAATGATATAAGCCATGGCGGCCTAACGACAGTGCATTTAGAAGAATTCCGTAATCTTATATTTAGGCATAAATTCGATTTTGTTGTATATACGCATTTAGCAATCGATATCGAAATGCTTCAAATAACTGGTTTAGCATATTTAAGTTAATTAACCTTCTTTATCTTACTGAAGTTTACATAAAGCCATAACGGAATAACGGCAGTATATTTGGGTGAATTAAGTAAGCTTTTATTTAGGTATAAAATCGATTTTCTTGTACATACACATTTAGCAATCGATATCGAAATGATCAAATCATTAGTTTAACATATTTGAGTAAATTAACCTTCTTTAACGTACTGAAATCTGTATAAAGCCATAACAGCATAACGGAAGTGCATTTAGAAGAATTACGTTATCTTATATTTAGGTATAAAGTCGATTTTCTTGTATATACGCATTTAGCAATCGATATCGACGTGCCTCAAATCATTAGTTTAACATATTTAAGTTAATAAACCTTCTTTAACGCACTGAAGTCTTCACTAAGGCTTAACGGTATTACTGCAGTGCATTTAGAAGAATTCCGTAATGCTTCAAATCATTAGTTTAATATAGTAAAGTTAATAAACCTTCTTTAAAAGCACTGAAGTTAACATAAAGCCATGGCGGCATAACGGCAGTGCATGTAAAAGAATTCCGTAATCTTATATTTAGGTATAAAGTCGATTTTCGAGTATATACTCATTAAGCAATCGATATCGAAATGCTTCAAATCAGTTTAATATATTAAAGTTAATAAAGCTTCTTTAACGCACTGAAGTCTTCATTAAGGCTTAACGGTATTACTGCAGTGCATTTAGAAGAATTCCGTAATGTTATAATTTTATATTTAGGTATAAATTCGATTTTCTTGTATATAAAAACTTAGCAATCGATATCGAAATGCTTCAAACCATTAGTTTAACATATTTAAAATAATTAACCTTCTTTAACGTAATGAAGGTGATATAAAGCCATGGCGGCCTAACAACAGTGCATTTAGAAGAATTCCGTAATCTTATATTTAGGTATAAATTCGATTTTGTTGTATATACGCATTTAGCAATCGATATCGAAATGCTTCAAATAACTGGTTTAGCATATTTAGGTTAATTAACCTTTTCTATCTTACTGAAGTTTACATAAAGCCATAACGGCATAACGGTAGTATCTTTTGGTGAATTCCGTAAACTTTTATTTAGGTATAAAATCGATTTTTTTGTACATACACATTTAGCAATCGATATCGAAATGCTCAAGTCATTAGTTTAACATATTTGAGTAAATTAACCTTCTTTAACGTACTGAAATTTATATAAAGCCATAACAGCATAACGGCATTGCTTTTAGAAGAATTACGTTATCTCATATTTAGGTATAAAGTCGATTTTCTTGTATTTACATATTAAGCAATCGATATCGAAATGCTTTAAATCATTAGTTTAACATATTTAAGTTAATAAACCTTCTTTAACGCACTGAAGTCTTCATAAAGCCTTAACAGTATAACTGCAGTGCATTTAGAAGAATTCCGTAAACTTTTATTTAGGTATAAAGTCGATTTTCTTATATATACTCATTTAGCAAGCGATATCGAATTGTTTCAAATCATTAGTTTAACATATTTACGTTAATTAACCTTCTTTAACGTATTGAAGTTGATATAAAGCCATGACGGCATAACGGCAGTGGATTTAGAAAAATTCCGTAATCTTATATTTTTGTCTAAAAACGATTTTCTTTTTTATACACATTTAGCAATCGATAACGAAATGCTTCAAATCATTAGTTTAACATATTTAAGTTAATTAACCTTCTTTTTTTACTGAAGTTTATATAAAGCCATAACGGCATAACGGCAGTATGTTTGGGTGAATTCCGTAATCTTTTATTTAGGTATAAAATCGATTTTCTTGTACATACACATTTAGTAATCAATATCGAAATGCTTAAAATCAATCGTTTAGCATATTTGAGTAAATTAACCTTCTTTAACGTACTGAAATTTATATAAAGCTTTAAGGGCATAACGGCAGTGTATTTCGAAGAATTCCGTAATCTTATATTTAGATATAAAGCCGAATTTGTTGTATATACGCATTTAGCAATCGATATCGAAATTCTTCAAATCATTAGTTTAACATATTTAAAATAATTAACCTTCTCTAACGTAATGAATAATGATATAAGCCATGGCGGCCTAACGACAGTGCATTTAGAAGAATTCCGTAATCTTTTATTTAGGCATAAATTCGATTTTGTTGTATATAAGCATTTAGCAATCGATATCGAAATGCTTCAAATAACTGGTTTAGCATATTTAAGTTAATTAACCTTCTTTATCTTACTGAAGTTTACATAAAGCCATAACGGCATAACGGCAGTATATTTGGGTGAATAAAGTAAGCTTTTATTTAGGTATAAAATCGATTTTCTTGTACATACACATTTAGCAATAGATATCGAAATGATCAAATCATTAGTTTAACATATTTGAGTAAATTAACCTTCTTAAACGTACTGAAATCTGTATAAAGCCATAACAGCATAACGGCAGTGCATTTAGAAGAATTACGTTATCTTATATTTAGGTATAAAGTCGATTTTCTTGTATTTACATATTAAGCAATCGATATCGAAATGCTTCAAAATTTTTAGTTTAATATATTCAAGTTAATGAAGCTTCTTTAACGCACTGAAGTTAACATAAAGCCATGGCGGCATAACGGCAGTGCATTTAGTAGAATTCCGTAAGCTTATATTTAGGTATAAAGTCGATTTTGTTGTACAGAGACATTTAGCAAATCGATATCGAAATGCTTCAAATCATTAGTTTACAACATTTAAGTTAATTAAACATCTTTATTTTACTTAAGTCTACAAAAGTCTTAACGGCATAACGGCAGTGCACTCAGAAGAAATTTCCCTAATCTTATATTTAGGTATAAAGTCGATTTTCTTGCATATACACATTTAGCAATCGATATCGAAATGCTTCAAGTCATTAGTTTAACATATCTAAGTTAATAAACGTTCTTTAACGCACTGAAGTCTACATAAAGCCTTAAGGGTAAAAGCTGCAGTGCATTCAGAAGAATTCTGTTATCTTATATTTAGGTATAAATTCGATTTTCTTGTATATACTCATTTAGCAAGCGATATCGAATAGTTTCAAATAACTGGTTTAGCATATTTAGGTTAATTAACCTTCTCTATCTTACTGAAGTCTACAAAAGCCATGGCGGCATAACGGCAGTGCATTCAGAAGAATTCCGTAATCTTATATTTAGGTATAAAGTCGATTTTCTTGTATATACCCATTTAGCAATCGATATCGAAATGCTTTAAATCATTAGTTTAACATATTTAAGTTAATAAACCTTCTTTAACGCACTGAAGTCTTCATAAAGCCCTAACAGTATAACTGCAGTGCATTTAGAAGAATTCCGTAAACTTTTATTTAGGTATAAAGTCGATTTTCTTGTATATACTCATTTAGCAAGCGATATCGAATTGTTTCAAATCATTAGTTTAACATATTTACGTTAATTAACCTTCTTTAACGTATTGAAGTTGATATAAAGCCATGACGGCATAACGGCAGTGGATTTAGAAGAATTCCATAATCTTTTATTTATGTATAAAAACGATTTTCTTTTATATACACATTTAGCAATCGATAACGAAATGCTTCAAATCATTGGTTTAACATATTTTAGTTAATTAACCTTCTTTTCTTACTGAAGTTTACATAAAGCCATAACGGTATAACGGCAGTGCATTGGGAAGAATTCCGTAATCTTATATTTAGGTATAAAGTCGATTTTGTTGTATATACACATTTAGCAATCGATATCGAGATGCTTCGACTCATTAGCTTAACATATTTAATTTAATAAATCTTCTTTAACGATCTGAATTTGGCATATAGCCACGGCGGTATTACGGCAGTGCATTTGGAAGAATTCCGTTATCTTATATTTAGGTATAAAGTCGATTTTCTTGTATTTACATGATAGGCAATCGATATCGAAATGCTTTAAATCATTAGTTTAATATATTTAAGTTAATTAACTCTCTCTATCTTACTGAATTCTACATAAAGCCTTAACGGCATAACGGCAGTGCATTTAAAAGAATTCCGTTATCTTATATTTAGGTATAAAGTCGATTTTGTTGTATATACACATTTAGCAAGCGATATCGAAATGCTTCAACTCATTAGTTTAAAATATTTAAGTTAATAAACCTTCTTTAACGAACTGAAGTTGGCATAAAGCCATGGCGGCATAACGGCAGTGCATGTGGAAGAATTCCGTTATCTTATATTTAGGTATAAAGTCGATTTTCTTGTATATACTCATTTAGCAGGCGATATCGAAATGCTTCAAATCATTAGTTTATCATATTTAAGTTAATTAACCTTCTTTAACATATTGAAGTTGATATAAAGCCATGGCGGCATAACGGCAGTGCATTTAGAAGAATTCCGTAATCTTATATTTAGGTATAAAGTCGATTTTCTTGTATATACACATTTAGCAAGCGATATCGAAATGCTTCAAATCATTAGTTTAACATATTTAAGTTAATTAACCTTCTTTAACATATTGAAGTTGATATAAAGCCATGGCGGCATAACGGCAGTGCATTTAGAAGAATTCCGTTATATTATATTTAGGTATAAATTCGATTTTCTTGTATATACACATTAAGCAAGCGATATCGAATTGCTTCAAATCATTAGTTTAACATATTTAAGTTAATTAACCTTCTTTAACGTATTGAAATTGATATAAAGCCATGGCGGCATAACGGCAGTGCATTGAGAAGAATTCCGTAATCTTATGTTTATGTATAAAAACGATTTTCTTCTATATACACATTTAGCAATCGATAACGAAGTGCTACAAATCATTAGTTTAACATATTTAAGTTAATTAACCTTCTTTAGCTTACTGAAGTTTACATAAAGCCATAACGGTATAACGGCAGTGCATTGGGAAGAATTCCGTAATCTTATATTTAGGTATGAAGTCGATATTGTTGTATATACACAATTAGCAATTGATATCGAGATGCTTCGACTCATTAGCTTAACATATTTAAGTTAATAAATCTTCTTTAAAGATCTGAATTTGGCATATAGCCACGGCGGTATTACGGCAGTGCATTTCGAAGAAGTCCGTAGCCTTATATTTAGGTATAAAGTCGATTTTCTTGTATATACCCATTTAGCAATCGATATCGAAATGCTTCAAATCATTAGTTTAACATATTTAAGTTAATTAACCCTCTCTATCTTACTGAAATCCACATAAAGCCTTAACGGCATAACGGCAGTGCATGTGGAAGAATTCCGTTATCTTATATTTAGGTATAAAGTCGATTTTCTTGTATATACACATTTAGCAGGCGATATCGAAATACTTCAAATCATTAGTTTAACATATCTAAGTTAATAAACGTTCTTTAACGCACTGAAGTCTACATAAAGCCTTAACGGTGTAACTGCAGTGCATTCAGAAGAATTCCGTTATCTTATATTTAGGTATAAATTTGATTTTCTTGTATATACACATTTAGCAAGCGATATCGAATTGCTTCAAATCATTAGTTTAACATATTTAAGTTAATTAACCTTCTTTAACGTATTGAAGTTGATATAAAGCCATGGCGGCATAACGGCAGTGCATTGAGAAGAATTCCGTAATCTTATATTTATGTATAAAATCGATTTTCTTTTATATACACATTTAGATATCGATATCGAAATGCTTCAAATCATTAGTTTAACATATTAATTTAATAAACATTTTTTAGCTCACTGAAGTCTACATAAAGCCTTAACGGTATAACGGCAATGCATTTAGAAGAATCCCGTTATCTTATATTTAGGTATAAATTCGATTTTCTTGTATATACACATTTAGCAAGCGATATCGAAATGCTTCTAATCATTAGTTTAACATATTTAAGTTAATTAACCTTCTTTAACGTATTGAAGTTGATATAAAGCCGAGGCGGCATAACGGCAGTGCAATTAGAAGAATTCCGTAATGTTATAATTTTATATTTAGGTATAAAGTCGATTTTCTTGCATTTACACATTTAGCAATCGATATCGAAATGCTTCAAACCATTAGTTTAACATATTTAAAATAATAAACCTTCTTTAGCGTAATGAAGGTGTAATAAAGCCATGGCGGCATAACGACAGTACCTGTGGAAGAATTCCGTAATCTTATATTTAGGTATAAAGTCGATTTTCTTGTATATATACATTTCGCAATCGATATCGAAATGCTTCAAATCATGAGTTTAACATATTTAAGTAAATGAATCCTCTTTTTCTTACTGAGGTCTACAAAAGCCTTAACGGCATAACGGCAGTGCATTTGGGAGAGTTCCGTAATCTTATATTTAGGTATTAAGTCGATTTTGTTGTATATACGCATTTAGCAATCGACATCGAAGTGCTTCAAATCATGAGTTTAACATATTTAAGATAATTAACCCTCTTTATCTTACTGAAGTCTACAAAAGCCTTAACGGCATAACGGCAGTGCATTTAGAAGAATTCCGTAATCCTCTATTTAGGTATAAAGTCGATTTTTTTGTATATACTCATTTAGCAATCGATATCGAAATGCTTCAAATCATTAGTTTAACATATTTAAGTTAATTAACCTTCTTTAACGTAATGAACGCCATGGCAGCATAACGACAGTGCATATAGAAGAATTCCGTAATCTTATATTTAGGTATGTAGTCGATTTTCTTGTATTTACACATTTAGCAATCGATATCGAAAATCTTCAAATAATTAATTTAACATATTTAAGTTAATTAACCTTCTTTAACGTAATGAAGGTAATATAAAGCCATGGCGGCATAACGACAGTGCATTTAGAAGAATTACGTAATCTTATATTTAGGTATAAAGTCGATTTTGTTGTACATACGCATTTAGCAATCGATATCGAAAAGCTTCAAATAACTGGTTTAACATATTTAGGTTAATTAACCTTCTTTATCTTACCGAAGTTTACAAAAAGCCATAACGGCATAACGGCAGTATATTTGGGTGAATTCCGTAATCTTTTACTTAGGTATAAAATCAATTTTCTTGTACATACAAATTTAGAAATCGATATCGAAATGCTTCAAATCAGTAGTTTAGCATATTTAAGTAAATTAACCTTCTTTAGCGTACTGAAATTTATATAAAGCCATAACGGCATAACGGGAGTGTATTTCGATGAATTCCGTAATCTTGTATTTAGATATAAAGTCAACTTTCTTGTATATACTCATTTAGCAATCGATATCGAGATGCTTCAACTCATTAGTTTAACATATTTAAGTTAATTAACCTTCTTTAACGTAATGAAGGTGATATAAGGCCATAACGGCATAAAGGCAGTGTATTTCGATGAATTCCGTAATCTTATATTTAGGTATAAAATCGACTTTCTTGTATATAATCATCTAGCAATCTATATCGAAAGGCTTCAAATAATTAGTTTAATATATTTAAGTTAATAAAGCTTTTTTAACGCACTGAAGTTAACATAAAGCCATGGCGGCATAACGGCAGTGTATGTAGAAGAATTCCGTAATCTTATATTTAGGTTTAAAGTCGATTTTCTTGTATATATACATATAGCAATCGATATCGAAATGCTTCAAATCATTAGTTTAAAATATCTAAATTCATAAACCTTCTTTAACGAACTGAAGTTGGCATAAAGAAATGGCGGCATAACGGCAGTGCATTTAGAAGAATTCCGTAATCTTATATTTAGAAATAAAGTCGATTTTGTTGTATATACGCATTAAGCAATCGTTATCGAAATGCTTCAGATAACTGGTTTAACATATTTAAGTTAATAAACCTTCTTTAACGAACTGAAGTTAACATAAAGCCATAACGGCAGTGCATTTAGAAGAATTCCGTTGTCTTATATTTAGGTATAAAGTCGATTTTTTTGTGTATGTACATTTAGCAATCGATATCGAAATGCTTCAAATCATTAGTTTAACATATTTAAGTTAATAAACCTTCTTTAACGAACGGTAGTTGGCATAAAGCCATGACGGCATAACGGCAGTGCATGTAGAAGAATTCCGTTATCTTATATTTAGGTATAAAGTCGATTTTCTTGTATATACACATTTAGCAATCGATAACGAAATGCTTCAAATCATTAGTTTTACATATTTAAGTTAATTAACCTTATTTATCTTACTGAAGTTTACGTAAAGCCATAACGGTATAACGGCAGTGCATTTGGATGAATTCCGTAATCTTATATTTAGGTATAAAGTCGATTTTCTTGAAAATATATATTTCGCAATCGATATCCAGATGCTTCAACTCATTAGTTTAACATATTTAAGTTAATAAACCTTCGTTAACGAACTGAAGTGTGCATAAAGCCATGGCGGCATAACGGCAGTGCATGTAGAAGAATTCCGTAATCTTATATTTAGATATAAAGCCGAATTTGTTGTATATACGCATTTAGCAATCGATATCGAAATTCTTCAAATAATTAGTTTAATATATTTAAGTTAATAAAGCTTTTTTAACGCACTGAAGTTAACATAAAGCCATGGCGGCATAACGGCAGTGTATGTAGAAGAATTCCGTAATCTTATATTTAGGTATAAAGTAGATTTTTTTGTAAATACACATTTAGCTATCGATAACTAAAATGCTTCAAATCATTAGTTTAACATATTTAAGTTAATTAATCTTATTTATCTTACTGAAGTTTATATAAAGCCATAACGTCATAATGGCAGTGTATTTCGAAGAATTCCGTAATCTTATATTTAGATATAAATCCGAATTTGTTGTATATACGCATTTAGCAATCGATATCGAAATTCTTCAAATCATTAGTTTAACATATTTAAAATAATTAACCTTCTTTAACGTAATGAAGGTGATATAAAGCCATGGCGGCCTTACAACAGTGCATTTAGAAGAATTCCGTAATCTTATATTTAGAAATAAATTCGATTTTGTTGTATATACGCATTTAGCAATCGATATCGAAATGCTTCAAATAACTGGTTTAGCATATTTAGGTTAATTAACCTTCTCTATCTTACTGAAGTTTACATAAAGCCATAACGGCATAACGGTAGTATCTTTTGGTGAATTCCGTAAGCTTTTATTTAGGTCTAAAATAACACAATGTACACACACATTTAGCAATCGATATCGAAATGCTCAAGTCATTAGTTTAACATATTTGAGTAAATTAACCTTCTTTAACGTACTGAAATTTATATAAAGCCATAACAGCATAACGGCAGTGCATTTAGAAGAATTACGTTATCTTATATTTAGGTAAAGTCGATTTTCTTGTATTTACATATTAAGCAATCGATATCGAAATGCTTCAAATTATTAGTTTAATATATTTAAGTTAATAAAGCTTCTTTAACGCACTGAAGTTAACATAAAGCCATGGCGGCATAACGGCAGTGCATTTAGTAGAATTCCGTAAGCTTATATTTAGGTATAAAGTCGATTTTGTTGTACAGAGACATTTAGCAAATCGATATCGAAATGCTTTAAATCATTAGTTTAACATATTTAAGTTAATTAAACATCTTTATTTTACTGAAGTCTACAAAAGCCTTAACGGCATAACGGCAGTGCATTCAGAAGAATTCCGTAATCTTATATTTAGGTATAAAGTCGATTTTCTTGCATATACACATTTAGCAATCGATATCGAAATGCTTCAAGTCATTAGTTTAACATATCTAAGTTAATAAACGTTCTTTAACGCACTGAAGTCTACATAAAGCCTTAAGGGTATAGCTGCAGTGCATTCAGAAGAATTCTGTTATCTTATATTTAGGTATAAATTCGATTTTCTTGTATATACTCATTTAGCAAGCGATATCGAATTGTTTCAAATAACTGGTTTAGCATATTTAGGTTAATTAACCTTCTCTATCTTACTGAAGTCTACAAAAGCCATGGCGGCATAACGGCAGTGCATTCAGAAGAATTCCGTAATCTTATATTTAGGTATAAAGTCGATTTTCTTGTATATACCCATTTAGCAATCGATATCGAAATGCTTTAAATCATTAGTTTAACATATTTAAGTTAATAAACCTTCTTTAACGCACTGAAGTCTTCATAAAGCCCTAACAGTATAACTGCAGTGCATTTAGAAGAATTCCGTAAACTTTTATTTAGGTATAAAGTCGATTTTCTTGTATATACTCATTTAGCAAGCGATATCGAATTGTTTCAAATCATTAGTTTAACATATTTACGTTAATTAACCTTCTTTAACGTATTGAAGTTGATATAAAGCCATGACGGCATAACGGCAGTGGATTTAGAAGAATTCCATAATCTTTTATTTATGTATAAAAACGATTTTCTTTTATATACACATTTAGAAATCGATAGCGAAATGCTTCAAATCATTAGTTTAACATATTTAAGTTAATTAACCTTCTTTTCTTACTGAAGTTTACATAAAGCCATAACGGTATAACGGCAGTGCATTGGGAAGAATTCCGTAATCTTATATTTAGGTATAAAGTCGATTCTGTTGTATATACACATTTAGCAATCGATATCGAGATGCTTCGACTCATTAGCTTAACATATTTTAGTTAATAAATCTTCTTTAACGATCTGAATTTGGCATATAGCCACGGCGGTATTACGGCAGTGCATTTGGAAGAATTCCGTTATCTTATATTTAGGTATAAAGTCGATTTTCTTGTATTTACATATTAAGCAATCGATATCGAAATGCTTTAAATCATTAGTTTAATATATTTAAGTTAATTAACTCTCTCTATCTTACTGAATTCTACATAAAGCCTTAACGGCATAACGGCAGTGCATTTAAAAGAATTCCGTTATCTTATATTTAGGTATAAAGTCGATTTTGTTGTATATACACATTTAGCAAGCGATATCGAAATGCTTCAACTCATTAGTTTAAAATATTTAAGTTAATAAACCTTCTTTAACGAACTGAAGTTGGCACAAAGCCATGGCGGCATAACGGCAGTGCATGTGGAAGAATTGCGTTATCTTATATTTAGGTATAAAGTCGATTTTCTTGTATATACTCATTTAGCAGGCGATATCGAAATGCTTCAAATCATTAGTTTATCATATTTAAGTTAATTAACCTTCTTTAACATATTGAAGTTGATATAAAGCCATGGCGGCATAACGGCAGTGCATTTAGAAGAATTCCGTAATCTTATATTTAGGTATAAAGTCGATTTTCTTGTATATACACATTTAGCAAGCGATATCGAAATGCTTCAAATCATTAGTTTAACATATTTAAGTTAATTAACCTTCTTTAACATATTGAAGTTGATATAAAGCCATGGCGGCATAACGGCAATGCATTTAGAAGAATTCCGTTATATTATATTTAGGTATAAATTCGATTTTCTTGTATATACACATTAAGCAAGCGATATCGAATTGCTTCAAATCATTAGTTTAACATATTTAAGTTAATTAACCTTCTTTAACGTATTGAAATTGATATAAAGCCATGGCGGCATAACGGCAGTGCATTGAGAAGAATTCCGTAATCTTATATTTATGTATAAAAACGATTTTCTTCTATATACACATTTAGCAATCGATAACGAAGTGCTACAAATCATTAGTTTAACATATTTAAGTTAATTAACCTTCTTTAGCTTACTGAAGTTTACATAAAGCCATAACGGTATAACGGCAGTGCATTGGGAAGAATTCCGTAATCTTATATTTAGGTATGAAGTCGATATTGTTGTATATACACAATTAGCAATCGATATCGAGATGCTTCGACTCATTAGCTTAACATATTTAAGTTAATAAATCTTCTTTAAAGATCTGAATTTGGCATATAGCCACGGCGGTATTACGGCAGTGCATTTCGAAGAAGTCCGTAGCCTTATATTTAGGTATAAAGTCGATTTTCTTGTATATACCCATTTAGCAATCGATATCGAAATGCTTCAAATCATTAGTTTAACATATTTAAGTTAATTAACCCTCTCTATCTTACTGAAATCCACATAAAGCCTTAACGGCATAACGGCAGTGCATGTGGAAGAATTCCGTTATCTTATATTTAGGTATAAAGTCGATTTTCTTGTATATACACATTTAGCAGGCGATATCGAAATACTTCAAATCATTAGTTTAACATATCTAAGTTAATAAACGTTCGTTAACGCACTGAAGTCTACATAAAGCCTTAACGGTGTAACTGCAGTGCATTCAGAAGAATTCCGTTATCTTATATTTAGGTATAAATTTGATTTTCTTGTATATACACATTTAGCAAGCGATATCGAATTGCTTCAAATCATTAGTTTAACATATTTAAGTTAATTAACCTTCTTTAACGTATTGAAGTTGATATAAAGCCATGGCGGCATAACGGCAGTGCATTGAGAAGAATTCCGTAATCTTATATTTATGTATAAAATCGATTTTCTTTTATATACACATTTAGATATCGATATCGAAATGCTTCAAATCATTAGTTTAACATATTAATTTAATAAACATTTTATAGCTCACTGAAGTCTACATAAAGCCTTAACGGTATAACGGCAATGCATTTAGAAGAATCCCGTTATCTTATATTTAGGTATAAATTCGATTTTCTTGTATATACACATTTAGCAAGCGATATCGAAATGCTTCTAATCATTAGTTTAACATATTTAAGTTAATTAACCTTCTTTAACGTATTGAAGTTGATATAAAGCCGAGGCGGCATAACGGCAGGGCAATTAGAAGAATTCCGTAATGTTATAATTTTATATTTAGGTATAAAGTCGATTTTCTTGCATTTACACATTTAGCAATCGATATCGAAATGCTTCAAACCATTAGTTTAACATATTTAAAATAATAAACCTTCTTTAGCGTAATGAAGGTGTAATAAAGCCATGGCGGCATAACGACAGTACCTGTGGAAGAATTCCGTAATCTTATATTTAGGTATAAAGTCGATTTTCTTGTATATATACATTTCGCAATCGATATCGAAATGCTTCAAATCATGAGTTTAACATATTTAAGTAAATGAATCCTCTTTTTCTTACTGAGGTCTACAAAAGCCTTAACGGCATAACGGCAGTGCATTTGGGAGAGTTCCGTAATCTTATATTTAGGTATTAAGTCGATTTTGTTGTATATACGCATTTAGCAATCGACATCGAAGTGCTTCAAATCATGAGTTTAACATATTTAAGATAATTAACCCTCTTTATCTTACTGAAGTCTACAAAAGCCTTAACGGCATAACGGCAGTGCATTTAGAAGAATCCCGTAATCCTCTATTTAGGTATAAAGTCGATTTTTTTGTATATACTCATTTAGCAATCGATATCGAAATGCTTCAAATCATTAGTTTAACATATTTAGGTTAATTAACCTTCTCTATCTTACTGAAGTTTACATAAAGCCATAACGGCATAACGGCAGTATGTTTGGATGAATTCCGTAATCTTTTATTTAGGTATAAAATCGATTTTCTTGTACATACACATTTAGTAATCAATATCGAAATGCTTCAAATCAATCGTTTAGCATATTTAAGTAAATTAACCTTCTTCAACGTACTGAAATTTATATAAGGCTTTAAGGGCATAACGGCAGTGTATTTCGAAGAATTCCGTAATCTTTTATTTAGATATAAAGCCGAATTTGTTGTATATACGCATTTAGCAATCGATATCGAAATTCTTCAAATCATTAGTTTAACATATTTAAAATAATTAACCTTCTCTAACGTAATGAATAATGATATAAGCCATGGCGGCCTAACGACAGTGCATTTAGAAGAATTCCGTAATCTTATATTTAGGCATAAATTCGATTTTGTTGTATATACGCATTTAGCAATCGATATCGAAATGCTTCAAATAACTGGTTTAGCATATTTAAGTTAATTAACCTTCTTTATCTTACTGAAGTTTACATAAAGCCATAACGGAATAACGGCAGTATATTTGGGTGAATTAAGTAAGCTTTTATTTAGGTATAAAATCGATTTTCTTGTACATACACATTTAGCAATCGATATCGAAATGATCAAATCATTAGTTTAACATATTTGAGTAAATTAACCTTCTTTAACGTACTGAAATCTGTATAAAGCCATAACAGCATAACGGAAGTGCATTTAGAAGAATTACGTTATCTTATATTTAGGTATAAAGTCGATTTTCTTGTATATACGCATTTAGCAATCGATATCGACGTGCCTCAAATCATTAGTTTAACATATTTAAGTTAATAAACCTTCTTTAACGCACTGAAGTCTTCATTAAGGCTTAACGGTATTACTGCAGTGCATTTAGAAGAATTCCGTAATGCTTCAAATCATTAGTTTAATATAGTAAAGTTAATAAACCTTCTTTAACGCACTGAAGTTAACATAAAGCCATGGCGGCATAACGGCAGTGCATGTAAAAGAATTCCGTAATCTTATATTTAGGTATAAAGTCGATTTTCGTGTATATACTCATTAAGCAATCGATATCGAAATGCTTCAAATCAGTTTAATATATTAAAGTTAATAAAGCTTCTTTAACGCACTGAAGTCTTCATTAAGGCTTAACGGTATTACTGCAGTGCATTTAGAAGAATTCCGTAATGTTATAATTTTATATTTAGGTATAAATTCGATTTTCTTGTATATAAAAACTTAGCAATCGATATCGAAATGCTTCAAACCATTAGTTTAACATATTTAAAATAATTAACCTTCTTTAACGTAATGAAGGTGATATAAAGCCATGGCGGCCTAACAACAGTGCATTTAGAAGAATTCCGTAATCTTATATTTAGGTATAAAGTCGATTTTGTTGTATATACGCATTTAGCAATCGATATCGAAATGCTTCAAATAACTGGTTTAGCATATTTAGGTTAATTAACCTTCTCTATCTTACTGAAGTTTACATAAAGCCATAAAGGCATAACGGTAGTATCTTTTGGTGAATTCCGTAAGCTTTTATTTAGGTATAAAATCGATTTTCTTGTACATACACATTTAGCAATCGATATCGAAATGCTCAAGTCATTAGTTTAACATATTTGAGTAAATTAACCTTCTTTAACGTACTGAAATTTATATAAAGCCATAACAGCATAACGGCATTGCATTTAGAAGAATTACGTTATCTCATATTTAGGTATAAAGTCGATTTTCTTGTATTTACATATTAAGCAATCGATATCGAAATGCTTTAAATCATTAGTTTAACATATTTAAGTTAATAAACCTTCTTTAACGCACTGAAGTCTTCATAAAGCCTTAACAGTATAACTGCAGTGCATTTAGAAGAATTCCGTAAACTTTTATTTAGGTATAAAGTCGATTTTCTTATATATACTCATTTAGCAAGCGATATCGAATTGTTTCAAATCATTAGTTTAACATATTTACGTTAATTAACCTTCTTTAACGTATTGAAGTTGATATAAAGCCATGACGGCATAACGGCAGTGGATTTAGAAAAATTCCGTAATCTTATATTTATGTCTAAAAACGATTTTCTTTTATATACACATTTAGCAATCGATAACGAAATGCTTCAAATCATTAGTTTAACCTATTTATGTTAATTAACCTTCTTTTCTTACTGAAGTTTATATAAAGCC
This sequence comes from Bactrocera correcta, assembly GCA_027475135.1. Classification (NCBI taxonomy): domain Eukaryota; kingdom Metazoa; phylum Arthropoda; class Insecta; order Diptera; family Tephritidae; genus Bactrocera; species Bactrocera correcta. Next base: position 12,611,233 of record CM050324.1, on the reverse strand, counting down.
ATAACGGCATAACGGCAGTATGTTTGGGTGAATTCCGTAATCTTTTATTTAGGTATAAAATCGATTTTCTTGTACATACACATTTAGTAATCAATATCGAAATGCTTAAAATCAATCGTTTAGCATATTTGAGTAAATTAACCTTCTTTAACGTACTGAAATTTATATAAAGCTTTAAGGGCATAACGGCAGTGTATTTCGAAGAATTCCGTAATCTTATATTTAGATATAAAGCCGAATTTGTTGTATATACGCATTTAGCAATCGATATCGAAATTCTTCAAATCATTAGTTTAACATATTTAAAATAATAAACCTTCTCTAACGTAATGAATAATGATATAAGCCATGGCGGCCTAACGACAGTGCATTTAGAAGAATTCCGTAATCTTTTATTTAGGCATAAATTCGATTTTGTTGTATATAAGCATTTAGCAATCGATATCGAAATGCTTCAAATAACTGGTTTAGCATATTTAAGTTAATTAACCTTCTTTATCTTACTGAAGTTTACATAAAGCCATAACGGCATAACGGCAGTATATTTGGGTGAATTAAGTAAGCTTTTATTTAGGTATAAAATCGATTTTCTTGTACATACACATTTAGCAATCGATATCGAAATGATCAAATCATTAGTTTAACATATTTGAGTAAATTAACCTTCTTTAACGTACTGATATCTGTATAAAGCCATAACAGCATAACGGAAGTGCATTAAAAGAATTACGTTATCTTATATTTAGGTATAAAGTCGATTTTCTTGTATATACGCATTTAGCAATCGATATCGATGTGCTTCAAATCATTAGTTTAACATATTTAAGTTAATAAACCTTCTTTAACGCACTGAAGTCTTCATAAAGGCTTAACGGTATTACTGCAGTGCATTTAGAAGAATTCCGTAATGCTTCAAATCATTAGTTTAATATATTAAAGTTAATAAAGCTTCTTTAACGCACTGAAGTTAACATAAAGCCATGGCGGCATAACGGCAGTGCATTTGGAAGAATTCCGTTATCTTATATTTAGGTATAAAGTCGATTTTTTTGTGTATGTACATTTAGCAATCGATATCGAAATGCTTCAAATCATTAGTTTAACATATTTAAGTTAATAAACCTTCTTTTACGAACGCAAGTTGGCATAAAGCCATGACGGCATAACGGCAGTGCATGTAGAAGAATTCCGTTATCTTATATTTAGGTATAAAGTCGATTTTCTTGTATATACACATTTAGCAATCGATAACGAAATGCTTCAAATCATTAGTTTTACATATTTAAGTTAATTAACCTTATTTATCTTACTGAAGTTTACGTAAAGCCATAACGGTATAACGGCAGTGCATTTGGATGAATTCCGTAATCTTATATTTAGATATAAAGCCGAATTTGTTGTATATACGCATTTAGCAATCGATATCGAAATTCTTCAAATAATTAGTTTAATATATTTAAGTTAATAAAGCTTTTTTAACGCACTGAAGTTAACATAAAGCCATGGCGGCATAACGGCAGTGTATGTAGAAGAATTCCGTAATCTTATATTTAGGTATAAAGTAGATTTTTTTGTAAATACACATTTAGCTATCGATAACTAAAATGCTTCAAATCATTAGTTTAACATATTTAAGTTAATTAATCTTATTTATCTTACTGAAGTTTATATAAAGCCATAACGTCATAATGGCAGTGTATTTCGAAGAATTCCGTAATCTTATATTTAGATATAAAGCCGAATTTGTTGTATATACGCATTTAGCAATCGATATCGAAATTCTTCAAATCATTAGTTTAACATATTTAAAATAATTAACCTTCTTTAACGTAATGAAGGTGATATAAAGCCATGGCGGCCTTACAACAGTGCATTTAGAAGAATTCCGTAATCTTATATTTAGGTATAAATTCGATTTTGTTGTATATACGCATTTAGCAATCGATATCGAAATGCTTCAAATAACTGCTTTAGCATATTTAGGTTAATTAACCTTCTCTATCTTACTGAAGTTTACATAAAGCCATAACGGCATAACGGTAGTATCTTTTGGTGAATTCCGTAAGCTTTTATTTAGGTCTAAAATCGATTTTCTTGTACATACACATTTAGCAATCGATATCGAAATGCTCAAGTCATTAGTTTAACATATTTGAGTAAATTAACCTTCTTTAACGTACTGAAATTTATATAAAGCCATAACAGCATAACGGCAGTGCATTTAGAAGAATTACGTTATCTTATATTTAGGTATAAAGTCGATTTTCTTGTATTTACATATTAAGCAATCGATATCGAAATGCTTCAAATTATTAGTTTAATATATTCAAGTTAATAAAGCTTCTTTAACGCACTGAAGTTAACATAAAGCCATGGCGGCATAACGGCAGTGCATTTAGTAGAATTCCGTAAGCTTATATTTAGGTATAAAGTCGATTTTGTTGTACAGAGACATTTAGCAAATCGATATCGAAATGCTTCAAATCATTAGTTTACAACATTTAAGTTAATTAAACATCTTTATTTTACTGAAGTCTACAAAAGCCTTAACGGCATAACGGCAGTGCATTCAGAAGAATTCCGTAATCTTATATTTAGGTATAAAGTCGATTTTCTTGCATATACACATTTAGCAATCGATATCGAAATGCTTCAAGTCATTAGTTTAACATATCTAAGTTAATAAACGTTCTTTAACGCACTGAAGTCTACATAAAGCCTTAAGGGTATAGCTGCAGTGCATTCAGAAGAATTCTGTTATCTTATATTTAGGTATAAATTCGATTTTCTTGTATATACTCATTTAGCAAGCGATATCGAATTGTTTCAAATAACTGGTTTAGCATATTTAGGTTAATTAACCTTCTCTATCTTACTGAAGTCTACAAAAGCCATGGCGGCATAACGGCAGTGCATTCAGAAGAATTCCGTAATCTTATATTTAGGTATAAAGTCGATTTTCTTGTATATACCCATTTAGCAATCGATATCGAAATGCTTTAAATCATTAGTTTAACATATTTAAGTTAATAAACCTTCTTTAACGCACTGAAGTCTTCATAAAGCCCTAACAGTATAACTGCAGTGCATTTAGAAGAATTCCGTAAACTTTTATTTAGGTATAAAGTCGATTTTCTTGTATGTACTCATTTAGCAAGCGATATCGAATTGTTTCAAATCATTAGTTTAACATATTTACGTTAATTAACCTTCTTTAACGTATTGAAGTTGATATAAAGCCATGACGGCATAACGGCAGTGGATTTAGAAGAATTCCATAAACTTTTATTTATGTATAAAAACGATTTTCTTTTATATACACATTTAGCAATCGATAACGAAATGCTTCAAATCATTAGTTTAACATATTTTAGTTAATTAACCTTCTTTTCTTACTGAAGTTTACATAAAGCCATAACGGTATAACGGCAGTGCATTGGGAAGAATTCCGTAATCTTATATTTAGGAATAAAGTCGATTTTGTTGTATATACACATTTAGCAATCGATATCGGGATGCTTCGACTCATTAGCTTAACATATTTAAGTTAATAAATCTTCTTTAACGATCTGAATTTGGCATATAGCCACGGCGGTATTACGGCAGTGCATTTGGAAGAATTCCGTTATCTTATATTTAGGTATAAAGTGGATTTTCTTGTATTTACATATTAAGCAATCGATATCGAAATGCTTTAAATCATTAGTTTAATATATTTAAGTTAATTAACTCTCTCTATCTTACTGAATTCTACATAAAGCCTTAACGGCATAACGGCAGTGCATTTAAAAGAATTCCTTTATCTTATATTTAGGTATAAAGTCGATTTTGTTGTATATACACATTTAGCAAGCGATATCGAAATGCTTCAACTCATTAGTTTAAAATATTTAAGTTAATAAACCTTCTTTAACGAACTGAAGTTGGCATAAAGCCATGGCGGCATAACGGCAGCGCATGTGGAAGAATTCCGTTATCTTATATTTAGGTATAAAGTCGATTTTCTTGTATATACTCATTTAGCAGGCGATATCGAAATGCTTCAAATCATTAGTTTATCATTTTTAAGTTAATTAACCTTCTTTAACATATTGAAGTTGATATAAAGCCATGGCGGCATAACGGCAGTGCATTTAGAAGAATTCCGTAATCTTATATTTAGGTATAAAGTCGATTTTCTTGTATATACACATTTAGCAAGCGATATCGAAATGCTTCAAATCATTAGTTTAACATATTTAAGTTAATTAACCTTCTTTAGCTTACTGAAGTTTACATAAAGCCATAACGGTATAAAGGCAGTGCATTGGGAAGAATTCCGTAATCTTATATTTAGGTATGAAGTCGATATTGTTGTATATACCCATTTAGCAATCGATATCGAAATGCTTCAAATCATTAGTTTAACATATTTAAGTTAATTAACCCTCTCTATCTTACTGAAATCCACATAAAGCCTTAACGGCATAACGGCAGTGCATGTGGAAGAATTCCGTTATCTTATATTTAGGTATAAATTCGATTTTCTTGTATATACACATTAAGCAAGCGATATCGAATTGCTTCAAATCATTAGTTTAACATATTTAAGTTAATTAACCTTCTTTAACGTATTGAAATTGATATAAAGCCATGGCGGCATAACGGCAGTGCATTGAGAAGAATTCCGTAATCTTATATTTATGTATAAAAACGATTTTCTTCTATATACACATTTAGCAATCGATAACGAAGTGCTACAAATCATTAGTTTAACATATTTAAGTTAATTAACCTTCTTTAGCTTACTGAAGTTTACATAAAGCCATAACGGTATAAAGGCAGTGCATTGGGAAGAATTCCGTAATCTTATATTTAGGTATGAAGTCGATATTGTTGTATATACACAATTAGCAATCGATATCGAGATGCTTCGACTCATTAGCTTAACATATTTAAGTTAATAAATCTTCTTTAAAGATCTGAATTTGGCATATAGCCACGGCGGTATTACGGCAGTGCATTTCGAAGAAGTCCGTAGCCTTATATTTAGGTATAAAGTCGATTTTCTTGTATATACCCATTTAGCAATCGATATCGAAATGCTTCAAATCATTAGTTTAACATATTTAAGTTAATTAACCCTCTCTATCTTACTGAAATCCACATAAAGCCTTAACGGCATAACGGCAGTGCATGTGGAAGAATTCCGTTATCTTATATTTAGGTATAAAGTCGATTTTCTTGTATATACACATTTAGCAGGCGATATCGAAATACTTCAAATCATTAGTTTAACATATCTAAGTTAATAAACGTTCTTTAACGCACTGAAGTCTACATAAAGCCTTAACGGTGTAACTGCAGTGCATTCAGAAGAATTCCGTTATCTTATATTTAGGTATAAATTTGATTTTCTTGTATATACACATTTAGCAAGCGATATCGAATTGCTTCAAATCAATAGTTTAACATATTTAAGTTAATTAACCTTCTTTAACGTATTGAAGTTGATATAAAGCCATGGCGGCATAACGGCAGTGCATTGAGAAGAATTCCGTAATCTTATATTTATGTATAAAATCGATTTTCTTTTATATACACATTTAGATATCGATATCGAAATGCTTCAAATCATTTGTTTAACATATTAATTTAATAAACATTTTTTAGCTCACTGAAGTCTACATAAAGCCTTAACGGTATAACGGCAATGCATTTAGAAGAATCCCGTTATCTTATATTTAGGTATAAATTCGATTTTCTTGTATATACACATTTAGCAAGCGATATCGAAATGCTTCTAATCATTAGTTTAACATATTTAAGTTAATTAACCTTCTTTAACGTATTGAAGTTGATATAAAGCCGAGGCGGCATAACGGCAGTGCAATTAGAAGAATTCCGTAATGTTATAATTTTATATTTAGGTATAAAGTCGATTTTCTTGCATTTACACATTTAGCAATCGATATCGAAATGCTTCAAACCATTAGTTTAACATATTTAAAATAATAAACCTTCTTTAGCGTAATGAAGGTGTAATAAAGCCATGGCGGCATAACGACAGTACCTGTGGAAGAATTCCGTAATCTTATATTTAGGTATAAAGTCGATTTTCTTGTATATATACATTTCGCGATCGATATCGAAATGCTTCAAATCATGAGTTTAACATATTTAAGTAAATGAATCCTCTTTTTCTTACTGAGGTCTACAAAAGCCTTAACGGCATAACGGCAGTGCATTTGGGAGAGTTCCGTAATCTTATATTTAGGTATTAAGTCGATTTTGTTGTATATACGCATTTAGCAATCGACATCGAAGTGCTTCAAATCATGAGTTTAACATATTTAAGATAATTAACCCTCTTTATCTTACTGAAGTCTACAAAAGCCTTAACGGCATAACGGCAGTGCATTTAGAAGAATTCCGTAATCCTCTATTTAGGTATAAAGTCGATTTTTTTGTATATACTCATTTAGCAATCGATATCGAAATGCTTCAAATCATTAGTTTAACATATTTAAGTTAATTAACCTTCTTTAACGTAATGAACGCCATGGCAGCATAACGACAGTGCATATAGAAGAATTCCGTAATCTTATATTTAGGTATGTAGTCGATTTTCTTGTATTTACACATTTAGCAATCGATATCGAAAATCTTCAAATAATTAGTTTAACATATTTAAGTTAATTAACCTTCTTTAACGTAATGAAGGTAATATAAAGCCATGGCGGCATAACGACAGTGCATTTAGAAGAATTACGTAATCTTATATTTAGGTATAAAGTCGATTTTGTTGTACATACGCATTTAGCAATCGATATCGAAAAGCTTCAAATAACTGGTTTAACATATTTAGGTTAATTAACCTTCTTTATCTTACCGAAGTTTACAAAAAGCCATAACGGCATAACGGCAGTATATTTGGGTGAATTCCGTAATCTTTTACTTAGGTATAAAATCAATTTTCTTGTACATACAAATTTAGAAATCGATATCGAAATGCTTCAAATCATTAGTTTACAACATTTAAGTTAATTAAACATCTTTATTTTACTGAAGTCTACAAAAGCCTTAACGGCATAACGGCAGTGCATTCAGAAGAATTCCGTTATCTTATATTTAGGTATAAAGTCGATTTTCTTGCATATACACATTTAGCAATCGATATCGAAATGCTTCAAGTCATTAGTTTAACATATCTAAGTTAATAAACGTTCTTTAACGCACTGAAGTCTACATAAAGCCTTAAGGGTATAGCTGCAGTGCATTCAGAAGAATTCTGTTATCTTATATTTAGGTATAAATTCGATTTTCTTGTATATACTCATTTAGCAAGCGATATCGAATTGTTTCAAATAACTGGTTTAGCATATTTAGGTTAATTAACCTTCTCTATCTTACTGAAGTCTACAAAAGCCATGGCGGCATAACGGCAGTGCATTCAGAAGAATTCCGTAATCTTATATTTAGGTATAAAGTCGATTTTCTTGTATATACCCATTTAGCAATCGATATCGAAATGCTTTAAATCATTAGTTTAACATATTTAAGTTAATAAACCTTCTTTAACGCACTGAAGTCTTCATAAAGCCCTAACAGTATAACTGCAGTGCATTTAGAAGAATTCCGTAAACTTTTATTTAGGTATAAAGTCGATTTTCTTGTATATACTCATTTAGCAAGCGATATCGAATTGTTTCAAATCATTAGTTTAACATATTTACGTTAATTAACCTTCTTTAACGTATTGAAGTTGATATAAAGCCATGACGGCATAACGGCAGTGGATTTAGAAGAATTCCATAATCTTTTATTTATGTATAAAAACGATTTTCTTTTATATACACATTTAGCAATCGATAGTTTAACATATTTAAGTTAATTAACCTTCTTTTCTTACTGAAGTTTACATAAAGCCATAACGGTATAACGGCAGTGCATTGGGAAGAATTCCGTAATCTTATATTTAGGTATAAAGTCGATTTTGTTGTATATACACATTTAGCAATCGATATCGAGATGCTTCGACTCATTAGCTTAACATATTTAAGTTAATAAATCTTCTTTAACGATCTGAATTTGGCATATAGCCACGGCGGTATTACGGCAGTGCATTTGGAAGAATTCCGTTATCTTATATTTAGGTATAAAGTCGATTTTCTTGTATTTACATATTAAGCAATCGATATCGAAATGCTTTAAATCATTAGTTTAATATATTTAAGTTAATTAACTCTCTCTATCTTACTGAATTCTACATAAAGCCTTAACGGCATAACGGCAGTGCATTTAAAAGAATTCCGTTATCTTATATTTAGGTATAAAGTCGATTTTGTTGTATATACACATTTAGCAAGCGATACCGAAATGCTTCAACTCATTAGTTTAAAATATTTAAGTTAATAAACCTTCTTTAACGAACTGAAGTTGGCATAAAGCCATGGCGGCATAACGGCAGTGCATGTGGAAGAATTCCGTTATCTTATATTTAGGTATTAAGTCGATTTTCTTGTATATACTCATTTAGCAGGCGATATCGAAATGCTTCAAATCATTAGTTTATCATATTTAAGTTAATTAACCTTCTTTAACATATTGAAGTTGATATAAAGCCATGGCGGCATAACGGCAGTGCATTTAGAAGAATTCCGTAATCTTATATTTAGGTATAAAGTCGATTTTCTTGTATATACACATTTGGCAAGCGATATCGAAATGCTTCAAATCATTAGTTTAACATATTTAAGTTAATTAACCTTCTTTAACATATTGAAGTTGATATAAAGCCATGGCGGCATAACGGCAGTGTATGTAGAAGAATTCCGTAATCTTATATTTAGGTATAAAGTAGATTTTTTTGTAAATACACATTTAGCTATCGATAACTAAAATGCTTCAAATCATTAGTTTAACATATTTAAGTTAATTAATCTTATTTATCTTACTGAAGTTTATATAAAGCCATAACGTCATAATGGCAGTGTATTTCGAAGAATTCCGTAATCTTATATTTAGATATACAGCCGAATTTGTTGTATATACGCATTAAGCAATCGATATCGAAATTCTTCAAATCATTAGTTTAACATATTTAAAATAATTAACCTTCTTTAACGTAATGAAGGTGATATAAAGCCATGGCGGCCTTACAACAGTGCATTTAGAAGAATTCCGTAATCTTATATTTAGGTATAAATTCGATTTTGTTGTATATACGCATTTAGCAATCGATATCGAAATGCTTCAAATAACTGGTTTAGCATATTTAGGTTAATTAACCTTCTCTATCTTACTGAAGTTTACATAAAGCCATAACGGCATAACGGTAGTATCTTTTGGTGAATTCCGTAAGCTTTTATTTAGGTCTAAAATCGATTTTCTTGTACATACACATTTAGCAATCGATATCGAAATGCTCAAGTCATTAGTTTAACATATTTGAGTAAATTAACCTTCTTTAACGTACTGAAATTTATATAAAGCCATAACAGCATACCGGCAGTGCATTTAGAAGAATTACGTTATCTTATATTTAGGTATAAAGTCGATTTTCTTGTATTTACATATTAAGCAATCGATATCGAAATGCTTCAAATTATTAGTTTAATATATTTAAGTTAATAAAGCTTCTTTAACGCACTGAAGTTAACATAAAGCCATGGCGGCATAACGGCAGTGCATTTAGTAGAATTCCGTAAGCTTATATTTAGGTATAAAGTCGATTTTGTTGTACAGAGACATTTAGCAAATCGATATCGAAATGCTTTAAATCATTAGTTTACAACATTTAAGTTAATTAAACATCTTTATTTTACTGAAGTCTACAAAAGCCTTAACGGCATAACGGCAGTGCATTCAGAAGAATTCCGTAATCTTATATTTAGGTATAAAGTCGATTTTCTTGCATATACACATTTAGCAATCGATATCGAAATGCTTCAAGTCATTAGTTTAACATATCTAAGTTAATAAACGTTCTTTAACGCACTGAAGTCTACATAAAGCCTTAAGGGTATAGCTGCAGTGCATTCAGAAGAATTCTGTTATCTTATATTTAGGTATAAATTCGATTTTCTTGTATATGCTCATTTAGCAAGCGATATCGAATTGTTTCAAATAACTGGTTTAGCATATTTAGGTTAATTAACCTTCTCTATCTTACTGAAGTCTACAAAAGCCATGGCGGCATAACGGCAGTGCATTCAGAAGAATTCCGTAATCTTATATTTAGGTATAAAGTCGATTTTCTTGTATATACCCATTTAGCAATCGATATCGAAATGCTTTAAATCATTAGTTTAACATATTTAAGTTAATAAACCTTCTTTAACGCACTGAAGTCTTCATAAAGCCCTAACAGTATAACTGCAGTGCATTTAGAAGAATTCCGTAAACTTTTATTTAGGTATAAAGTCGATTTTCTTGTATATACTCATTTTGCAAGCGATATTGAATTGTTTCAAATCATTAGTTTAACATATTTACGTTAATTAACCTTCTTTAACGTATTGAAGTTGATATAAAGCCATGACGGCATAACGGCAGTGGATTTAGAAGAATTCCATAATCTTTTATTTATGTATAAAAACGATTTTCTTTTATATACACATTTAGCAATCGATAACGAAATGCTTCAAATCATTAGTTTAACATATTTAAGTTAATTAACCTTCTTTTCTTACTGAAGTTTACATAAAGCCATAACGGTATAACGGCAGTGCATTGGGAAGAATTCCGTAATCTTATATTTAGGTATAAAGCCGATTTTTTTGTATATACACATTTAGCAATCGATATCGAGATGCTTCGACTCATTAGCTTAACATATTTAAGTTAATAAATCTTCTTTAACGATCTGAATTTGGCATATAGCCACGGCGGTATTACGGCAGTGCATTTGGAAGAATTCCGTTATCTTATATTTATACCCTGAACAGGGTATATTAACTTTGTCACGATCTTTGTAACACCCAGAAGGAAGCGTCGGATACCCTATAAAGTATATATATAAATGATCAGTATGTTGAGCTGAGTCGATTTAGCCATGTCCGTCTGTCTGTCCGTCTGTCCGTCTGTCTGTATATATACGAACTAGTCCCTCAGTTTTTAAGATATCCTTTGAAATTTTGCAAACGTCATTTTCTCTTCAAGAAGCTGCTCATTTGTCGGAACGGCCGATATCGGACCACTATAAAATATAGCTGCCATATAAACTGAACGATCGGAATCAAGTTCTCATATGGAAAACTTTCGCATTTTACAATGTATCATCACCAAATTTGGTATAGATTATTTTCTAGGGCAAAAATGTAATATCCGAGAAAATTGTTCAGATCGATTAACTATAACATATAGCTGCCATACAAACTGAACGATCGGAATCAAGTTCTGGTATGGACAACTTTCACATTTGACAAGATATATTCACGAAATTTGGTATATATTATTTTCTAAGGCAAATATGTAATCTCTGAAGAATTTGTTCAGATCGGTTAACTATAGCATATAGCTGCCATACAAACTGAACGATCGGAATCAAGTTCTTGTATGGACAACTTTCACATTTGACAAGATATATTCACGAAATTTGGTATATATTATTTTCTAAGGCAACAATGTAATCTCTGAAGAATTTGTTCAGATCGGTTAACTATAGCATATAGCTGCCATACAAACTGAACAATCGGAATCAAGATATTGTTGGACAACTTTCACATTTGACAAGATATATTCACGAAATTTGGTATATATTATTTTCTAAGGCAAATATGTAATCTCTGAAGAATTTGTTCAGATCGGTTAACTATAACATATAGCTTCCATACAAACTGGACACATAGTTACTAATAGAAATGCACCTGTGAAGGGTATTTAGCTTCGGCGCAACCGAAGTTAACGTTTTTTCTTGTTAGGTATAAAGTCGATTTTCTTGTATTTACATATTAAGCAATCGATATCGAAATGCTTTAAATCATTAGTTTATCATATTTAAGTTAATTAACCTTCTTTAACATATTGAAGTTGATATAAAGCCATGGCGGCATAACGGCAGTGCATTTAGAAGAATTCCGTAATCTTATATTTAGGTATAAAGTCGATTTTCTTGTATACACACATTTAGCAAGCGATATCGAAATGCTTCAAATCATTAGTTTAACATATTTAAGTTAATTAACCTTCTTTAACATATTGAAGTTGATATAAAGCCATGGCGGCATAACGGCAGTGCATTTAGAAGAATTCCGTTATATTATATTTAGGTATAAATTCGATTTTCTTGTATATACACATTAAGCAAGCGATATCGAATTGCTTCAAATCATTAGTTTAACATATTTAAGTTAATTAACCTTCTTTAACGTATTGAAATTGATATAAAGCCATGGCGGCATAACGGCAGTGCATTGAGAAGAATTCCGTAATCTTATATTTATGTATAAAAACGATTTTCTTCTATATACATATTTAGCAATCGATAACGAAGTGCTACAAATCATTAGTTTAACATATTTAAGTTAATTAACCTTCTTTAGCTTACTGAAGTTTACATAAAGCCATAACGGTATAACGGCAGTGCATTGGGAAGAATTCCGTAATCTTATATTTAGGTATAAAGTCGATATTGTTGTATATACACAATTAGCAATCGATATCGAGATGCTTCGACTCATTAGCTTAACATATTTAAGTTAATAAATCTTCTTTAAAGATCTGAATTTGGCATATAGCCACGGCGGTATTACGGCAGTGCATTTGGAAGAAGTCCGTAGCCTTATATTTAGGTATAAAGTCGATTTTCTTGTATATACCCATTTAGCAATCGATATCGAAATGCTTCAAATCATTAGTTTAACATATTTAAGTTAATTAACCCTCTCTATCTTACTGAAATCCACATAAAGCCTTAACGGCATAACGGCAGTGCATGTGGAAGAATTCCGTTATCTTATATTTAGGTATAAAGTCGATTTTCTTGTATATACACATTTAGCAGGCGATATCGAAATACTTCAAATCATTAGTTTAACATATCTAAGTTAATAAACGTTCTTTAACGCACTGAAGTCTACATAAAGCCTTAACGGTGTAACTGCAGTGCATTCAGAAGAATTCCGTTATCTTATATTTAGGTATAAATTTGATTTTCTTGTATATACACATTTAGCAAGCGATATCGAATTGCTTCAAATCATTAGTTTAACATATTTAAGTTAATTAACCTTCTTTAACGAACGGAAGTTGGCGTAAAAGCTTGGCGGCATAACGGCAGTTCATTTATAAAAATTCCGTAACCATATGTTTAGATATAAATTCGATTTTCTTTTATATACACATTTAGCAATCATATCGAAATGCTTCGAATCATTAGTGTAACATATTTAAGTTAACTTACCCTCTTTATCTTACTGAAGTCTACAAAAGCCTTATCGGCATAACGGCAGTGCATTTTGAAGAATTCCGTAATCTTATATTTAGGTATAAAGTCGATTTTCTTGTATATACACATTTAGCAATTGATATCGAAATGCCTCAAATCATTAGCTTAACATATTTAAGTTAATTAGCCTTCTTTAACGAACGGAAGTTGGCGTAAAACCTTGGCGGCATAACGGCAGTTCATTTATAAAAATTCCGTAACCATATGTTTAGATATAAATTCGATTTTCTTTTATATACACATTTAGCAATCCATATCGAAATGCTTCGAATCATTAGTGTAACATATTTAAGTTAACTTACCCTCATTATCTTACTGAAGTCTACAAAAGCCTTATCGGCATAACGGCAGTGCATTTCGAAGAATTCCGTAATCTTATATTTAGGTATAAAGTCGATTTTCTTGTATATACACATTTAGCAATCGATATCGATATGCTTCAAATCATTAGTTTAACATATTTAAGTTAATTATCCTTCTTTTTCTTACTGAAGTTTACATAAAGCCATAACGGTATAACGGCAGTGCATTTGGAAGAATTCCGTAATCTTACATCTAGGAATAAAGTCGATTTTGTTGTATATACACATTTAGCAATCGACATCGAGATGGTTCAACTCATTAGTTTAACATATTTAAGTTAATAAACCTTCTTTAACGATCTGAAGCTTGCATATAGCCATGACGGCTTAACGGCAGTGCATGTAGAAGAATTTCGTAATCTTATATTTAGGTATAAAGTCGATTTTCTGAAGCTTGAATATAGCCATGACGGCTTAACGGCAGTGCATGTAGAAGAATTTCGTAATCTTATATTTAGGTATAAAGTCGATTTTCTTGTATATACACATTTAGCTATCGATATCGAAAGGCTTCAAATCATTAGTTTAACATATTAAGTTAATAAAGCTTCTTTAACGCACTGAAGTTAACACAAAGCCATGGCGGCATAACGGCAGTTCATGTAGAAGAATTCCGTAATCTTATATTTAGGTATAAAGTCGATTTTCTTGTATATACACATTTAGCAATCGATATCGAAATGCCTCAAATCATAAGTTTAATATATTTTAATTAATTAACCGTCTCTATCTTACTGAAGTCTACAAACGCCTTTACGGCATAACGGCAAAGCATTTAGAAGAATTCCGTAATCTTATATTTAGGTATAAAGTCGGTTTTCTTGTATATACTCATTTAGCAATCGATATCGAAATGCCTCAAATCATTAGTTTAACATATTTAAGTTAATTAACCCTCTTTATCATACTGAAGTCTACAAACGCCTTAATGGCATAACGGCAAAGCATTTAGAAGAATTCCGTAATCTTATATTTAGGTAAAAAGTCGATTTTCTTGTACATACTCTTTTAGCAATCGATATCGAAATGCTTCAAATCATTAGTTTGACATATTTAAGTTAAAAAACCTACTTTAAAACCGAAGTTAACACAAAGCCATGGCGGCATAACGGCAGTGCATGTAGAAGAAATCCGTAATCTTATATTTAGGTATTAAGTCGATTTTGTTGTATATATGCATTTAGCAATCGATTTCGAAATCTTCAAATCATTAGTTTAACATATTTAAGTTAATAAAGCTTCTTTAACGTATTGAAGATGATATAAAGCCATGGCGAAATAACGACAGTACATTTGGAAGAATTCCGTAATCTTATATTTAGATATTAAGTCGATTTTCTTGTATATACACATTTAGCAATCGATATCGAAGTGCTTCAAATCATTAGTTTAACATATTTAAGTTAATTAACCCTCTTTATCTTACTGAAGTCTACAAACGCCTTAACGGCATAACGGCAGTGCATGTAGAAGAATTCCGTTATCATATATTTAGGTATAAAGTCGATTTTCTTGTATATACACATTTAGCAATCGATATCGAAATGCCTCAAATCATTAGTTTAACATATTTAAGTTAATTAGCCCTCTTTATCTTACTTGAGTCTACAAACGCCTTTACGGCATAACGGCAAAGCATTTAGAAGTATTACGTAATCTTATATTTAGGTATAAAAGTCGATTTTCTTGTATATACTCATTTAGCAATCGATATCGAAATGCTTCAAATCATTAGTTTAACATATTGAAGTTAATAAACCTTCTTTAACTACTGAAGTTGATATAAAGCCATAACTACATAACGGCAGTGCATTTAGAAGAATTCCGTAATCTTATATTTAGCTATAAAGTCGATTTTCTTGTATATACATATTTAGCAATCGATAGCGAAATGCCTCAAATCATTGGTTTAACATATTTAAGTTAATTAACCATCTTTAACGTATTGAAGGTGAAATAAAGCCATGGCGCCATAACGACAGTAATTTGGAAGAATTCCGTAATCTTATATTTAGGTATAAAGTCGATTTTCTTGTATATATGCTTTAAGCAATCGATATCGAAATGCTTTAAATAACTGGTTTAACATAGTTAAGTTAATAAACCTTCTTTAACTAACTGAAGTTAACATAAAGCCATGGCGGAATAACGGCAGTGCATTTGGGAGAATTCCGTTATCCTATGTTTAGGTATAAAGTCAAGTTTCTTGTACTAGCACATTTAGCAATCGATATCGAAATGCTTCAAATCATTAGTTTAACATATATAAGGTGAATTACTTTCTTTAACCTACCGAAGGTGACATGAAGCCTTGGCGGCATAACGGCAGTGCATGTAGAAGAATTCCGTAATTTTATATTTAGGTATAAAATCCATTTTTTTGTATAAACACATTTAGCAATTGATATCGAAATGCTTCAAATCATTAGTTTAACATATTTAAGTTAATTAGCCCTCTTTATCTTACTCAAGTCTACATAAAGCCTTAACGGTATAACTGCAGTGCATTTAAGAATTCCGTAATCTCGTATTTAGGTATAAATTCGATTTTCTTGAATAGACACATTTAGCAAGCGATATCGAAATGCTTCAAATCATTAGTTTAACATATTTAAGTTAGTTAAAATTCTTTAACGTATTGACGTTGATATAAAGCCATGGCGGCATAACGGCAGTGCATTTAGAAGAATTCCGTAGTCTTACATTTAGGTATAAAATCGATTTTGTTGTATATACACATTTAGCAACCGATACCGAAATGCTTCAAATAACAGGTTTAGCATATTTAGGTTAATTTACCTTCTTTATCTTACTGAAGTTTACGTTAAGCCATAGCGGCATAACGGCAGTATGTTTGGGTGAATTCCGTAATCTTTTATTTAGGTAAAAAATCGGTTTTCTTGTATATACACATTTAGCAATCGATATAGAAAAGCTTCAGCTCATTAGTTTATCATATTTAAGTTAATATACCTTCTTTAACGATCTGAAGTGGGCATACAGCCATGGAGGCATAACGGCAGTGCATGTAGAAGAATTCCATAATCTTATATTTAGGTATAAAGTCGATTTTCTTGTATATACAGGGTACGCCATTTAAAGTTGACCCATCTGGCAACGCTGTAACTTTTAACAGCGCTGACAAATCGGCTAACGTCATACCGCGTTAGAAGCGTCATTCGAAGACAATTTATACCGTGGAACAGTACACTCCAAAAGAACGCGCTGAAATTGTTCAGCTTTATATTCAAAATAACTTTTCAATTGTGTTAACTCAACGTGCGTTTCGCAAAAAAAATAAAGTGAAAAGTGCTCCAGTTAAGAACACAATTAAGTCTTTATACGCAAAATTTGTGAACACCGGTAATCTCAGTAATGCCAGTCATGCCAGTCATGCATCCAGACAACGCACAAGACGTTCTGATGAAAATATCGAAGCTGTACGAGCCAGTATTGAGGAGACTCCATCGACATCGAGTTATCGCCGCTCTCAGGAATTAGACATCTCTCGCACCACTCTCCGACGCATAATTCATAAAGATTTGAAGATGTTTCCATATAAAATTCAAATGGCACAAAAACTAAACCCAGCTGATTATCCGCGACGCCTTAATTTTGGCAAATGGGCCATCGAAATGGCTGAAAACGAACTTGACTTTTGGCGAAAACTCATCATGTCAGACGAGGCACATTTCTCGTTGAATGGAGGCGTATACAAGCAAAATTGCCGATTTTATGCCACCGAAAATCCTCAATTAATTGAAGAACAGCCTCTTTACGACCAAAAAGTAACAGTTTGGTGCAGTGTTTGCGCGAATATGATCATCGGACCGTATTTTTTCGAAGACGATGATGGAGCCACGACAACAGTCAATGGTGAGCGTTATCGAGCCATGATAACGGATTTTGTGATACCCATTATTCGCGAAAATGACATGGATAACTTCTGGTTTCAACAGGACGGGGCTACATGCCATACAGCTCGACCAACAATCAATTTATTGCGACCATTTTTCCCCGGGCGATTGATATCGAAAAATGGTGATGTTGACTGGCCACCGAGATCACCAGATTTGACGCCAACAGACTTTTATTTGTGGGGTTATTTGAAATCCAAGGTATACGCTAATAAGCCAAAGACCTTAGCTCAACTGAAAGCCAACATTCGACGTGAAACAGCCGCCATATCATCCGAAACATTGACCAAAGTCATGGAAAATGTCGAAAAAAGAGTGCATTTAGCTGTCAAAGCTAAAGGTGCCCATTTACGCGATCTAATTTTTAAATATTAGCTGAAACAAATCCCCTTGGACCAAAATAAATTATTTTTGAAATGAACAAAAAACATTGTTTTCTTTTGTTCTTTTCTTTTAGAAACAAATGGGTCAACTTTAAATGGCCTACCCTGTACATATTTAGCTATCGATATCGAAATGCTTCAAATCATTAGTTTAACATATTAAGTTAATAAACATTTTTAGCTTACTGAAGTCTACATAAAGCCTTAACGATATAACGGCAGTGCATTTAGAAGAATTCCGTAATGTTATAATTTTAAATTTAGGCGTATAGTCGATTTTCTTGCATTTACACATTTAGCAGTCGATATCAAAATGCTTCAAATCATTAGTTAAACATTTATAAGTTAATAACCCTTCTTTAACGTATTGAAGTTGACATAAAGCCATGGCGGCATAACGGCAGTGCATTTAGAAGAATTCCGTAATCTTATATTTAGGTATAAAATCGATTCTGTTGTATATACACATTTAGCAACCGATATCGAAATACTTCAAATAACAGGTTTAGCATATTTAGGTTAATTTACCTTCTTTATCTTACTGAAGTTTACATTAAGCCATAGCGGCATAACGGCAGTATGTTTGGGTGAATTCCGTAATCTTTTATTTAGGTATAAAATCTGTTTTCTTGTATACACACATTTAGCAATCGATATAGAAACGTTTCAGCTCATTAGTTTATCATATTTAAGTTAATATACCTTCTTTAACGATCTGAAGTGGGCATACAGCCATGGAGGCATAACGGCAGTGCATGTAGAAGAATTCCGTTATCTTATATTTAGGTATAAAGTCGATTTTCTTTTATATACTCTTTAAGCAATCGATAACGAAATGCTTCAAATCATTAGTTTAACGTATTAAGTTAATAAACATTTTTAGCTTACTGAAGTCTACATAAATCCTTAACGATATAACGGCAGTGCATTTAGAAGAATTCCGTAATGTTATAATTTTAAGTTTAGGTGTATAGTCGATTTTCTTGCATTTACACATTTAGCAGTCGATATCAAAATGCTTCAAATCATTAGTTAAACATTTTTAAGTTAATTAACCTTCTTTAACGTATTGAAGTTGACATAAAGCCATGGCGGCATAACGGCAGTGCATTTAGAAGAATTCCGTTATCTTATATTTAGGTATAAATTCGATTTTCTTGTATATAAACATTTAGCAATCAATATCGAAATGCCTCAAATCATAAGTTTAATTTATTTATGTTAACTTTAAACCTCTTTGTCTTACTGAAGTCTACAAAAGCCTTAACGGCATAACGGCAGTGCATTTGGAAGAGTTCCGTAATCTTATATTTAGTTATAAAGCCGATTTTGTTGTATATACGTATTTAGCAATCGATAACGAAATGCTTCAAGTCATTAGTTTAACATATTTAAGTTAATTAACCTTCTTATTCTTACTGAAGTTTACATAAAGCCATAACGGTATAACGGCAGTGCATTTGGAAGAATTCCGTTATCTTATATTTAGGTATAAAGTCGATTTTGTTGTATATACGCATTTGGCAATCGATATCGAAATGCTTCAAAGCATTAGGTTAACATATTTAAGTTAATTAACCTTCTTTAACGTATTGAAGTTGATATAAAGCCACGGCGGCATAACGACAGTGCATTTAGAAGAATTCCGTAATCTTATATTTAGGTATAAAGTCGATTTTGTTGTAAATACACATTAGCAATCGATATCGAGATGTTTCAACTCATTAGTTTAACATATTTAAATTAATTAGCCTTATTTTTCCTACTGAAGTGTACGTAAAGCCATAACGGTATAACGGCAGTGCATTTCGAAGAATTCCCTAATCTTATAGTTAGGTATAAAGTCGATTTTCTTTTATATACACATTTAGATATCGATATCAAAATCCTTCAAATCATTCGTTTAACATATTTAAGTTAGTTAACCTTCTTTAACGTAATGAAGGTGATATAAAGCCATGGCGGTATAACGACAGTGCATTTAGAAGAATTCCGTAATCTTATATTTAGGTATAAATCGATTTTCTTGTATGTAAACATTTAGCAATCGATACCGAAATGCTTCAAATCATTCGTTTAACATATTTAAGTTAAGTAGTTTTCTTTAACGTAATGAAGTTGACATAAAGCCATGGCGGCATAACGGCAGTACATTTGAAAGAATTCCGTAATCTTATGTTTAGGTATAAAGTCGATTTTGTTGTATATACGCATTTAGCAATCGATATCGAAATGCTTCAAATCATAAGTTTAACATATTTAAGGGAATTAACCTTCTTTACCTAATGTAGGTGATATAAAGCCATGGCGGCATAACGACAGTAGATTTGGAAGAATTCCGTAATCTTATATTTAGGTATAAGGTCGATTTTGTTGTATATACACATTTAGCAAGCGGTATCGAAATGCTTCAAATAACTGATTTAACATATTTAAGTCAATAAACCTTCTTTAACGAACTGAAGTTGGCTTAAGGCCATGGCGACATAACGGCAGTGCATTTAGAAGAATTCCGTTATCTTATGTTTCTAAACTGAAGTTAACGTAAAGCGATAACGGCATAACGGCCGTATATTTATATGAATTCCGTTATCTTATATTTAGGTATAAAGTAGATTTTGTTGTACATACACATTTAGCAATCGATATCGAAATGCTTCAAATCATTAGTTTAACATATTTAAGTTAATTAACCTTCTTTCACGTATTGAAGTTGATGTAAAGCCATGGCAGCATAACGGCACTGCATTTAGAAGAATTCCGTAATCTTATATTAGGTATAATGTCGATTTTCTTTATATACACATTTAGCTATCGATATGGAAATGCTTCAAATCAATAGTTTAACATATTTAAGTTAATAAACCTTTTTTAACGTATTTAAGTTGATATAAAGCCATGGTGGCATTACGACAGTACATTTGGAAGAATTCCGTACTCTTGTATTTAGGTAGAAAGTCGATTTTCTTGTATATATGCATTAAGCAATCGATATCGAAATGCATCAAATAACTGGTTTACATTATTTAAGTTAGTTAACCTTCTTTAACGTAACGAAGGTGATATAAAGCCATGGCGGCATAACGACAGTGCATTTAGAAGAATTCCGTAATCTTATATTTAGGTATAAAGTCGATTTTCTTGTATATACACATTTAGCTATCGATAACGAAATGCTTCAAATCATTAGTTTAACATATTTAAGTTAAATGGCCTTCTTTAACGTAATGAAGGTGACATAAAGCCATGGCGGCATAACGACAGTACATTTGGAAGAATTCCGTAATCTTATGTTTAGGTATAAATTCGATTTTCTTGTATATACACATTTAGCTATCGATATCGAAATGCTTCAATTCATTCTTCTTCTTCTTTACTGGCGTAGGCACCGCTTACGCGATTATAGCGGAGTCAACAACAGCGCGCCAGTCGTTTCTTCTCTTCGCTACGTGGCGCCAATTTGATATTCCAAGCGAGGCCAGGTCCTTCTCCACTTGGTCCTTCCAACGGAGTGGAGGTCTTCCTCTTCCTCTGCTTCCCGCGGCGGGTACTGCGTCGAATACTTTCAGAGCTGGAGTGTTTTCATCCATCCGGACAACATGACCTAGCCAGCGTAGCCGCTGTCTTTTAATGCGCTGATCTATGTCAATGTCGTCGGATATCTCGTACAGCTCATCGTTCCATCGAATGCGATATTCGCCGTGGCTAACGCGCAAAGGACCATAAATCTTTCGCAGAACCTTTCTCTCGAAAACTCGCAACGTCGACTCATCCGTTGTTGACATCGTCCAAGCCTCTGCACCATATAGCAGGACGGGAATTATGAGTGACTTATAGAGTTTGGTTTTTGTTTGTCGAGAGAGGACTTTGCTTCTCAATTGCCTACTTAGTCCGAAGTAGCACCTGTTGGCAAGAGTTATCCTGCGTTGCATTTCTAGGCTGATGTTGTTGGTGTTGTTTACGCTGGTTCCAAGATAGACGAAATTATCTACAACTTCAAAGTTATGACTGTCAACAGTGACATGAGTGCCAAGTCGCGAGTGCGACGACTGTTTGTTTGATGACAGGAGATATTTCGTCTTGTCCTCGTTCACTGCCAGACCCATTTCTTTTGCTTCCTTGTCCAGTCTGGAGAAAGCAGAACTAACGGCGCGGGTGTTGAGGCCGATGATATCAATATCATCGGCATACGCCAGCAGTTGTAAACTCTTATAGAAGATGGTACCTTCTCTGTTGAATTCTGCAGCTCGAACTATTTTCTCCAGAAGCAGGTTGAAAAAGACGCACGATAGGGAATCGCCTTGTCTGAAACCTCGTTTGGTATCGAACGGCTCGAAGAGGTCCTTCTCGATTCTGACGGAGCTTTTTGTGTCGCTCAACGTCAGCTTACACAGCCGTATTAGTTTTGCGGGGATACCAAATTCAGACATCGCGGCATAAAGGCAGCTCCTTTTCGTGCTGTCGAAAGCAACTTTGAAATCGACGAACAGGTGGTGTGTGTCGATTCTCCTTTCACGGGTCTTTTCCAAGATTTGGCGCATCGTGAATATCTGGTCGGTTGTTGATTTACCAGGTCTAAAGCCACACTGATAAGGTCCAATCAGTTTGTTGACGGTGGGCTTTAATCTTTCACACAATACGCTCGACAGAACCTTATATGCGATGTTGAGGAGGCTACTCCCACGGTAGTTGGCGCAGATTGTGGGGTCTCCTTTTTTGTGGATTGGGACCATATTTTGCAAAGAAGCTGATGCATGCACCTTATCAGCTCTTCGCCGCCGTGTTTGAATAGCTCGGCCGGTAATCCATCGGCCGCGCCCCTGCCGCTTTGTTGTTTTTCAGGCGGGCAATTGCTATTCGAACTTCTTCATGGTCGGGCAATGCAACGTCTGCTCCATCGTCATCGATTGGGGTATCGGGTTCATTTTCTCCTGGTGTTGTGAGTTCACTGCCATTCAGTAAGCTGGAGAAGTGTTCCCTCCATAATTTAAGTATGCTCTGGGCATCGGTAACTAGATCACCTTTGGGGGTTCTACAAGAGTATGCTCCGGTCTTGAAACCTTCTGTAAGCCGCCGCATCTTTTCGTAGAATTTTCGAGCATTATAGGGAATCGCCTTGTCTGAAACCTCATTTGGTATCGAACGGCTCGGAGAGGTCCTTCCCGATTCTGACGGAGCTTTTTGTGTCGCTCAACGTCAGCTTACACAGCCGTATTAGTTTTGCGGGGATACCAAATTCGGACATCGCGGCATAAAGGCAGCTCCTTTTCGTGCTGTCGAAAGCAGCTTTGAAATCAACGAACAGGTGGTGTGTGTCGATTCTCCTTTCACGGGTCTTTTCCAAGATTTGGCGCATCGTGAATATCTGGTCGGTTGTTGATTTACCAGGTCTAAAGCCACACTGATAAGGTCCAATCAGTTTGTTGACGGTGGGCTTTAATCTTTCACACAATACGCTCGACAGAACCTTATATGCGATGTTGAGGAAGCTAATCCCACGGTAGTTGGCGCAGATTGTGGGGTCTCCTTTTTTGTGGATTGGGCATAGCACACTTAAATTCCAATCGTTGGGCATACTTTCGTCCGACCATATTTTGCAAAGAAGCTGATGCATGCACCTTATCAGCTCTTCGCCGCCGTGTTTGAATAGCTCGGCCGGCAATCCATCGGCCCCTGCCGCTTTGTTGTTTTTCAGGCGGGCAATTGCTATTCGAACTTCTTCATGGTCGGGCAATGCAACGTCTGCTCCATCGTCATCGATTGGGGTATCGGGTTCATTTTCTCCTGGTGTTGTGAGTTCACTGCCATTCAGTAAGCTGGAGAAGTGTTCCCTCCATAATTTAAGTATGCTCTGGGCATCGGTAACTAGATCACCTTTGGGGGTTCTACAAGAGTATGCTCCGGTCTTGAAACCTTCTGTAAGCCGCCGCATCTTTTCGTAGAATTTTCGAGCATTACCCTTGTCGGCCAGCTTATCAAGCTCTTCGTACTCACGCATTTCGGCCTCTTTCTTTTTCTGTATACAAATGCGTCTCGCTTCCCTCTTCAACTCTCGGTATCTATCCCATCCCGCAAGTGTTGTGGTCGATCGTAACGTTGCGAGGTAGGCGAAGATACCTTCTTTGCCCACCCTGGCATTGAAGTCGCCAAGCACGATTTTGACATCGTGGCGGGGGCATCTCTCATAAGTGCGCTCCAAGCACTCATAAAAGGCATCTTTGGTCACATCGTCCTTCTCTTCCGTCGGGGCGTGGGCGCAAATCAGCGATATGTTGAAGAACCTCGCTTTAATGCGGATTGTGGCTAGACGTTCATTCTCCGGAGTGAATGATAGTACTCGGCGACGGAGTCTCTCTCCCACCACAAATCCAACACCAAACTTGCGCTCCTTTATATGGCCACTGTAGTAAATGTCACAAGGACCTACTCGTCTCTGTCCTTGTCCCGTCCATCCCATTTCTTGGACGGCGGTGATGTCAGCCTTTATCTTTACGAGGACATCTACCAGCTGGGCAGCGGCACCTTCCCAATTAAGGGACCGGACATTCCAGGTGCATGCCCTCAAATCATAGTCCTTAATTCGTTTGCCATGGTCGTCATCAGAAGGGGGGTCACTTATCCGAGGCTGTCGTTTGTTTTTCATTGAGCGTGTTTTTTTACGTGGCGGGTCCCAAACCCAGCGCACAACCCTAAGTAGGGAGTATTTCGCCTTCTCACGTTAGCTCGCCTTCAAACGGATGTTCTTAGGCTACCCAGAGGATACTTGGTCAAAGACCGGAAGTCGTGAGCTGCTTGAGTGATATGTAAAAGAATCGTTTCTGGCCACCCCCAAGTGAATGGCGATCAGAGAACTTTCCTCACTTGCGTGAACTTCTACACATGACTCCATCCTCCAAATCATTAGTTTAACATATTTAAGTTAATAAACCTTCTTTAACGAACGGAAGTTGGCTTAAAGCCATGGCGGCATAACGGCAGTGCATTTAGAAGAATTCCGTAATCTTATATTTAGGTAAAAAGTCGAGTTTGTTGTACATACACATTTAGCAATCGATAACGAAATGCTTCAAGTCATTAGTTTAACATATTTAAGTTAATTAACCTTCTTCAACGATCTGAATTTGGCATATAGCCACGGCGGCATAACGGCAGTGTATGTAGAAGAATTCCGTAATCTTATATTTAGGTATAAAGTCGATTTTGTTGTAAATACACATTAGCAATCGATATCGAGATGGTTCATCTCATTAGTTCAACATATTTAAGTTAATTAACCTTATTTTTCCTACTGAAGTGTACGTAAAGCCATAACGGTATAACGGCAGTGCATTTGGAAGAATTCCGTACTCTTGTATTTAGGTATAAAGTCGATTTTCTTTTATATACACATTTAGATATCGATATCGAAATCCTTCAAATCATTCGTTTAACATATTTAAGTTAGTTAACCTTCTTTAAGGTAATGAAGGTGATATAAAGCCATGGCGGCATAACGGCAGTGCATTTAGAAGAATTCCGTAATCTTATATTTAGGTATAAAGTCGATTTTCTAATATATAAACATTTAGCAATGGATAAAGCAATGCTTCAAATCATTAGTTTAACATATTTAAGTTAAATAGCCTTCTTTAACGTAATGAAGGTGACATAAAGCCACGGCGGCATAACGACAGTACATTTAGAAGAATTCCGTAATCTTATGTTTAGGTATAAATTCGATTTTCTTTTACATACACATTTAGCAAGGGATATCGAGATGCTTCAAATCATTAGTTTAACAAATTTAAGTTAATTAACCTTCTTTAACGAATTGAAGTTGATATAAAGCCATGGCGGCATAACGACAGTATATTTGGAAGAATTCCGTAATCTTATATCTAGGTATAAAGTCGATTTTCTTTTATATATGCATTAAGCAATCGATATCGAAATGCTTCAAATAACTGGTTTAACATATTTAAGTTAATAAACCTTCTTTAACGAACTGAAGTTAACATAAAGCCATAACGGCATAACGGCAGTGCATTTAGAAGAATTCCTTTATCGTGTATTTATGTATAAAGTCGATTTTCTTAAATATTCATTAGTATAACATATTTAAGTTAATTAACCTTCTTTATCTTACTGAAATTTACATAAAGCCATAACGGCATAACGGCAGTATATTTATATGAATTCCGTTATCTTATATTTAGGTATAAAGTCGATTTTGTTGTACATACACATTTAGCAATCGATATCGAAATGCTTCAAATCACTAGTTTAACATATTTAAGTTAGTTAACC
>CM050324.1:12568832-12583856 GCA_027475135.1 Bactrocera correcta | reverse complement strand
GTATATAAAAGAAAATCGACTTTATACCTAAATAAAGATTACGGAATTCTTCTACATGCACTGCCGTTATCCCCTGGCTTATGCCCATTCAGATCGTTAAAGAAGGTTTTTATTAACTTAAATATGTTTTAACTTATGAGTTTAACTTCTTATCATTGCTAAATGTTTATATACAAAAAACGATTTATACCTAAATATAAGATTACGGAATTCTTCTAAGTGCACTGCCGTTATACCGTTATGGCTTTATGTAAACTTCAGTAAGATTAAGAAGGTTAATTAACTTAAATATGTTAAACTAATGACTTGAAGCATTTCGTTATCGATTGCTAAATACGTATATACAACAAAATCGGCTTTATAACTAAATATAAGATTACGGAACTCTTCCAAATGCACTGCCGTTATGCCGTTAAGGCTTTTGTAGACTTCAGTAAGACAAAGAGGATTAATTAACATAAATAAATTAAACTTATGATTTGAGGCATTTCGATATTGATTGCTAAATGTTTATATACAAGAAAATCGAATTTATACCTAAATATAAGATAACGGAATTCTTCTAAATGCACTGCCGTTATGCCGCCATGGCTTTATGTCAACTTCAATACGTTAAAGAAGGTTAATTAACTTAAAAATGTTTAACTAATGATTTGAAGCATTTTGATATCGACTGCTAAATGTGTAAATGCAAGAAAATCGACTATACACCTAAACTTAAAATTATAACATTACGGAATTCTTCTAAATGCACTGCCGTTATATCGTTAAGGCTTTATGTAGACTTCAGTAAGCTAAAAATGTTTATTAACTTAATACGTTAAACTAATGATATGAAGCATTTCGTTATCGATTGCTTAAAGAGTATATAAAAGAAAATCGACTTTATACCTAAATATAAGATTACGGAATTCTTCTACATGCACTGCCGTTATGCCTCCATGGCTGTATGCCCACTTCAGATCGTTAAAGAAGGTATATTAACTTAAATATGATAAACTAATGAGCTGAAACTTTTCTATATCGATTGCTAAATGTGTATATACAAGAAAACAGATTTTATACCTAAATAAAAGATTTCGGAATTCACCCAAACATACTGCCGTTATGCCGCTATGGCTTAATGTAAACTTCAGTAAGATAAAGAAGGTAAATTAACCTAAATATGCTAAACCTGTTATTTGAAGTATTTCGATATCGGTTGCTAAATGTGTATATACAACAGAATCGATTTTATACCTAAATATAAGATTACGGAATTCTTCTAAATGCACTGCCGTTATGCCGCCATGGCTTTATATCAACTTCAATACGTTAAAGAAGGTTAATTAACTTAAAAATGTTTAACTAATGATTTGAAGCATTTTGATATCGACTGCTAGATGTGTAAATGCAAGAAAATCGACTATACACCTAAATTTAAAATTATAACATTACGGAATTCTTCTAAATGCACTGCCGTTATATCGTTAAAGCTTTATGTAGACTTCAGTAAGCTAAAAATGTTTATTAACTTAATATGTTAAACTAATGATTTGAAGCATTTCGATATCGATAGCTAAATATGTACATATATACAAGAAAATCGACTTTATACCTAAATATAAGATTATGGAATTCTTCTACATGCACTGCCGTTATGCCTCCATGGCTGTATGCCTACTTCAGATCGTTAAAGAAGGTATATTAACTTAAATATGATAAACTAATGAGCTGAAGCTTTTCTATATCGATTGCTAAATGTGTATATACAAGAAAACCGATTTTTTACCTAAATAAAAGATTACGGAATTCACCCAAACATACTGCCGTTATGCCGCTATGGCTTAATGTAAACTTCAGTAAGATAAAGAAGGTAAATTAACCTAAATATGCTAAACCTGTTATTTGAAGCATTTCGGTATCGGTTGCTAAATGTGTATATACAACAAAATCGATTTTATACCTAAATATAAGATTACGGAATTCTTCTAAATGCACTGCCGTTATGCCGCCATGGCGTTATATCAACTTCAATACGTTAAAGAATTTTAACTAACTTAAATATGTTAAACTAATGATTTGAAGCATTTCGATATCGCTTGCTAAATGTGTCTATTCAAGAAAATCGAATTTATACCTAAATATAAGATTACGTAATTCTTCTAAATGCTTTGCCGTTATGCCGTTAAGGCGGTTGTAGACTTCAGTAAGACAAAGAGGGTTAATTAACTTAAATATGTTAAACTAATGATTTGAAGCATTTCGATTTCGATTGCCAAATGAGTATACACAACAAAATCGACTTTATACCTAAACATAAGCTTACGTAATTCTTCTAAATGCTTTGCCGTTATGCCGTTCAGGCGTTTGTAGACTTCAGTAAGATAAAGGGGGTTAATTAACTTAAATATGTTAAACTAATGATTTGAAGCATTTAGATATCGATTGCTAAATGCATATAAACAACAAAATCGACTTTATACCTAAATATAAGATTACGGAATTCTTCTAAATGTTTTGCCGTTATGCCATTAAGGCGTTTGTAGACTTTAGTAAGATAAAGAGGGTTAATTAACTTGAATATGTTAAACTAATGATTTATGGCATTTCGTTATCGATTGCTTAATGTGTATATACAAGAAAATCGACTTTATACCTAAATATAAAATTACGGAATCTTCTACATGAACTGCCGTTATACCGCCATGGCTTTGTGTTAACTTCAGTGCGTTAAAGAAGCTTTATTAACTTAAATATGTTAAACTAATGATTTGAAGATTTTCGAAATCGATTGCTTAATGCATATAAACAACAAAATCGACTTTATACCTAAATATAAGATTACGGAATTCTTCTAAATGCTTTGCCGTTATGCCGTTAGGATGTTTGTAGACTTCAGTAAGATAAAGAGGGTTATTTAACTTAAATATGTTAAACTAATGATTTGAAGCATTTCGATTTCGATTGCTAAATGAGTATATACAAGAAAATCGACTTTATACCTAAATATAAGATTACGTAATTCTTCTAAATGCTTTTCCGTTATGGCGTTAAGGCGTTTGTGGACTTCAGTAAGATAAAGAGGGTTAATTAACTTAAATATGGTAAACTAATGATTTGAAGCGTTTCGATTTCAATTGCTAAATGTGTATATACAAGAAAATGGACTTTATACCTAAATATATGATAACGGAATTCTTCTACATGCACTGCCGTTATGCCGTTAAGGCGTTTGTAGACTTCAGTAAGTTAAAGAAAGTTTATTAACTTAAATATGTTAAACCAGTTATTTGAAGCATTTCGATATCGATTGCTTAATGCATATATACACGAAAATCGACTTTATACCTAAATATAAGAGTACGGAATTCTTCCAAATGTACTGTCGTAATGCCACCATGGCTTTTTATCAACTTAAATACGTTAAAGAAGGTTAATTAACTTAAATATGTTAAACTAATGATTTGAAGATTTTCGAAATCGTTTGCTAAATGCATATAAACAACAAAATCGACTTTATACCTAAATATAAGAATACGGAATTCTTCTAAATGCTTTGCCGTTATGCCATTAAAGCGTTTGTAGACTTCAGTAAGATAAAGAGGGTTAATTAACTTAAATATGTTAAACTAATGATTTGAGGCGACCACGGCAAACGAAGTAAGGACTATGATTTGAGGGCATGCACCTGGAATGTCCGGTCCCTTAATTGGGAAGGTGCCGCTGCCCAGCTGGTAGATGTCCTCGTAACGATAAAGGCTGACATCATCGCCGTCCAAGAAATGCGATGGACCGGACAAGGACAGAGACAAGTAGGTCCTTGTGGCATTTACTACAGTGGCCACATAAAGGGGCGCAAGTTTGGTTTTGGATTCGTGGTGGGAGAGAGACTCCGTCGCCGAGTACTATCATTCACTCCTATGAATGAACGTCTAGCCACAATTCGCATCAAAGCGAGGTTCTTCAACATATCGCTGATTTGCGCCCACGCCCCGACGGAAGAGAAGGACGATGTGACCAAAGATGCCTTTTATGTGTGCTTTTAGCGCACTTATGAGAGATGCCCCCGCCACGATGTCAAAATCGTGCTTGGCGACTTCAACGCCAGGGTGGACAAAGAAGGTATCTTTGGCACTACGGTCGGTAAATTCAGCCTCCACGAGGAGGAGGAGTCGAGGCTGATCGACTTCGCCGGGGCCCGAAATATGGTTATCTGTAGTACTAGATTCCAGCATAAGAAGATTCATCAAGCTACCTGGCAGTCTCCGGATCGAAAAACCACCAACCAGATCGATCATGTTGTGATAGACGGAAGACACGTCTCCAGTGTTTTAGATGTGCGTGCGCTCCGAGGTCCTAACATCGACTCGGACCACTATATTGTTGCAGCCAAAATTCGCACCCGCCTCTGTGCAGCAAAAAACGCACACCAACAAACACAAGGAAGGTTCGACGTCGAGAAGCTGCAATCACAACAGACAGCCGAACGATTTTCTACTCGGCTTGCACTCCTGCTCTCTGAGAGCACTCTTCAACAACTCGGTATAAGGGAACTGTGGGATGGCATCTCAAACTCCTTACGTACAGCTGCAACCGAAACCATTGGTTTTCGGAAAGTGCAAAAGAACAGCTGGTACGACGAGGAGTGCCGTGTCGCAGCGGAGAGAAAACAGGCTGCCTACCTCGCAACGTTACGATCAACCACAACACGTGCGGGATGGGATAGATACCGAGAGTTGAAGAGGGAAGCGAGACGCATTTGTAGACAGAAAAAGAAAGAGGCCGAAATGCGTGAGTACGAAGAGCTTGATAAGCTGGCCGACAGGGGTAATGCTCGAAAATTCTACGAAAAGATGCGGCGACTTACAGAAGGTTTCAAGACCGGAGCATATTCTTGTAGAACCCCTAAAGGTGATCTAGTTACCGATGCCCAGAGCATACTTAAATTATGGAGGGAACACTTCTCCAGCCTGCTGAATGGCAGTGAACACTCAACACCAGGAGAAAACGAACCCGATACCCCAATCGATGACGATGGAGCAGATGTTCCATTGCCCGACCATGATGAAGTTCGAATAGCAATTGCCCGCCTGAAAAACAACAAAGCAGCAGGGGCCGACGGATTGCCGGCCGAGCTATTCAAACACGGCGGCGAAGAGCTGATAAGGTGCATGCATCAGCTTCTTTGTAAAATATGGTCGGACGAAAGTATGCCCAACGATTGGAATTTAAGTGTGCTATGCCCAATCCATAAAAAAGGAGACCCCACAATCTGCGCCAACTACCGTGGGATTAGCCTCCTCAACATCGCATATAAGGTTCTGTCGAGCGTATTGTGTGAAAGATTAAAGCCCACCGTCAACAAACTGATTGGACCTTATCAGTGTGGCTTTAGACCTGGTAAATCAACAACCGACCAGATATTCACCATGCGCCAAATCTTGGAAAAGACCCGTGAAAGAAGAATCGACACACACCACCTCTTCGTCGATTTCAAAGCTGCTTTCGACAGCACGAAAAGGAGCTGCCTTTATGCCGCGATGTCTGAATTTGGTATCCCCGCAAAACTAATACGGCTGTGTAAACTGACGTTGAGCAACACGAAAAGCTCCGTCAGAATCGGGAAGGACCTCTCCGAGCCGTTCGATACCAAACGTGGTTTCAGACAAGGCGACTCCCTATAGTGTGACTTTTTCAATCTGCTGCTCGAGAAAATTATTCGAGCTGCAGAACTTAATCGAGCAGGTACAATCTTTTACAAGAGTGTACAGCTGCTGGCGTATGCCGATGATATTGATATCATCGGCCTCAACACCCGCGCCGTTAGTTCTGCTTTCTCCAGACTGAACAAGGAAGCAACTCAAATGGGTCTGGCAGTGAACGAGGGCAAGAAGAAATATCTCCTGTCATCAAACAAACAGTCGTCGCACTCGCGACTTGGCTCCCACGTCACTGTTGACAGTCATAACTTTGAAGTTGTAGATAATTTCGTCTATTTAGGAACCAGCATTAACACCACCAACAATGTCAGCCTGGAAATCCAACGCAGGATTACTCTTGCCAACAGGTGCTACTTCGGACTGAGTAGGCAATTGAAAAGTAAAGTCCTCTCTCGACGAACAAAAACCAAACTCTATAAGTCGCTCATTATTCCCGTCCTGCTATATGGTGCAGAGGCTTGGACGATGACAACAACCGATGAGTCGACGTTGCGAGTTTTCGAGAGAAAAGTTCTGCGAAAGATTTATGGTACTTTGCGCGTTGGCCACGGCGAATATCGCATTCGATGGAACGATGAGCTGTACGAGATATACGACGACATTGACATAGTTCAGCGAATTAAAAGACAGCGGCTACGCTGGCTAGGTCATGTTGTCCGGATGGATGAAAACGCTCCAGCTTTGAAAGTATTCGACGCAGTACCCGCCGCGGGAAGCAGAGGAAGAGGAAGACCTCCACTCCGTTGGAAGGACCAAGTGGAGAGGGACCTGGCTTCGCTTGGAATATCAAATTGGCGCCACGTAGCGAAGAAAAGAAACGACTGGTGCGCTGTTGTTGACTCGGCTATAATCGCATAAGAAGTGTCTACGCCAGTAAAGAAGAAGAAGAAGAATGAATTGAGGCATTTCGATATCGATTGCTAAATGAGTATATACAAGAAAACCGACTTTATACCTAAATTAAAGATTACGGAATTCTTCTAAATGCTTCGCCGTTATGCCGTAAAGGCGTTTGTAGACTCCAGTAAGATAAAGAGGGCTAATTAACTTAAATATGTTAAACTAATGATTTGAAGCATTTCGATATCGATTGCTAAATGTGTATGTACAACAAATCGACTTTATACCTAAATATAAGATAACGGAATTCATATAAATATACTGCCGTTATGCCGTTATTGCTTTATGTTAACTTCAGTTCTTTAAAGAAGGTTTATTAACTTAAATATGTCAAACTAATGATTTAAAGCATTTCGATATCGATTGCTAAATGCGTATATAACGGGTGATTTTTTTGAGGTTAGGATTTTCATGCAGTAGTATTTGACAGATCACGTGGGATGTCAGACATGGTGTCAAAGAGAAAGATGCTCAGTATGCTTTGACATTTCATCATGAATAGACTTACTAACGAGCAACGCTTGCAAATCATTGAATTTTATTACCAAAATCAGTGTTCGGTTCGAAATGTGTTTCGCGTCCGTGTCCGATGAGCGATGAGGCTCATTTCTGGTTGAATGGCTACGTAAATAAGCAAAATTGCCGCATTTGGGGTGAAGAGCAACCAGAAGCCGTTCAAGAACTGCCCATGCATCCCGAAAAATGCACTGTTTGGTGTGGTTTGTACGCTGGTGGAATCATTGGACCGTATTTTTTCAAAGATGCTGTTGGACGCAACGTTACGGTGAATGGCGATCGCTATCGTTCGATGCTAACAAACTTTTTGTTGCCAAAAATGGAAGAACTGAACTTGGTTGACATGTGGTTTCAACAAGATGGCGCTACATGCCACACAGCTCGCGATTCTATGGCCATTTTGAGGGAAAACTTCGGACAACAATTCATCTCAAGAAATGGACCCGTAAGTTGGCCACCAAGATCATGCGATTTAACGCCTTTAGACTATTTTTTGTGGGCTACGTCAAGTCTAAAGTCTACAGAAATAAGCCAGCAACTATTCCAGCTTTGGAAGACAACATTTCCGAAGAAATTCGGGCTATTCCGGCCGAAATGCTCGAAAAAGTTGCCCAAAATTGGACTTTCCGAATGGACCACCTAAGACGCAGCCGCGGTCAACATTTAAATGAAATTATCTTCAAAAAGTAAATGTCATGAACCAATCTAACGTTTCAAATAAAGAACGATGAGATTTTGCAAATTTTATGCGTTTTTTTTTTTTAAAAAAGTTATCAAGCTCTTAAAAAATCACCCGTTACAAGAAAATCGACTTTATACCTAAATATAAGATTACGGAATTTTTCCAAATGCACTGTCGTTATGCCACCATGGCCTTATATCAACTTCAATACGTTAGTAAAGGTTAATTAACTTAAATATGTTAAACTAATGGTTTGAAGCATTTAGATATCGATTGCTTAATGTTTATATACAAAAAAATCGACTTTATTCCTAAATATAAGATTACGGAATTCTTCAAAATGTACTGTCGTTATGCACCATGGCCTTATATCAACTTCAATATGTTAAAGAAGGTTAATTAACTTAAATATGTTAAACTAATGATTTGAGGCATTTCGATATCGATTGCTAAATGTGTATATACCAGAAAATCGACTTTATACCTAAATATAAGATTACGGAATTCTTTTAAATGCACTGCCGTTATACCGTTATGGCTTTATGTGAACTTCAGTAAGATAAATAAGGTTAATTAACTTAAATATGTTAAACTAATGATTTGAAGCATTTCGATATCGATTGCTAAATGCGTATATACAAGAAAATCGACTTTATACCTAAATATAAGATTACGGAATTATTATAAATGCACTGCCGTTATGCCGCCATGGATTTATGCAAACTTCAGTTCGTTAAAGAAGGTTTATTAACTTAAATATGTTAAACTAATGATTTGAAGCATTTCGATATCGATTGCTAAATGTGTATATACAAGAAAATCGACTTTATACCTAAATATAAGATTACGGAATTCTTCCAAATGCACTGCAGTTATGCCGTTAAGGCTTTTGTAGACTTTAGTAAGATAAAGAGGGTTAATTAGCTTGTATATGTTAAACTAATGATTTGAAGCATTTCGATATCGATTGCTAAATTTGTACTTACAACAAAATTGACTTTATGCCTAAATATAAGATTACGTAATTCTTCTAAATGCTTTGCCGTTATGCCGTTAAGGCTTTTGTAGACTTTAGTAAGATAAAGAGGGTTAATTAGCTTAAATATGTTAAACTAATGATTTGAAGCATTTCGATATCGATTGCTAAATGAGTATATACAAGAAAATCTACTTTATACCTAAATATAAGATTACGGAATTCTTCCAAATGCACTGCCGTTATGCCGTTAAAGCTTTTGTAGACTTTAGTAAGATAAAGAGGGTTAATTAGCTTAACTTTGTTAAACTAATGAATTGAAGCATTTCGATATCGATTGCTAAATGTGTATATGCAACAAAATCGACTTTATACCTAAATATAAGATTACGTAATTCTTCTAAATGCTTTGCCGTTATGCCGTTAAAACGTTTGTAGACTTTAGTAAGATAAAGAGGGTTAATTAACTTAAATATGTCAAACTAATGATTTGAAGCATTTCTATATCGATTGCTAAATGAGTATATACAAGAAAATCGACTTTATACCTAAATATAAGATTACGTAATTCTTCTAAATGCTTTGCCGTTATGCCGTTAAGATGTTTGTAGACTTCAGTAAGATAAATAGGGTTAATTATCTTAAACATGTTAAACTAATGATTTGAAGCATTTCGATTTCGATTGCTAAATGAGTATATACAAGAAAAGCGACTTTATACGTAAATATAAGATTACGTAATTCTTCTAAATGCACTGCCGTTATACCGTTATGGCTTAGTTAAAGAAGGTTTGTTAACTTAAATATGTTAAACCAGTAATTTGAAGCATTTCGATATCGATTGCTTAATGCATATATACAAGAAAATCGACTTTATACCTAAATAAAAGATTACGGAATTCTTCCAAATGCACTGTCGTTATGCCGCCATGGCTTTATATCAACTTCAATACGTTAAAAAGGTTAGTTAACTTAAATATGTTAAACTAATGATTTTAAGCATTTAGATATCGATTGCTAACTGTGTGTATACAACAAAATCGACTTTATACCTAAATATAAGCTAACGGAATTCTTCTAAATGCACTGCCGTTATGCCGCCATGGCTTTATGTTATTTTCGGTGCGTTTAAGAAGCTTTATTAACTTAAATATGTTAAACTTATGATTTGAAGATTTTCGAAATCGATTGCTAAATGAGTATATACAAGAAAATCGACTTTATACCTAAATATAAGCTTACGGAATTCTTCTACATGCACTGCCGTTATGCCGTCACGGCTTTGTGTTAACTTCAGTGCGTTAAAGTAGGTTTGTTAACTTAAATTTGTTAAACTAATGATTTGAAGCATTTCGATTTCGATTGCTAAATGAGTATATACAAGAAAATCGACTTTATACCTAAATATGAGATTACGAAATTCTTCTAAATGCTTTGCCGTTATGCCGTTAAGGCGTTTATAGACTTCAGTAAGATAGAGAGGGTTAATTAGCTTAAATATGTTAAACTAATGATTTGAAGCATTTCGATATCGATTGCTAAATGTGTATATACAACAAAATTGACTTTATACCTTAATATAAGATTACGAAATTCTTCTAAATGAATTGCCGTTATGCCGTTAAAACGTTTGTAGACTTCAGTGGGTTAAAGTAGGTTTGTTACTTAAATATGTTAAACTAATGATTTGAAGCATTTCGATTTCGATTGCTAAATGAGTATATACAAGAAAATGGACTTTATACCTAAATATAAGATTACGGAATTCTTCTAAAGTCCTTGCCGTTATGCCGTTAAGGCGTTTGTAGACTTCAGTAAGATAGAGAGGGTTAATTAACTTAAATATATTAAACTAATGATTTGAGGCATTTCGATAGCGATTGCTAAATGTGTATATACAAGAAAATCGACTTTATACCTAAATATAAGATTACGGAATTCCTCCAAATGTATTGTCGTTATGCTGCCATGGCTTTATATCAACTTCAATACGATAAAGAAGGTTAATTAACTTAAATATGTTAAACTAATGATTTGAAGCATTTCGATATCGATTGCTAAATGCGTATATGCAACAAAATCGGCTTTATACCTAAATATAAGATTACGGAATTCTTCTAAATGCACTGTCGTTATGCCGCCATGGCTCTATATCACCTTCATTACGTTAAAGAAGGTTAACTAACTTAAGTATGTTAAACGAATGATTTGAAGCTTTTCGATATCGATAGCTAAATGTGTATATACAAGAAAATCGACTCTTTACCTAAATATAAGAATACGGAATTTTTCCAAATGCACTGCCCTTATACCGTTTTGGCTTTATGTAAACTTCAATAAGATAAAGAAGGTTAATTAACTTAAATATGTTAAACTAATGATTTAAAGCATTTCGATATCTATTGCTAAATGTGTATATTCAACAAAATCGACTTTATACCTAAATATAAGATTACGGAATTCTTCTAAATGCACTGTCGTTATGCCGCCATGGATTTATATCACCTTCAATACGTTAAAGAAGGTTAACTAACTTAAATATGTTAAACGAATGATTTAAAGCATTTCGATATCGATAGCTAAATGTGTATATACAAGAAAATCGACTTTATACCTAATATAAGATTACGGAATTCTTCTAAATGCACTGCCGATATGCCGCCATGGCTTTAAGCCAACTTCCGTTCGTTAAAGAAGGTTTATTAACTTAAATATGTTAAAGTAATGATTTGAAGCATTTCGATATCGATTGCTAAATGGGTATATACAAGAAAATCAACTTTATACATAAGAACAAGACTACGGAATTCTTCCAAATGTATTGTCGTTATGCTGCCATGGCTTTACATCAACTTCAATACGTTAAACAAGGTTAATTAACTTAAATGTAAGTTAATCAGACTTAACGGCATAACGGCAGTGCATTTAGAAGATTTACGTAATCTTATATTTAGGAATAAAGTCAATTTTGTTGTATATACTCATTTAGCAATCGATATCGAAATGCTTCAAATCATTAGTTTAACTTATTTAAGTTAACGAACCTACTTTAACGCACTGAAGTTAACACAAAGCCATAACTGCATAACGGCAGTGCATTTAAAAGAATTCCGTAATCTTATATTTAGGTATAAAGTCGATTTTCTTGTATATACACATTTAGCAAGCGATATCGAAATGCTTCAAATCATTCGTTTAACATACTTAAGTTAGTTAACCTTCTTTAACGTAATGAAGGTGATATAGAGCCATGGCGGCATAACGACAGTGCATTTAGAAGAATTCCGTAATCTAATATTTAGGTATAAAGTCGATTTTCTTGTATATACACATTTAGCAAGCGATATCGAAATGCTTCAAACCATTCGTTTAACATACTTAAGTCAGTTAACATTCTTTAACGTAATGAAGGTGATATAGAGCCATGGCGGCATAACGACAGTGCAATTAGAAGAATTCCGTAATCTTATATTTAGGTATAAAGCCGATTTTGTTGTATATACGCATTAAGCAATCGATATCGAAAAGCTTCAAATCATTAGTTTAATATATTTAAGTTAATTAACCTTCTTTAACGTAATGAAGGTGATATAGAGCCATGGCGGCATAACGACAGTGCATTTAGAAGAATTCCGTAATCTTATATTTAGGTATAAAGTCGATTTTCTTGTATATACGCATATAGCAATCGATATCAAAATGCCTCAAATCATTAGTTTAACATATTTAAGTTAATTAACCCTCTTTATCTTACTGAAGTCTTCAAACCTTAACGGCATAACGGCAATGCATTTCGAAGAATTCCGTAATCTTGTATTTAGGTATAAAGTCGATTTTCTTGTATATACTAATTTGGCAATCGATATCGAAATGCTTCACATCATTAGTTTGACATATCTAAGTTAAAAAACCTACTTTAAACCGAAGATAACACAAAGCCATGGCGGCATAACGGCAGTGCATGTAGAAGAAATCCGTAATCTTATATTTAAGTATTAAGTCGAATTTGTTGTATATATGCATTTAGCAATCGATTTCGAAAATCTATAAATCATTAGTTTAACATATTTAGTTTAATTAACCCTCTTTATCTTACTGAAGTCTGCAAACGCATTAACGGCATAACGGCAGTGCATTTGAAGAATTCCGTAATCTTATATTTAGGTATATAGTCGATTTTTTTGTATATATGCATTTAGCAATCGATTTCGAAAATCTTCAAAACATTAGTTTAACATATTTAAGTTAATTATCCTTCTATAACATATTGAAGTTGATAAAAAGCAATGTCGGCATAGCGACAGTACATTTGCAAGAATACCGTTAACTTATATTTAGGTAGAAAGTCGATTTTCTTATATATATGCATTAAGCAATCGATTTCAAAATGCTTCAAATAACTGGTGTAACATATCTAAATTAATAAACCTTCTTAAACGAACTGAAGTTAAAATGAAGCCATAACGGCATAACGGCAGTGCATTTAGAAGAATTCCGTAATCTTGTATTTCGGTATAAAGTCGATTTTCTTGTATATACACATTTAGCAATCGATATCGAAATGCTTCAAATCATTAGTTTAACATATTTAAGTTAATTAACCCTCTTTATCTCACTGAAGTCGACAAACGCCTTAACGGCATAACGGCAAAGCATTTAGAAGAATTACGTAATCTTATATTTAGGTATTAAGTCGATTTTCTTGTATATACTCATTTAGCAATCGATATCGAAATGCTTTAAATCATTAGTTTAACATATTTAAGTTAACGAACCTACTTTAACGCACTGAAGTTAACACAAAGCCATGGCGGCATAACGGCAGTGCATGTAGAAGAATTCCGTAATCTTATATTTAGGTATAAATTCGATTTTTTTGTATATACACATTTAGCAATCGATATCAAAATGCTTCAAATCATTAGTTTAAC
This sequence comes from Bactrocera correcta, assembly GCA_027475135.1. Lineage (NCBI taxonomy): Eukaryota > Metazoa > Arthropoda > Insecta > Diptera > Tephritidae > Bactrocera > Bactrocera correcta. The sequence goes on along the minus strand of CM050324.1, from coordinate 12,570,149 downwards.
AAATTTAAGTTAATTAACCTTCTTTAACGTATTGAAGTTGATATAAAGCCATGGCGGCATAACGACAGTACATTTGGAAGAATTCCGTAATCTTATATTTAGGTATAAAGTCGATTTTGTTGTATATATGCATTTAGCAGTCGATTTCGAAAATCTTCAAATCATTAGTTTAACATATTTAAGTTAATTAACCTTCTTTAACGTATTGAAGGTGGTATAAAGCCATGGCGACATAACGACAGTACATTTGGAGGAATCCCGTAATCTTATATTTAGGTATGAAGTCGATTTTCTTGTATATACTCATTTAGCAATCGAAATCGAAATGCTTCAAATCACTTTGTTTAACATATTTTTTGTTAATAAACTTTTTCTTTGAGGCACTAAAGCCTTAACAAAGGGGCCCTTGGCGGCATTTTTAAATCTTTTTATTTAGGTATAAAGTGGATTTTTTGTTTTATTTCACATTTAGCAATCGATATCGAAATGCTTCAAACCATTAGTTAAACATATTTTTAAATTAATAAACCTTTTTTTAACGTTTAAAGAAGGGTTTCATAAAACCATGACGGCGTAACGAAAGTACATTAAGAAGAATCCGTTTTTAAATTTATATTTAGGTATAAAGTCGATTTTCTTTTTATATTTTGCATTAAGCAATCGATATTTAAAATGCTTCAAACCATGGTGTTTAAAATATTTTTTAAATTTAAATTTAAACCCTTTTTAAACGTATTGAAGTTATACAAACCATAACGGCATAACGAAAGTACATTTGAAGAATACCGTTTAACTTATATTTAGGTAGAAAGCCGATTTTCTTATATATACGCATTAAGCAATCGATATTTAAAAGCTTCAAATCATGGTGTTTAAAATATCTTTAAAATTTAAAAAACCTTCTTAAACGTATTGAAGTTAAAATAAAGCCATTTAAAGGCATAACGGCAGGGGCATTTAGAAGAATTCAGTAATCTTATATTTAGGTATAAATTCGATTTTCTTGTATATACACATTAAGCAAGCGACATCGAAAAGCTTCAAATCATTAGTTTAACATATTTAAGTTAATTAACCCTCTTTATCTTACTGAAGTCTACAAACGCCTTAACGGCATAGCGGCAAAGCATTTAGAAGAATTACGTAATCTTATATTTAGGTATTAAGTCGATTTTCTTGTATATACTTATTTAGCAATCGATATCGAAATGCTTCAAATCATTAGTTTAACAAATTTAAGTTAATTAACCTTCTTTAACGTATTGAAGTTGATATAAAGCCATGGCGGCATAACGACAGTACATTTGGAAGAATTCC
>CM050324.1:12551405-12567832 GCA_027475135.1 Bactrocera correcta | reverse complement strand
TATACTGCCGTTATGCCGTTATTGCTTTATGTTAACTTCAGTTCGTTAAAGAAGGTTTATTAACTTAAATATGTCAAACTAATGATTTAAAGCATTTCGATATCGATTGCTAAATGCGTATATACAAGAAAATCGAATTTATACCTAAATATAAGATTACGGAATTCTTCCAAATGCACTGTCGTTATGCCACCATGGCCTTATATCAACTTCAATACGTTAAATAAGGTTAATTAACTTAAATATGTTACACTAATGGTTTGAAGCATTTAGATATCGATTGCTTAATGTTTATATACAAAAAAATCGACTTTATACCTAAATATAAGATTACGGAATTCTTCAAAATGTACTGTCGTTATGCCACCATGGCCCTATATCAACTTCAATATGTTTAAGAAGGTTAATTAACTTAAATATGTTAAACTAATGATTTGAGGCATTTCGATATCGATTGCTAAATGTGTATATACAACAAAATCGACTTTATACCTAAATATAAGATGACGAAATTCCCACAAATGCACTGCCGTTATACCGTTATGGCTTTATGTGAACTTCAGTAAGATAAATAAGGTTAATTAACTTAAATATGTTAAACTAATGATTTGAAGCATTTCGATATCGATTGCTAAATGCGTATATACAAGAAAATCGACTTTATACCTAAATATAAGATTACGGAATTATTATAAATGCACTGCCGTTATGCCGCCATGGATTTATGCCAACTTCAGTTCGCTAAAGAAGGTTTATTAACTTAAATATGTTAAACTAATGATTTGAAGCATTTCGATATCGATTGCTAAATGAGTATATACAAGAAAATCGATTTATACCTAAATATAAGATTACGGAATTCTTCCAAATGCACTGCCGTTATGCCGTTAAGGCTTTTGTAGACCTTAGTAAGATAAAGAGGGTTAATTCGCTTAAATATGTTTAACTTATGATTTGAAGCATTTCTATATCGATTGCTAAATGAGTATATACAAGAAAATCGACTTTATACCTAAATATAAGATTGCGGAATTCTTCCAAATGCACTGCCGTTATGCCGTGAAAGCTTTTGTAGACTTTAGTAAGACAAAGAGGGTTAATTAGCTTAACTATGTTAAACTAATGATTTGAAGCATTTCGATATCGATTGCTAAATGTGTATATGCAACAAAATCGACTTTATACCTAAATATAAGATTACGAAATTCTTCTAAATGCTTTGCCGTTATGCCGTTAAAACGTTTGTAGACTTTAGTAAGATAAAGAGGGTTAATTAACTTAAATATGTCAAACTAATGATTTGAAGCATTTCTATATCGATTGCTAAATGAGTATATACAAGAAAATCGACTTTATACCTAAATATAAGATCACGTAATTCTTCTAAATGCTTTGCCGTTATGCCGTTAAGAAGTTTGTAGACTTCAGTAAGATAAATAGGGTTAATTATCTTAAACATGTTAAACTAATGATTTGAAGCATTTCGATTTCGATTGCTAAATGAGTATATACAAGAAAAGCGACTTTATACGTAAATATAAGATTACGTAATTCTTCTAAATGCTTTGCCGTTATGCCGTTAAGAAGTTTGTAGACTTCAGTAAGATAAAGAGGGTTAATTAACTTAAATATGTTAAACTAATGATTTGAGGCATTTCGATATCGATTGCTAAATGTGTATGTACAAGAAAATCGACTTTATACCTGAATATATGATAACGGAATTCTTCTGCATGCCCTGCCGTTATGCTGTTAAGGCGTTTGTAGACTTCAGTAAGATAAAGGGGGTTAATTAACTTAAATATGTTAAACTAATGATTTGAGGCATTTCGATATCGATTGCTAAATGTGTATATACAAGAAAATCGGCTTAATACCTATATATAAGATAACAGAATTCTTCCAAATGCACTGCCGTTATACCGTTATGGCTTTATGTTAACTTCAGTTAGTTAAAGAAGGTTTGTTAACTTAGATATGTTAAACCAGTTATTTGAAGCATTTCGATATCGATTGCTTAATGCATATATACAAGAAAATCGACTTTATACCTAAATAGAAGATTACGGAATTCTTCCAAATGTACTGTCGTTATGCCACCATGGCTTTATATCAACTTCAATACGTTAAAAAAGGTTAATTAACTTAAATATGTTAAACTAATGATGCGTTTTTTAATGAAGCATTTAGATATCGATTGCTAACTGTGTAATTGCAACAAAATCGACTTTATACCTAAATATAAGCTAACGGAATTCTTCTAAATGCACTGCCGTTATGCCGCCATGGCTTTATGTTATTTTCGGTGCGTTTAAGAAGCTTTATTAACTTAAATATGTTAAACTTATGATTTGAAGATTTTCGAAATCGATTGTTAAATGAGTATATACAAGAAAATCGACTTTATACCTAAATATAAGATTACGGAATTCTTCTACATGCACTGCCGTTATGCCGCGAAGGCTTTGTGTTAACTTCAGTGCGTTAAAGTAGGTTTGTTAACTTAAATTTGTTAAACTTATGATTTGAAGCACTTCGATTTCGATTGCTAAATGAGTATATACAAGAAAATCGACTTTATACCTAAATATAAGATTACGGAATTCTTATAAATGCTTTGCCGTTATGCCGTTAAGGTGTTTATAGACTTCAGTAAGATAGAGAGGGTTAATTAGCTTAAATATGTTAAACTAATGATTTGAAGCACTTCGATATCGATTGCTAAATGTGTATATACAACAAAATTGACTTTATACCTTAATATAAGATTACGAAATTCTTCTAAATGAATTGCCATTATGCCGTTAAAACGTTTGTAGACTTTAGTGGGTTAAAGTAGGTTTGATAACTTAAATATGTTAAACTAATGATTTGAAGCATTTCGATTTCGATTGCTAAATGAGTATATACAAGAAAATGGACTTTATACCTAAATATAAGATTACGGAATTCTTCTAAATTCCTTGTCGTTATGCCGTTAAGGCGTTTGTAGACTTCAGTAAGATAGAGAGGGTTAATTAACTCAAATATATTAAACTAATGATTTGAGGCATTTCGATAGCGATTGCTAAATGTGTATATACAAGAAAATCGACTTTATACCTAAATGTATGATAACGTTAAGGCGTTTGTAGACTTCAGTAAGATAAAGGGGGTTAATTAACTTAAATATGTTAAATCGACTTTATACCTAATATAAGATTACGGAATTCTTCTAAATGCACTGCCGTTATGCCGCCATGGCTTTAAGCCAACTTCCGTTCGTTAAAGAAGGTTTATTAACTTAAATATGTTAAACTAATGATTTGAAGCATTTCAATATTGATTGCTAAATGTGTATATACAACAAAATCGACCTTATACCTAAATATAAGATTACGGAATTCTTCCAAATCTGCTGTCGTTATGCCGCCATGGCTTTATATCAACTTCAATACGTTAAAGAAGGTTAATTAACTAAAATATGTTAAACTAATGATTTGAAGCATTTCGATATCGATTGCTTAATGCGTATATACAACAAAATCGGCTTTATACCTAAATATAAGATTACGGAATTCTTCTAAATGCACTGTCGTTATGCCGCCATGGCTCTATATCACCTTCATTACGTTAAAGAAGGTTAACTAACTTAAGTATGTTAAACGAATGATTTGAAGCATTTCGATATCGATAGCTAAATGTGTATATACAAGAAAATCGACTCTTTACCTAAATATAAGATTACGGAATTTTTCCAAATGCACTGCCCTTATACCGTTTTGGCTTTATGTAAACTTCAGTAAGATAAAGAAGGTTAATTAACTTAAATATGTTAAACTAATGATTTGAGGCATTTCGATATCGATTGCTAAATGTGTATATTCAACAAAATCGACTTTATACCTAAATATAAGATTACGGAATTCTTCTAAATGCACTGTCGTTATGCCGCCATGGCTTTATATCACCTTCAATACGTTAAAAAAGGTTAACTAACTTAAATATGTTAAACGAATGATTTAAAGCATTTCGATATCGATAGCTAAATGTGTATATACAAGAAAATCGACTTTTTACCTAAATATAAAATTATAACATTACGGAATTCTTCTAAATGCACTGCCGTTATACCGTTAAGGCTTTATGTAGACTTCAGTATGCTAAAAAATGTTTATTAACTTAATATGTTAAACTAATGATTTGAAGCATTTCGATATCTATAGCTAAATGTGTATATACAAGAAAATCGACTTTATACCTAATATAAGATTACGGAATTCTTCTAAATGCACTGCCGTTATGCCGCCATGGCTTTAAGCCAACTTCCGTTCGTTAAAGAAGGTTTATTAACTTAAATATGTTAAAGTAATGATTTGAAGCATTTCGATATCGATTGCTAAATGGGTATATACAAGAAAATCAACTTTATACAAAAAAAACAAGACTACGGAATTCTTCCAAATGTACTGTCGTTATGCCACCATAGCTTTACATAAACTTCAATACGTTAAACGAGTTTAATTAACTTAAATATAAGTTAATCAGCCTTAACGGCATAACGGCAGTGCATTTAGAAGAACTCCGTAATGTTATAATTTTATATTTAGGTATAAATTCGATTTTGTTGTATTTACACATTAAGCAGTCGATATCGAAATGCTTCAAATAACTGGTTTAACATATTTAAGTTAACAAACCTTCTTTAACGTATTGAAGTTGATACAAAGCCATGGCGGCATAACGGCCTATATTTAGGTATAAATGCGATTTTTTTTGCATATACACATTTAGCAATCGATATCGAAATGCTTCAAATCATTAGTTTAACATATTAAGTTAATTAACATTTTTTAGCTTAATGAGGTCTACATAAAGCCCTAACGGTATAGCGGCAGTGCATTTAGAAGAACTCCGTAATGTTATAATTTTATATTTAGGTATAAAGTCGATTTTGTTGTATTTACACATTAAGCAGTCGATATCGAAATGCTTCAAACCATTAGTTTAACATACTTAAAATAATTAACCTTCTTTAACGTATTGAAGTTGATACAAACCATGGCGGCATAACGACAGTACATTTGGAAGAATTCCGTAACCTTATATTTAGGTATAAAGAAGATTTTCTTGTATATATGAATTTAGCAATCGATATCGAAATGCTTCAAATCATTCGTTTAACATACTTAAGTTAGTTAACCTCCTTTAACGTAATGAAGGTGATATAAAGCCATGGCGGCATAACGACAGTGCAGGTAGAAGAGTTCCGTAATCTTATATTTAGGTATATAGTCGATTTTCTTGTATTAACACATTTAGCAATCGATATCGAAATGCTTCAAATCATTAGTTTAACATATTAAAGTTAGTTAACCATCTTTAACGTATTTAAGGTGAAATAAAGCCTTAACGCCATAACGACAGTAATTTGAAAGAACTCCGTAATCTTTTATTTAGGTATATAGTCGATTTTCTGGTATATATGCATTTAGAAATCGATATCGAAATGCTTCAAATCATTAGTTTAACATATTGAAGTTAATTAACCATCTCTAACGTATTGAAGGTGAAATAAAGCCATGGCGCCATAACGACAGTAATTTGGAAGAATTCCGTAATCTTTTATTTAGGTATAAAGTCGATTTTCTGGTATATGTGCATTTAGAAATCGATATCGAAATGCTTCAAATCATTAGTTTAACATATTTAAGTTAATTAACCTTCTTTATCTTACTGAAGTTAACATAAAGCCATAACCGTATAACGGCAGTGCATTTGGGAGAATTTCGTAATTTTATATTTAGGTATAAAGTCGATTTTGTTGTATATACACATTTAGCAATCGATATCGAAATGCCCCAAATCATTACTTTAACATATTTAAGTTAATTAACCTTCTTTAACATATTGAAGTTGATATAAAGCCATGGCGGCATAACGGCAGTACATTTGGAAGAATTCCGTAATCTTATATTTAGGTATAAAGAAGATTTTCTTGTATATATGAATTTAGCAATCGATTTCGAAAATCTTCAAATCATTAGTTTAACATTATTAAGTCAATAAACCTTCTTTAACCAACAGAAGTTAACATGAAGCCATAACTGCATAACGGCAGTGCATTTAAAAGAATTCCGTAATCTTATATTTAGGTATAAAGTCGATTTTCTTGTATATACACATATAGCAATCGATATCAAAATGCCTCAAATCATTAGTTTAACATATTTAAGTTAATTAACCCTCTTTATCTTACTGAAGTCTTCAAACGCCTTAACGGCATAACGGCAATGCATGTAGAAGAAATCCGTAATCTTATATTTAGGTATAAAGTCAATTTTTTTGTATATATGCATTTAGCAATCGATTTCGAAAATCTTCAAAACATTAGTTTAACATATTTAAGTTAATTATCCTTCTATAACATATTGAAGTTGATAAAAAGCCATGGCGGCATAGCGACAGTACATTTGCAAGAATTCCGTAAACTTATATTTAGGTAGAAAGTCGATTTTCTTGTATATATGCATTAAGCAATCGATTTCAAAATGCTTCGAATAACTGGTGTAACATATCTAAGTTAATAAACCTTCTTAAACGAACTGAAGTTAAAATGAAGCCATAACGGCATAACGGCAGTGCATTTAGAAGAATTCCGTAATCTTATATTTAGGGATAAAGTCGATTTTCTTGTATATACACATTTAGCAATCGATATCGAAATGCTTCAACTCATTAGATTAACATATTTAAGCTAATTAACCCTCTTTATCTTACTGAAGTCGACAAACGCCTTAACGGCATAACGGCAAAGCATTTAGAAGAATTACGTAATCTTATATTTAGGTATTAAGTCGATTTTCTTGTATATACTCATTTAGCAATCGATATCGAAATGCTTTAAATCATTAGTTTAACATATTTAAGTTAACGAACCTACTTTAAAGCACTGAAGTTAACACAAAGCCATGGCGGCATAACGGCAGTGCATGTAGAAGAATTCCGTAATCTTATATTTAGGTATAAATTCGATTTTTTTGTATATACACATTTAGCAATCGATATCGAAATGCTTCAAATCATTATTTTAACAAATTTAAGTTCATTAACCTTCTTTAACGTATTGAAGTTGATATAAAGCCATGGCGGCATAACGACAGTACATTTGGAAGAATCCCGTAATCTTATATTTAGGTATAAAGTCGATTTTGTTGTATATATGCACTTAGCAGTCGATTTCGAAAATCTTCAAATCATTAGTTTAACACATTTAAGTTAATTAACCTTCTTTAACGTATTGAAGGTGATATAAAGCCATGGCGACATAACGACAGTACATTTGGAAGAATCCCGTAATCTTATATTTAGGTATGAAGTCGATTTTCTTGTATATACTCATTTAGCAATCGATATCGAAATGCTTCAAATCACTAGTTTAGCATATCTAAGTTAGCAAACCTAATTTAACGCACTGAAGTTTACACAAAGCCATGGCGGCATAACATCTTATATTTAGGTATAAATTCGATTTTTTTGTATATACACATTTAGCAATCGATATCGAAATGCTTCAAATCATTAGTTTAACATATTAAGTTAATAAACACTTTTTAGCTTAATGAGGTCTACATAAAGCCTTAACGGTATAACGGCAGTACATTTAGAAGAACTCCGTAATGTTATAATTTTATATTTAGGTATAAAGTGGATTTTGTTTTATTTACACATTTAGCAGTCGATATCGAAATGCTTCAAACCATTAGTTTAACATATTTAAAATAATTAACCTTCTTTAACGTATTGAAGTTGATACAAACCATGGCGGCGTAACGAAAGTACATTTGGAAGAATTCCGTAATTTTATATTTAGGTATAAAGTCGATTTTCTTGTATATATGCATTAAGCAATCGATATCGAAATGCCTCAAATAACTGGTTTAACATATTTGAGTTATTAAACCTTCTTTAACTAACTGAAGTTAACATAAGGCCATGGCGGAATAACGGCAGTGCATTTGGAAGAATTCCGTTATCCTATATTTAAGTATAAAGTCAAGTTTCTTTTACTAGCACATTTAGCAATCGATATCGAAATGCTTCAAATCATTAGTTTAACATATTTAAGTTAATAAGCCTTCTTTAACGCACTGAAGTCTACATAAAGCCTTAACGGCATAACGGCGGTGCATTTGGAAGAATTCAGTTATCTTATATTTAGGTATAAATTCGATTTTCTTGTATATGCACATTTAGCAAGCGAAATCGAAATGCTTCAAATCCTTAGTTTAACATATGTAAGTTAATTAACCTTCTCTAACGTATTGAAGTTGATAAAGAGCCATGGCGGCATAACGACAGTACATTTGGAAGAATTCCGTGGTCTTATATTTAGGTATAAAGTCGATTTTCTTGTATATATGCATTAAGCAATCGATATCGAAATGCTTCAAATAACTGGTTTAACATATTTTAAATTAATAAACCTTCTTTAACGAACTGAAGTTAATATAAAGCTATAACGGCATAACGGCAGTGCATTTAGAAGAAATCCGTAATCTTATATTTAGGTATTAAGTCGAATTTGTTGTATATATGCATTTAGCAATCGATTTCGAAAATCTTCAAATCATTAGTTTAACATATTTAAGTTAATTAACCCTCTTTATCTCACTGAAGTCTGCAAACGCCTTAACGGGATAACGGCAGTGCATTTGAAGAATTCCGTAATCTTATATTTAGGTATAAAGTCGATTTTTTTGTATATATGCATTTAGCAATCGATTTCGAAAATCTTCAAAACATTAGTTTAACAATTAAGTAAATTAACCTTCTTTAACGAACAGAAGTTAACATAAAGCCATAACGGCATAACAGCAGTGCATTTAGAAAAATTCCGTAAACTTATATTTACGTAGAAAGTCGATTTTCTTGTATATATGCATTAAGCAATCGATTTCAAAATGCTTCAAATAACTGGTGTAACATATCTAAGTTAATAAACCTTCTTAAACGAACTGAAGTTAAAATGAAGCCATAACGGCATAACGGCAGTGCATTTAGAAGAATTCCGTAATCTTATATTTAGGTATAAAGTCGATTTTCTTGCATATACACATTTAGCAATCGATATCGAAATGCATCAAATCATTAGCTTAACATATTTAATTTAATTAACCCTCTTTATCTTACTGAAGTCTACAAACGCCTTAACGGCATAGCGGCAAAGCATTTAGAAGAATTACGTAATCTTATATTTAGGTATTAAGTCGATTTTCTTGTATATACTCATTTAGCAATCGATATCGAAATGCTTAAAATCATTAGTATAACAAATTTAAGTTAATTAACCTTCTTTAACGTATTGAAGTTGATATAAAGCCATGGCGGCATAACGACAGTACATTTGGAAGAATTCCGTAATCTTATATTTAGGAATAAAGTCGATTTTGTTGTATATATGCTTTAGCAAAATTTCAAAATCTTCAAACTTAGTTTAAACATTTAATTAAATAATTCTTTAAGTATTAAAGGGGTATAAAGCCATGGGCATAACGCATACATTTGGAAGTCCGTAATCTTATATTTAGGTATGAAGCGAGTTTCTTGTATTACTCATTTAGAATCGATTCAAATGCTTAAATCATTGTATAACAAAATTTGTTAATTAACCTTCTTTCTTTGAAGTTGAATAAAGCCATGGCCATAACGGCGTACATGTGGATGAAATTCCGTAAACTTATTTTAGGTTTAAGTCGTTTTCTTGTATTACTCATTTAGCAAACGTATCGAAAGCAAAACATTGAAACAAATTTGTTAATTAATTTTTAACGTTTGAAGTTATATAAAATGGCGGGATAAAGGCATCTTTTTAAAGAATTCCGTAAAATTATATTTAGGAAATTAATCATTTTTTATATATCATTTAGCAAAGATTTCGAAAAACTTAAATCATTAGTTTAACAATTTAAGTTAAATAACTTCTTTAACGTATTGAAGGTGATATAAAGCCATGGCGCATAACGCAGTCATTTGGAAGAATCCCCTAACTTATATTTAGGTATAAAATCGATTTCTTGTATATACCATTTTGCAATCGATATCGAAATGCTTAAATCATTGTTTAACAATTTAAATTTAAAACCTCTTTAACGATTTAAGTTTTTAAAAAGCCATGGCGGCATAACCCAAAAAATTTCTTATATTTAGGTATAAATCGATTTTTTGTATATACCCTTTAGCAATCGATATCGAAATGCTTAAATATTAGTTTAACAATTTAAATTAATAAAATTTTTAAACCTTTAATGAGGGGTCCTTCATTTAAAAGCTTAAGGATAAAGCAGGTTTAACATTTAGAAAAGAAAACTTTTCCGTTTAAATTTAATAAAAAAATTTTTTAATAAATTTAAAGGGGTATAAAAATTTTGGGGAAAAATTTTGGGTTTATTTTTTTAAACATTTAGCAATCGATACGAAAGCTTCAAACATTAGTTTCTTTTTAAACAAAAAATTTTAAAAATTTAAAAATTAACCTTTTTTTTAAAAGGTTTAAAATTGAAGTTGAAATTTAAAAAAAAACCCCGGGGGCCCTTTAAAGACAGTACATTTGGGAAAAATTTCCGTAATTTATATTTAGGTAAAAGTGATTTTTTGTATTAACCCTTTAGCAATCGATATCGAAATGCTTCAAAATTGGGTTTTAAAATATTTAAAATTTAAAAACCTTTTTTAACGATTTAAGTTAAAAAACCACGGCATAACGCAGTAAATTTGGGAAAAATTCCTAATCTTATATTTAGGTAAATCGATTTTCTTGTATATACCCTTTAGCAATCGATATCGAAATGCTTTAAATTTGGGTTTTAAAATATTTAAAATTAATTAAAATTTTTTTAACTAATGAAGGGAAATAAAGCCATGGCGGATAACGCGTATTTGGGAAAAATTTTTATCTTATTTTAGGTATAAATCATTTTTTTGTAATTTCCCTTAAACAACGATATCGAAATGCTTCAAATTTAGTTTAAAATATTTAAATTTAAAAACCTTCTTTAACTAGAAGTAAAAAGGGCCCTGGCGGATAACGCTCATTTGGGAAAAATTTCCCATTTTTTTTTAGGTATAAATCATTTCTTGTATTTAACATTAAACAATCGATACGAAAGCTTCAAATATTGTTTAAAATATTTAAGTTTAAAAACCTTCTTTAAAGGGGGTTTTCATAAGCCTCGGATAACGCATGCATTTAGAAGAATTCCGATTTATTTTGGTATAAATTTTATTTCTTGTATATACCCTTTAGCAACGATCAAAAGCTTCAAACATTAGTTTAAAAAATTTAATTTAATAAACTTCTTTAACGATGAAGTTTACAAAGTTTCGGATAACGCATCATTTGAAAATTCCGTTTTCTTATATTTAGGTATAAATGATTTTTTTTATATACCCTTTAGCAACGATTCAAATGCTTTAAAATTGTTTAACATATTTTAATTTAATTAAACCCTTTTTTAACATGAAGTTAAAAAGCCCGGATAAGGCAGTCATTTGGGAAAAATTCCCTAATCTTATATTTAGGTATAAATCGATTTTTTGTATATACCCTTTAGCAATCGATATCGAAATGCTTTAAATCTTTTTTTAACATATTTAAGTTAATAAACCTTCTTTAACGAATGAAAAATATAAAACCACGGATAAAGGCAGTGCATTAGAAGATTTCGTAAACTTTATTTAGGTATAATTTGATTTTCTTGTATTACCATTTTGCAACGATATCGAAATCTTTAAATCTTAGTTTAAAATATTTAAGTTAATTAACTTTTTTTAACGTAATGAAGGGATAAAAGCCATGGCGGCATAACGACAGTCATTGAAAATTCCGTACTTAATTTAGGTATAAATTTATTTTTTTATTTAAAATTAACCATTCGAAATCTTCAAATTTTGGTTTTCATATTTAAGTTAATTTTTTTTTTTTAAAGATTTGGTTTATAAAAGCCATCGGCTAACCAAATCATTTGAAAATTCTAAACCCAATTTAGGTATAAAGGATTTTCTTTATTATCATTTAAAACAATCGATATCAAATTTTCAAAACTTTGTTTAACATTTTTTTAAATTAATAAACTTTTTAAGCCGAAGTTAAATAAAGCCTCGGATAAGGGAGTGCATTTAGAAGAATTCGTAATTTATATTTAGGTATAAAACGATTTTCTTGATTTCCATTTGCAATCGATATCGAAATCTCAAACTTTTTTTAACATATTTAGTTTAAAAACCCTTTTTTAACGTTTTAAGTTAAATAAAGCCATCGGCATAACGGCAGTATTTGGAAGAATTTTTTTGTATAAAACGATTTTTTGTTTACACATTTAGCAATCGATATCGAAAATCTTCAACTTTTTTAATTTAGTTTAAAACATAATTTAAAATTAAAAAATAAACCTTCTTTTTTTAAAAGCGAAAAACCTTTGAAGTTTTGGCAAAAAAAAATTTTTTGGGGAAAAAGGGGGGGATGTTTTGAAGAATTCCGTAAACTTATATTTAGGTATAAAGTCGATTTTCTTGTATATACACATTAGCACGATATCGAAATGCTTTAAATCATTTGTTTAACATTTAAGTTAATAAACTTTTTTACACTGAAGTTCAAAAGCCTTCGGATAACGGCAGTCTTTAGAAGAATTCCGGTTTAAATTTTTTATTTAGGTATAAGGGCGATTTTCTTGTATTTCACATTTAGCAACGATATCGAATTTCTTCAAACCCTTGTTTAACATATTTAAAATAATTAACCTTCTTTAACGTTTTGAAGGTGGCGGCATAACGCAGTCATTTGGGAAAATCCGTAACCCTTTTATTTAGATAAAGTCGATTTTGTTGTATATACATTTAGCAATTGAAACGAAATGCCTCAATCATTAGTTTTAAAATATTTAAGTTAACTTTTAAGTAAACATATTTAAGTTAAAACCTTCTTTATTTATAAGTTTCATAAACCATAAGGTATAACGGATGCTTTAAAATTGTAAAAATATTAGGTATAAACAAATTTTTGTATATCACATTTAGCAACGATACGAGTGCTCCAATATTGTTTTCATATTTAAATTAAAAAACCTTCTTTAAAAACATTGACATAAAATGGGGGCCCAAACCAGTCATATAGAAAATTCTTGATTTATGTTTTGGTATAAAGTCGATTTTTTGTATATACACATTTAGCAACGATATCGAAATGCTTCAAATCATTAGTTTAACAATTTAATTAATAAAATTCTTTAACGATGAAGTTAATAAAGATTTTCGGATAACGGCAGTGCATTTTGAAAAATTCCGTTATCTTATATTTAGGTATAAATCGATTTTCTTTATATACACATTTAGCAAGCGATATCGAAATGCCTCAAATCATTAGTTTAACATATTAATTAATTAACCTTCTTTACCTATGAAGTTTAATAAAGCCGGATAAAGGCAGTGCATTTGGGAAAAATTCCGTAATTTATATTTAGGTATAAAGTCGATTTTGTTGTATATACACATTTAGCAACGATATGAATGCTTCAATCATTAGTTAACATATTAAAATTTAAAAAACCCTTTTTTAACGATTGAGTTTGGATATAGCCAGGGGGATTACGGCAGTGCATTAGAAGGATTTCTAAACTTTTATTTAGGTATAAATCGATTTTCTTGTATTTACACATTTAGCAACGATATCGAAAAACTTCAAATCATTAGTTTAACATATTTAATTTAAATTTAAATTTTTTTAACGTAATGAAGGGATATAAAGCCATGGCGGCATAACGCAGGCATTGAAAAATTCCCTAATCTTACATTTAGCAATCGAATTGAAATGCCTCAAATCATTAGTTTAACATATTTAGTAAAAAACCCTCTTTATCTTTTGAATTAAAAAGCCTTCGGCATAACGGCAGTGCATTTGGAAACCCGTAAACTTATATTTAGGTATTATCGATTTTTTGTATATACCCAAAAACCCAATCGAAATGCTTCAAATCATTAGTTTAACATTTTAAGTTAATAAAACCCTTTTTTAACGATTGAAGTTGGCATAACGGCAGTGGATTAGAAGAATTCCGTAATTTATATTATGATAAAGTCGATTTTCTTGTATTACACATTTTTCAATCGAATTTGAAATCTTCAAACATTTGTTTAACATATTAATTTAAAAAACTTTTAAACTTTAAGAAGTTAATAAAGCCCATGGCCATTTTAAGAATTCGGAAAATTTTTTATTTAGGTATAAAGTCGATTTTCTTGTATTTACATTTGGGAATCGATATCGAAATGCCTCAAACCTTGTTTTAAAATATTTAGTAATTAACCTTCTTTAACGATTTAAGTTGAATAAAAGGGGGCCCTAACGGCATGCATTTGGAAGAATTTCGATAAAGTCGATTTTTTGTTTATACACATTTGCAATCGATATCGAATGCTTCAATATTGTTTAACATATTTAAGTTAATAAAACCCTTTTTTAACCTGAAGTTCATAAAAGGGGGCCCAAAAAGGAGTATTAAAGAATTCCGTTATCTTATATTTAGGTATAAAGTCGATTTTTTGTAATACACATTTAGCAACATATCGAAATGCTTCAAATCATTAGTTTAACATTTTAAGTTAATTAACCTTTTTTAACTATTTAAGTTAAAAGCCTTGGCATAACGGCAGTGCATTTAAAGAATTCCCTATCTTATATTTAGGTATAAATCGATTTTTTGTATATACCATTAAACACGATATCGAAATGCTTCAAATCATTAGTTTAACATATTTAAGTTAATAAAACTTCTTTAACGAATGAAGTTTACAAAGCCATGGCGGCATAACGGCAGTCCTTGAAGAATTCCCTTATCTTATATTTAGGGATAAAGTCGATTTTCTTGATTACACATTTAGCAACGATATCGAAATGCTTCAAATCATTTGTTTAACATATTAAGTTAATTAACCTTTTTTCTATTTAAGTTACAAAGCCTCGGCATAACGGCAGTGCATTTGAAAAATCCGTAATCTTATATTTAGGATAAATCGATTTTTTGTATATACCATTTAGCAATCGAATCGAATGCTTCAATCATTAGTTAACATATTTAAGTTAATAAACCTTCTTTAACGATTGAGGTTGGATAAGCCAGGCGGCATTACGGCAGTCATTGAAGAATTCCCTAATCTTTTATTTTGGGATAAAGTCGATTTTTTTTATATACACATTTAGAATCGATATCGAAATGCTTCAAATCATTAGTTTAACATATTAAGTTAATAAACTTTTTTATTACTGAAGTCTACAAAAGCCTTAACGGATAACGGCAGGCATTTCGAAAATCCCCTTATCTTATATTTAGGTATAAATTGATTTTTTGTTATACCATTTAGCAACGATTCGAAATGCTTCAAATCATTAGTTTAACATATTTAAGTTAATTAATTCTTTAACGTATTTAAGGTGATTAAAGCCTGGCCATAACGACAGTGCATGTAGAAGATTCCGTAATCTTATATTTAAGTATAAGGCGATTTTCTTGTATTACACATTTAGCAACGATATCGAAATCTTCAAATCATTAGTTTAACATATTTAAGTTAATTAACCTTCTTTTAAAGTATTTAAGTTATATAAAGCCATGCGGCATAACGGCAGTGCAATTAAAGAATTCCGTAATCTTATATTTAGGTATAAAGTCGATTTTCTTGTTTAAAATTTTGCAACGATATGAAAGCTTTAAATATTGTTTAACATATTTAAGTTAATTAACCTCTTATCTTACGAAGTTCATAAAGCCTTTAAAGGCATAACGGCAGTATTTAAAAAATTTCCCTTACTTTATTTAGGTATAAATCGATTTTGTTGTAATACACATTTAGCATCGATATCGAAATGCTTCAAATCATTAGTTTAACATATTTAAGTTAATTAACCTTCTTTAACGAACGGATGTTGGCATTAAGCCACGGCGGCAAAACGGCAGTGCATGTAGAAGATTTCCGTAATCTTATATTTAGGTATAAAGTCGATTTTCTTGTATATACACATTTTGCAATCGATATCAAAATGCTACACACAACTGGTTTAGCATATTTAAGTTAATTAACCTTCTTTATCTTACTGAAGTTAACATAAAGCCATAACGGCAGTGCATTTCGAAGAATTCCGTAAACTTATATTTAGGTATAAGGTCGATTATGTATATAATCACATTTAGCAATCGATATCGAGATGCTTCAACTCATTAGTTTAACATATTTAAGCTAATAAACCTTCTTTAACGAACTGAAGTTGGCATAAAGCCATGGCGGCATAACGGCAGTGCATGTAGAAGAATTCCGTTAGCTTATATTTCGGTATAAAGTCGATTTTCTTGTATATACACATTTAGCAATCGATATCGAGATGCTTCAAATCATTA
>CM050324.1:12533845-12550405 GCA_027475135.1 Bactrocera correcta | reverse complement strand
CGACTTTATACCTAAATATAAAATTACGGAATTCTTCTAAATGCACTGTCGCTATGCCGCCATGGCTTTACGTAAACTTCAGTCAGATAAAGAAGGTTAGTTAATTTAAATATGTTAAACTAATGACTTGAAGCATCTCTATATCGATTGTAAAAGTGTATATACAAGAAAATGGACTTTTTACCTAAATATAAGATTACGGAATTCTTCCAAATGCACTGCCGTTATACCGTTTTGGCTTTATGTAAACTT
This sequence comes from Bactrocera correcta, assembly GCA_027475135.1. NCBI lineage: Eukaryota > Metazoa > Arthropoda > Insecta > Diptera > Tephritidae > Bactrocera > Bactrocera correcta. Next base: position 12,550,153 of record CM050324.1, on the reverse strand, counting down.
CAGAAAGATAAAAAAGGTACGTTAACTTAAATATGTTAAACTAATGATTTGAAGCATTGCGATATTGATTGCTAAATGTGTATATACAACAAAGCCGACTTTATACCTAAATATAAGATTACGGAATTCTTCCCAAAACTACTGTCGTTATGCCGCCATGGCTTTATATCACCTTCATTAAGTTAAAGAAGGTAAACCAACTCAAATATGTTACCCGAATGATTTGAAGCATTTCGACATCGATAGCTAAATGTGTATATACAAGAAAATCGACTTTTTACCTAAATATAAGATTACGGAATTCTTCCAAATGCACTGCCGTTATACCGTTTTGGCTTTATGTAAAATTCAGTAAGATAAAGAAGGTTAGTTAACTTAAATATGTTAAACTAATGATTTGAAGCATTTCGATATTGATTGCTAAATGTGTATATACAACAAAATCGACTTTATACCTAAATATAAGATTACGGAATTCTTCCAAATCTACTGTCGTTATGCCGCCATGGCTTTATATCAACTTCAATACGTTAAGGAAGGTTAATTAACTTAAATATGTTAAACTAATGATTTGAAGCATTTCGATATCGATTGCTAGATGCGTATATACCAAAAAATCGACTTTATACCTAAATATAAGATTACGGAATTCTTCTAAATGCACTGTCGTTATGCCGCCATGGCTTTATATCACCTTCATTACGGTAAAGAAGGTTAATTAACTTAAATATGTTAGACTAATGATTGGAAGCATATCGATATCGATTGCTAAATGTGTATGTACTACAAAATCGACTTTATACCTAAATATAAGATTACGGAATTCTTCTAAATGCACTGCCGTTATGCCGCCATGGCCTTAAGCCAACTTCAGTTCGTTAAAGAAGGTTTATTAATTTAAATATGTTAAACCAGTTATTTGAACCATTTCGACATCAATTGCTTAATGCATATATACCAGAAAATTGACTTTATATATAAATTCATAACATTACGGAGTTCTTCTAAATGCACTGCCGTTATACCGTTAAGGCTTTATGTAGACTTCAGTATGCTAAAAAATGTTTATTAACTTAATATGTTAAACTAATGAGTTGAAGCATCTCGATATCCATCGCTAAATGTGTATATACAAGAAAATCGACTATTTACATAAATATAAGACTACGGAATTCTTCCAAATGTACTCTCGTTATGCCGCCATGGCTTTATATCAACTTCAATACCTTAAAGAAGGTTAATTAACTTAAATATGTTAAACTAATGATTTGAAGCATTTCGATATCGATAGCTAAATGTGTATATACAAGAAAATCGACTTTATACCTAAATATAAGATTACGGAATTCTTCTAAATGCACTGCCGTTATGCCGCCATGGCCTTAAGCCAACTTCAGTTCGTTAAAGAAGGTTTATTAATTTAAATATGTTAAACCAGTCATATGAAGCATTTCGACATCAATTCCTTAATGCATATATACCAGCAAATTGACTTTATATACAAAATCATAACATTACGGAGTTCTTCTAAATGCACTGCCGTTATACCGTTAAGGCTTTATGTAGATTCAATATGCTAAAAAATGTTTATTAGCATAATATGTTAAACTAATGAGTTGAAGCTTCTCGATATCCATCGCTAAATGTGTATATACAAGAAAATCGACTATCTACATAAATATAAGACTACGGAATTCTTCCAAATGTACTGTCGTTATGCCGCCATGGCTTTATATCAACTTCAATACGTTAAAGAAGGTTAATTAACTTAAATATGTTCAACTAATGATTTGAAGCATTTCGATATCGATTGCTAGATGCGTATATACAAAAAAATCGAATTTATACCTAAATATAAGATTACGGAATTCTTCTAAATGCACTGTCGTTATGCCGCCATGGCTTCATATAAACTTCATTACGGTAAAGAAGGTAAACTAAATTAAATATGTTAGACTAATGATTTGAAGCATATCGATATCGATTGCTAAATGTGTATGTACAAGAAAATCGACTTTATACCTAAATATAAGATTACGGAATTCTTCTAAATGCACTGCCGTTATGCCGCCATCGCCTTAAGCCAACTTCAGTTCGTTAAAGAAGGTTTATTAATTTAAATATGTTAAACCAGTATTTGAAGCATTTCGACATCAATTGCTTAATGCATATATACCAGAAATTGACTTTATATAAAAATCATAACATTACGGAGTTCTTCTAAATGCACTGCCGTTATACCGTTAAGGCTTTATGTAGACTTCAGTATGCTAAAAAATGTTTATTAACTTAATATGTTAAACTAATGAGTTGAAGCATCTCGATATCCATCGCTAAATGTGTATATACAAGAAAATCGACTATTACATAAATATAAGACTACGGAATTCTTCCAAATGTACTGTCGTTATGCCGCCATGGCTTTATATCAACTTCATTACGGTAAAGAAGGTTAACTTAACTTAAATATGTTAAACTAATGATTTGAAGCATTTCGATATCGATTGCTAAATGTGTATATACAAAAAAATCGACTTTATACCTAAATATAAGATTACGGAATTCTTCTAAATGCACTGCCGTTATGCCGCCATGGCTTATAGTAAACTTCAGTTCGTTAAAGAAGGTTTATTAAATTAAATATGTTAAACTAATGATTTGAAGCATTCGATATCGATTGCTAAATGTGTATGTACAAGAAAATCGACTTTATACCTAAATATAAGATTACGGAATTCTTCTAAATGCACTGCCGTTATGCCGCCATCGCCTTAAGCCAACTTCAGTTCGTTAAAGAAGGTTTATTAATTTAAATATGTTAAACCAGTTATTTGAAGCATTACGACATCAACTGCTTAATGCATATATACCAGAAAATTGACTTTATATATAAAATCATAACATTACGGAGTTCTTCTAAATGCACTGCCGTTATACCGTTAAGGCTTTATGTAGACTTCAGTATGCTAAAAAATGTTTATTAACTTAATATGTTAAACTAATGAGTTGAAGCATCTCGATATCCATCGCTAAATGTGTATATACAAGAAAATCGACTATTTACATAAATATAAGCCTACGGAATTCTTCCAAATGTACTGTCGTTATGCCGCCATGGCTTTATATCAACTTCATTACGGTAAAGAAGGTAAACTTACTTAAATATGTTAAACTAATGATTTGAAGCATATCGATATCGATAGCTAAATGTGTATATACAAGAAAATCGACTTTATACCTAAATATAAGATTACGGAATTCTTCTAAATGCACTGCCGTAATGCCGCCATGGTCTTAAGCCAACTTCAGTTCGTTAAAGAAGGTTTATTAATTTAAATATGTTAAACCAGTTATTTGAAGCATCTCGATATCCATCGCTAAATGTGTATATACAAGAAAATCGACTATTTACATAAATATAAGACTACGGAATTCTTCCAAATGTACTGTCGTTATGCCGCCATGGCTTTATATCAACTTCAATACGTTAAAGAAGGTTAATTAACTTAAATATGTTAAACTAATGATTTGAAGCATTTCGATATCGATAGCTAAATGTGTATATACAAGAAAATCGACTTTATACCTAAATATAAGATTACGGAATTCTTCTAAATGCACTGCCGTAATGCCGCCATGGTCTTAAGCCAACTTCAGTTCGTTAAAGAAGGTTTATTAACTTAAATATGTTAACAAGTTATTTGAAGCATTTCGACATCAATTGCTTAATGCATATACATATACAAGAAAATCGACTTTATACCTAAATATAAGATTACGGAATTCTTCTACATGCACTGCCGTTATGCCGCCCTGGCTATATGTCAACTTCAGATCGTTAAAGAAGGTTAATTAACTTAGATATGTTAAATTTTAATGATTTGAAGCATTTCGTTATCGATTGCTAAATGCGTATGTACAACATAATCGACTTTATACCTAAATATAAGATAACGGAATTCATATAAATATACTGCCGTTATCCCGTTTTGGCTTTATGTAAACTTTATTAAGATAAAGAAGGTTAATTAACTTAAATATGCTAAACCAGTTATTTGAAGCATTTCGATATATATTGTTAAATGTGTATGGCTAAATGAGCCTTAGTCGCCGCCCCACACCACACCTACACTCATCTCTAACACGCACACTCACCACACTCGCCTCGACATCACCACACTCCACATCAACACCACCCACACGCAAGAGGATCCACACATTAAAACCCACACACCACCCCCCATTTCCACATAAAAAGGGTCGGGCTATTCAGCAAGCAGTACAGATTCGACCATCGTGAAATCTACGTCGTTTTTCCGCCACCGCTACGCAGCGCTCCAGCTCGATCCACCTGCATACTTCGAAAGTCCGCTAGTGAAGTTTTATTAGAACTTAACATTGTGTTATATTAAGTGCACATATATTTTTTAAAAAAAAAAAAAAAAAAAAAAAAAAAAAAAAAAAAAAAAAAAGAAAAACCCACAAATCCAGGGTTGATTCGCTTGTAAGAAAACCCACAAGTAAAGCGTTACATTTAATACATTGTTACGAACCAAGTGTGAATCCCGAGTTTTTTTATTTTAAAAGGAAAGAAAGCGATCAAGTGGTAAGTGAACCAGACATTGAGTGAAACATTGGTCCTTCGAGCCGCAAAGAGCGGCACTATTGAAAAAAAAAAAAAAGTGCGGTGAGATTAGCCTAAAAAACTTGGTATTAAAAAATGTAAGTGAGGCTACACATACATACATACATATATACCAAAAAATTTAATGCAAGTTAAATTAAAGTGAAGTGGCAAATACTTACATACATACAAAAAAAAAAAAAACAAAAAACAAAGTGGAAAAACGGAAAACACGAAACGGTTCCCGACCGTTATATCAAAATCAAAAAAAAAAAAACAAAAATAATAATTTTTATCAAAAATCAAAAAGGAAAACATATAAATATATAACAGTGTGACATATAAATATATAAATATACATATAAATAAAAAAATTTACAATACTGTGCTGAACAACTAGACAAAAAATAAAAAAAAAAAAAAAAAACCCGGGGCGCGAAAATTAATTTAACTTTAAAACGGGCGCGAAGCTTAAAAACAAACAAGAAAGGAAAACAGTGACTTCAAAGTGCAATAATTTTAAAAAAAAAATTTTTAAATAAATAAATAATAAAATTGATAATTGTGAAAATAAAGTATATCTACTAAAGACATCTGTACATAAGTACGAACCAAACAACAACCGGAATAGCAAAAAAGAGGAAAGGAAACCATCATCGGCAGCAACACAACAAAAGTTTGGAAGCCAAAAAACATAAAAAACGGAAGGAACCGGATCACAGGCATCGGCACCTTTATCTGCAGAAACATCCCTACCCCCTTGAAGCGGCTCAAAGTGAGTTGTATCGACTCCACTTTTTATTTAAAAATTATATATTTCATATTTGAAAAGGGTGATTTTTTAAGAGCTTGATAACTTTTTTAAAAAAAAAAACGCATAAAATTTGCAAAATCTCATGGGTTTCTTTTTTTGAAACGTTAGATTGGTTCATGACATTTACTTTTTGAAGATAATTTCATTTAAATTTTGACCGCGGCTGCGTCTTAGGTGGTCCATTCGGAAAGCCCAAATTTTTGGGCAACTTTTTCGAGCATTTCGGCCGGAATAGCCCGAATTTCTTCGGAAATGTTGTCTTCCAAAGCTGGAATAGTTGCTGGCTTATTTCTGTAGACTTTAGACTTGACGTAGCCCCACAAAAAATAGTCTAAAGGCGTTAAATCGCATGATCTTGGTGGCCAACTTACGGGTCCATTTCTTGAGATGAATTGTTGTCCGAAGTTTTCCCTCAAAATGGCAATAGAATCGCGAGCTGTGTGGCATGTAGCGCCATCTTGTTGAAACCACATGTCAACCAAGTTCAGTTCTTCCTTTTTTGGCAACAAAAAGTTTGTTAGCATCGAACGATAGCGATCGCCATTCACCGTAACGTTGCGTCCAACAGCATCTTTAAAAAAATACGGTCCAATGATTCCACCAGCGTACAAACCACACCAAACAGTGCATTTTTCGGGATGCATGGGCAGTTCTTGAACGGCTTCTGGTTGCTCTTCACCCCAAATGCGGCAATTTTGCTTATTTACGTAGCCATTCAACCAGAAATGAGCCTCATCGCTGAAAAAAATTTTGTCGATAAAACACATTTCGAACCGAACACTGATTTTGGTAATAAAATTCAATGATTTGCAAGCGTTGCTCGTTAGTAAGTCTATTCATGATGAAATGTCAAAGCATACTGAGCATCTTTCTCTTTGACACCATGTCTGAAATCCCACGTAATCTGTCAAATACTAATGCATGAAAATCCTAACCTCAAAAAAATCACCCGTTATGTTGGTTAACAGATACAGTTTATATACATAACAACTGTATTCAAGTCGGTTAACATTTTAAAAGAACGGTTGCTGCCAAACTGTTTCAACTTACGGTTAATGTCCGGGAAACCGAAGAACAGTTTGGTACACTATATATATTTGTACATCCACATATATGTATGAACAGTATATACTATAATATAATTATATATATACTGGCATATACATATCTAATACAAAAGGTCCTATTTACGCTTACCCTTGTGTATCCAAACACACAAATTTAAAAAAAAAAAAAATTTTTCAAGTATACACTTGACCCCGTTTTCCGGCAATACCCCTTATACTCCAAAAGTATAAGCAGGATTGCTTAAATAGTAAGCTTGGACAATTTCGATCCGTAAAAGAAAAAATAAAAGTCATAAAATACAACATACATATATGCAAATACTTATATTCATATTTTATATTTATTTATACATATATTGACATATAAGTACCAACCAAAGTTGGAAAACAACATACACACACATGTATGTATAAATAACAATTATAAAGTTCTGCAAGATTACATATGTTCTCATGTGTACTTAGAGTGCATACCTGCATCTAACCAATTTTCTTCTCCGCGCTATTCGTACGGCAAATAATATATATACATACACACGGCATACAATTTGCCTATGCCGCTATATACATACATATAACGTACATAGTGTACATAAAAAAATTTAAATTTTAACTTACAATTTAAATATTTCAAAAAAAAAAAAAAAAAATCGGTGCGGTAAATGCAACCGTAAAATCTTTTTACAATATATACGGCATATTAACATTTCATTTTATATTAGACATATATCCAAAGGCCAAATCGGCGTATTTTAAGCAATACCTCTTGTTCTTGCTAAAGCACAAGCAAGCAGGATTGCAAACGGAAAAAATCTTTTATATACAAAGGTCTTTAAACCCCTTTTTCTCTTTCTTTATTATCGCCCGTATACGCAATTATAAAAGAACGAGTGCGAAGCAATAAATAAGATCGAAAAAACAAGAACAAACTAATAGCACAACTATTAGAAATACGAAGAAATAAATAAAATAGAAAAAAAACAAAACAAACTAATAGCACAACTATTGGGGATAACGAAAACGAAACACTTGCTCGTTAGTTCGGCCATTGCGTATACGGATACAACAATAATACAATATTATAATAAGGAAAACGAAACACTCGTTCGTTGGTTCCTAACATACGGATACAACAATAATACAATATTATAATAAGAAAAACGAAACACTCGTTCTTTGGGTTCTTACCTTGCGTATACAACAAAAATATAAGATCATAATAAAGAAAACAAAATACGCGTTCGTTATTAGATACGGGTGTATACAACAAACATACAAACCGCGTATCTTAAAGATTCAAACGTATCTATTGCTACCATAATACACTGAGAGAAGTTTTTTCTGTCTCATATTTTCAATTTTTATCTATTATCTAAATGAACGGAGATTCTAAGGAATCTAAATCGATTCAATATCTAAAAGTACAAAAAATGATTTCTGAAGAAAAGAGCCCATGTACACCTGCTGAAGCTACACGCTCAAAGCAAGGTGCTACAAAGAAAAAAAAAATTAAAGACATTTCATATACTAAGTTTATTGCTGAGAGTGACAGTTTAATTCGATACTGCACTCGATTTTCATCTTCACCGATTCAGGACAATTCTGAATCGGTACTAGAAATCAAAAAAGAAAATCTAGGCAATTTCTGGACACGTCTCCAAGCTGCGTATGACGCAATTCTAGAATCTGACGAATCAGATCTTCCGGAAAATTTTAAATCCTCGGCTTGCTCCAAATACGAAAACTGCTTAGACCAGTACGAGGAAACGAGAGCTATGATCTCCGATCAATTGAGATTAATAAAAGCAATTGCACCTACTCCACAACCGAGAGTAGAGCTGCCTCCAATTCAAAGCCAAGAGGCGAGTTCCGGCATTCACCTTAAAGTGCCAGCTTGTGATACAGAAATATTTCACGGAGGTTATGAACAATGGCCGTCCTTCCGGGACATGTTTACGGCCGTGTACATAAACCATCCTAAATTATCACAAGCGAAAAAAATTGTATCACCTCCGATATAAAACAAAAGGTCAAGCAGGCGTAATAGTCAAACAGTTCGCTCTTAATGACAAAAAATTTCAATTATGCTTGGGAAGCTCTAAAAGCTCGTTACGAAAACGAAAGAATATTAGTCGACAAACAAGTCACAATATTAATGAATTTACCAAAGATTCAGAAAGAAACAAGTGAAGAATTTATAAAACTTCAATCCACTGTTTCAAATTGCTTGTGGGTTCTAGCGACACAAAATATTCCCACACACAATTGGGACCCCATACTAGTAAATATATGCTCCGCGGCACTACCGGAAAAATCTTTGCTTCTGTGGGAGCAATCGCTCTCATCACGAAGAAAATGCCCAACGTGGCAACAAATGAAAGATTTCTTAACTGCTCAATATGAAATTGCGGAAAGGGTAGATAAAAAAATGGTCAGAACTAAAAACGTTCAACAAGACCTAAATCGAAGTTTTATTAACCCCAAGCTAGTAACAACCACAATTTAAATAGAAGCTTTTTTAAAAATCAAACGTTCACATCCGAACAATACAAACAAACGTCATGCGAACTGTGTAAAGGAGGGCACAAGCTAAAAGCTTGCGAAAAGTTTAAAAAACTTAATATCAATAAAAGGGAACAACTTTGTCAGAGCAAAAAGACTCTGTACAAACTGCTTGTCCCACTCACATAATCTCAATAATTGCGAAAGCAAATTCAATTGCGTATATTGCCACAAAGGCATCATTCAATGTTGCATTTCAATAACTTTCCTAGCACCCCCCAAAGTAGCGCTTTCTCCAAAAGAGCCACGGGTTTAGTTGAAACCCCGCAACTCCCGAAACACAAAATCCCAAAAATTTGCCAAGAGACCCCAAAGTTGCTCAAAGGCCTTAAAAACACAAACGTTTTCACAGCGAGAACCAAAGTGGGGTACTACTCCCCACAGCAGTTATCTCCATCGAACACCGAGGAGAACTTTTCAAATTGAGAGCCCTAATAGACCAAGGATCACAACGATCATTCATAGCGTCTAGGGGACAAAATAGGCTAAAACTGCCAACAAAACATGCCAATTATGAAATTACGGGAATGGGTGGAAGAGTAGACAAAACTCAAATAAAATCTGCCCCCTTACCCTAATTTCCCCCCAAGCGGATAAGCGCATTCAAGCAGAAGCTATAGTCTTACCGCAACTTACGAACATGCTGCCAAGCTATCATATAAATAGCAAGCATTGGCAAAAGGTTACACACCTAAAGCTAGCAGATCCTAACTGCAACACCCCCGCTCAAATAGATCTTCTATTAGGCAGCGACCTTATTCCTCAAATTATTCTAGAAGGGGTTGAGAAAATTTCAAAACCCTTCTAGCACAAAATACTATATTCGGTTGGATACTAAGTGGACTAGTAACAGAACCAGTTACCGCCATGACAACTCAAGTGGAAGAGATATCCAATGAATTCCTTAATTCACAATTTAAAGGGAAATTTTTGGGGAAATTTGAAGAACTCCCCCCCATTACCATTACAACGCCAGAAGATCAGTATTGTGAAGACTTTTACAAAGCCACAACTACTAGATCAAGAAAAGGTCGGTATGTCGTACGACTACCATTTAAACAACAATTTCCAGATACACTCGCCATAGGTCACTCTCGCACCTCTGCAATACAGCAGTTTCTAAAATATGGAAAAAAAAAACCCACTTAGAAAGGGTGAGCTCAAACAACATTATGATGGTGTCTTTGAAGAATACCTCCATTTAGATCACATGGAGGAAGTAAGCCCATGCGAAAAAATCATAAAAGGCAAATATCACTCATTCTACTTGCCACACCATGCAGTAGTTAAGCCTGACAAAAAAACAACAAAAGTTAGAGTTGTCTTTAATGCCTCCAGATGCACTAGCTCGGGGAATTCGCTCAACGATATTCTATTCACGGGCCCCACACTCCAACCAGATTTAATGCTCCTCATACTAAATTGGCGTATATACAAATACGTTTTCAATGGGGATGTTGAAAAAATGTATCGACAAATAGTCGTACACAAAGATGATCAGGATTTTCAACGAATTATTTTCCGAAAATCTCCCAATAGTCCATTACGCGACTTTAAATTAAAAACAGTTACCTTTGGCGTAAACTGTGCCCCATACCTCGCCATTCGTACACTCCACGAACTGGCAGAAGACACAAAGTCAGAATTTCCTCTGGCAACACAAGTCTTAAAAACACATACGTATGTAGACGATATCCTGTCTGGGAGCCACAGCCCTCACAAGCATACGAGTCCTTATCACAAGTGATAAAGGCCCTCAACACCGCAGGGTTTCCTCTAAAAAAGATCACAGCTAATCACCCAAGTATCTTAAAAAAAATACCAAACGTAACAAATTGGATTCTAATTTCCTTATATTTGAAAAGGAAAGTATAACAAAAAAAACTGGGCATCCAATGGAATGCGATATCGGACCAGTTCTCATACACGACAGAGTCCATAACCGCATTATCCGCCATAACAAAGAGGCAAATTTTATCCTCAATGGCAAAACTTTTTGACCCCGCAGGATGGCTTGCGCCAATTATGATACAAGCGAAAATCCTGATTCAAGAATTATGGGTAGACGGAACAGACTGGGACGAACAAGTGAAACCTCTTCGCTTAGAGAAGTGGTCCCGGGTTTTCTAATAATCTAAAAGACATCTCGCAGATACAAATTCCACGGTGGGTAAATTACTCCCCCGAATACAAAGTGGAACTACACGGCTTCTGCGATGCCTCTGAAAAGGCATATTGTGCCACGATCTATGTGCGCGCACAAAGCGACACCGCAACCACAAGCCACCTACTAGCCCCAAAAGCAAAAGTAGCACCTCTAAAAACGATAAGTCTACCACGACTTGAACTCTGTGGCGCTCTGCTACTAGCCAAGCTGGTTTCCATAGTGCAGACCCACATGAACATGACCAAATGCAAATTATATCTATGGTCCGATTCCGAAATCGTTCTAGCCTGGTTAGAAAAGCCACCACACTCGTGGAAAACATATATTTCTAATCGAACCTCTCAAATACTTGACCTAGTAGGAGCAGCCACATGGCGACACGTAGCCAGTGCCGACAATCCTGCTGATCTAGGTACAAGAGGGTGCAAACCCCTGGATCTTGCCACCACCACGCTCTGGTGGAATGGCCCCCGATGGTTAACCGAATCCTCAGATTCTTGGCCACAATCGACAATGCGCAACATAATCGCCCCAGAGAGTCGAAAAATCGACACCTATCATACAATAGTGGATGATAATGAAATCCTTGAACGATTTTCATCGTTCCCCCCAGCCCTCAGAGTTGTCGCATATATGCTCAAATTCATTGAGCAACTTAAACTTAAAGTTAAAGGAGAACTTACACTCATTGCGATACATTGACGCACCAGGACTCACAAAAGGCAAAGGTCGCGCTTATCGCCTCAACCCAAACGCGCTACTTCAGTCGCGACATATCGTTACTAAGAGAATCGAAGCCAATTGACAAAAAGAGCTCACTCCTAGTACTAAACCCAAATTTTTTGACACGAAAGGTCTGCTTCGTGCCAATGGTCGGCTCGCTAATTCAAGCCTGACTTACAACGAACGCCACCCCATCATAATACCTGAGAAGTCTCCTTTTGCCACATTACTCCTGAATTACATCCACATATTAATGTTGCACGCCGAACAGCGCCTCATGCAACACATGGTACGCCAAGAGTATTATATTTCCCCCTCTTAAGCCCCAGATCAAAAAATGCATTTTCATGTGCAAAATCTGCACTATGCATAAGCAAAAAATGCGAACTCAGATTATGGCAGCACTTCCACCTGAACGCTGCAATTTCGCTCCGCCTTTCACGACCACAGGTGTCGATTTTGCTGGGCCTTTTCAAATAAAGGCGTCCATGCTAAGATCTCCCACTCTCATGAAAGGCTATGTGGCTGTCCCTTTTTATGTTTCACGACAAAGGCAGTTCACCTTGAGCTGTGTACTAATCTGACGACGGAGGCTTTTTTCGCGGCATTTGCTCGTTTCGTCGCTCGACGTGGCTTCCCCTCCAAAATCATGAGCGATAATGGCAAAACATTCATAGGAGCCCAAAGAGCCACAGAAAAAAAGTTTGTGGATTTCTTAACACAAGTGTCCCCTGATATCGTACAAAAGTACGCCCCTCAAGGTATCAATTGGCAATTTATACCTCCAAGCGCTCCTCATATGGGTGGTTTATGGGAATCAGCTGTAAAGAGCTTCAAATCTCATTTCAAGAAGCTAGCCCCGGGAGCTATAAATTTAACTATGAAGAATTCACGACATTATTAGCTAAAATTGAAGCCGTTCTCAACTCACGGCCGCTCACAGTACTATCACAAGATCCCTCCGACTTCACAGCCCTAACTCCCGGGCATTTCTTAAAAGGAGCACCCATTCTGGCCACACCTGAACCAGGCGTGGAGTCGCTTTCCTTATTAAATAGATGGGAAAGAATTAAAATTCTCCATCATAATTTCAGTAGCCGATGGAAAGAGGACTATATAAAGGGCCTCCACAAGAGGTACCGGTGGAAAAATACAGAAAAAGCGCCAAAAGTTGGAGATTGTGTCCTGATTCACGACGATTGCCTGCCACCTACCGAATGGCGGCTGGGCCGCATAGAGAAGCTTTATCCAGGCTCCGACGGTCATATTCGCGTAGTCGATCTCCGTACGCAATCCGGAAAGCTAACAAGACCGCTCGTCAAACTATGCTTCTTACCGATCGCCGATAACCGCGAAACAAAAAACCCATAAACCGCTTAAATAAACCGAATAGAAAAAAAAATAAAATAAAAATTTATATAAATACGTATACATATATATATTTAAAATACCACACAAATGTAGTCGATTAATCTAACGACTCACTCATTTCCGCATAACGTGGCAGCCATGCTCATATGTCCTATATGCAACCAAATCCTAATTGAAATAACCCTCTTTCAAACAGGTCAATATGGATGTAGACATGCCAGCAGCCCCGACACCAACCACTCGTTCGGCTGTCAATGTGCCACGCCAGGCGGCTGCCCCAGTTGCGGCTGCTCCAGTTGCAGCGCCCCGAACAACCACACCAACGGCGCCTCGGAATGGAAGGGTAGCATTGCCCCCAACACCCGCGCTTGTCGTCGACCCACAACGCCGTAGATGTCCCCTATGCCGTCGACCCCACCCGGGTGCCACAATGTGTCATCTTTAAGGGGGTTTCCGCCTCAACAACGCCAGTTGGTCGTGCAGGCGCACGGCCATTGTCTGAATTGCCTGACGCCGGTCCACCAAACTCACGAGTGTACGTCGGGCAATCTGTGCCAAATGTGTATGCGCCCGCATCACACTATGTTGCACCGTACACCTCGAAATGGCACCAGCCAACCTCCTGCCGGCCGCAACCGCGGCGCAGTACAACGACCGCCATTAAGCCGGGATGCACGGCCCCGTCGAACCATAGGGCCATCATCATCCCGTGCCCGGCGTCCACATAATGGGGCGTCCACACGACGCCAGCAACAACGACCGCGTCCGCGCCACACCTCAGGCCTCAGCAGCGTCGTAGCCACTCTGCAGCAGCTTCAGAGGATTCTAGGGTGAAATATTCGCCTAGGGGGGCCGGGATGGCTAAATGAGCCTTAGTCGCCGCCCCACACCCCACCTACACTCATCTCTAACACGCACACTCACCACACTCGCCTCGACATCACCACACTCCACATCAACACCACCCACACGCAAGAGGATCCACACATTCAAACACACACCACACCACTCCACATAAAAAGGGTCAGGCTATTCAGCAAGCAGTACAGATTCGACCATCGTGAAATCTACGTCGTTTTTCCGCCACCGCTACGCAGCGCTCCAGCTCGATCCACCTGCATACTTCGAAAGTCCGCTAGTGAAGTTTTATTAGAACTTAACATTGTGTTATATTAAGTGCACATATATTTGTTAAAAAAAAAAAAAAAAAAAAAAAAAAAAAAAAAAAAAAAGAGAAACCCACAAATCCAGGGTTGATTCGCTTTTAAGAAAACCCACAAGTAAAGCGTTACATTTAATACATTGTTACGAACCAAGTGTGAATCCCGAGTTTTTTTATTTTAAAAGGAAAGAAAGCGATCAAGTGGTAAGTGAAACCCGACATTGAGTGAAACAGTGTAAATTCAAGAAAATCGACTTTATACCTAAATATAAGATTACGGAGTTCTTCCAAATGCACTGCCGTTTTTACCGTTATGGCTTTATGTACACTTCAGTAAGAAAAATAAGGTTAATTAACTTAAATATGTTAAACTAATGAGTTGAACCATCTCGATATCGATTGCTAATGTGTATATACAACAAAAACGACTTTATACCTAAATATAAGATTACGGAATTCTTCTACATGCACTGCCGTTATGCCGCCATGGCTTTATGTTAACTTCAGTGCGTTAAAGAAGCTTTATTAACTTAAATATATTAAACTAATGATTTGAAGCATGTCGATATCGATTGCTAAATGTGCATATACAAGAAAAACGACTTTATAACCCAAATATAAGATTACGGAATTCTTCTAAATGCACTGCCGTTATGCCGCCATGGCTTTAAGCCAACTTCAGATCGTTAAAGAAGTATTATTAACTTAAATATGTTAAACTAATGAGTTGAACCATCTCGATATCGATTGCTAATGTGTATATACAACCAAATCGACTTTATACCTAAATATAAGTACGGAATTCTTCCAAATGCACTGCCGTTATACCGTTATGGCTTTACGTAAACTTCAGTAAGAAAAATAAGGTTAATTAACTTAAATATTTTAAACTAATGATTTGAAGCATCTCGATATCGATTGCTAAATGTGCAAATACAACAAAATCGACATTATACCTAAATATAAGTATACGGAATTCTTCCAAATGCACTGCCGTTATACCGTTATGGCTTTATGTTAACTTCAGTTCGTTAAAGAAGGTTTATTAACTTAAATATATTAAACTAATGATTTGAAGCATTTCGATATCGCTTGCTAAATGTGCATGTAAAAGAAAATCGAATTTATACCTAAACATAAGATTACGGAATTCTTCCAAATGTACTGTCGTTATGTCGCCATGTCTTCATGTCACCTTCATTACGTTAAAGAAGGCTAATTAATTTAAATATGTTAAAATAATGATTTGAAGCATTTCGTTATCGATTGCTAAAGTATATATACAAGAAAATCGACTTTATACTTAAATATAAGATTACGGAATTCTTCTAAATGCACTGCCGTTATGCCGCCATGGCTTTATGCCAACATCCGTTAATTAAAGAAGGTTAATTAACTTAAATATGTTAAACTAATGATTTGAAGCATTTCGATATCGATTGCTAAATGTGTATGTACAACAAAATCAACTTTATACCTAAATATAAGATAACGGAATTCATATAAATATACTGCCGTTATGGCTTTATGTAAACTTCAGAAAGATAAAGAAGGTTAATTAACTTAAATATGCTAAACCAGTTATTTGAAGCATTTCGATATCGATTGCAAAATGTGTATATACAAGAAAATCGACTTTATACCTAAATATAAGATTACGGAATTCTTCTAAATGCACTGTCGTTATGCCGCCATGGCTTTATGTCAACTTCAATACGTTAAAGAAGGTTAATTCCCTTAAATATGTTAAACTAATGATTTGAAGCATTTCGATATCGATTGCTAGATGCGTATATACCAGAAAATCGACCTTATACC
>CM050324.1:12507536-12529581 GCA_027475135.1 Bactrocera correcta | reverse complement strand
ATAAGCTGGCCGACAGGGGTAATGCTCGAAAATTCTACGAAAAGATGCGGCGGCTTACAGAAGGTTTCAAGAGCGGAGCATATTCTTGTAGAACCCCCAAAGGTGATCAAGTTACCGATGCCCAGAGCATACTTAAATTATGGAGGGAACACTTCTCCAGCCTGCTGAATGGCAGTGAACGCACAACACCAGGAGAAAGTGAATTCGATACCCCAATCGATGACGATGGATCAGACGTTCCATTGCCCGACCATGAAGAAGTTCGAATAGCAATTGCCCGCCTGAAAAACAACAAAGCGGTAGGGGCCGATGGATTGCCGGCCGAGCTATTCAAACACGGCGGCGAAGAGCTGATAAGGTGCATGCATCAGCTTCTTTGCAAAATATGGTCGGACGAAAGTATGCCCAACGATTGGAATTTAAATGTGCTATGCCCAATCCACAAAAAAGGAGACCCCACAATCTGCGCCAACTACCGTGGGATTAGCCTCCTCAACATCGCATATAAGGTTCTGTCGAGAGTATTGTGTGAAAGATTAAAGCCCACCGTCAACAAACTGATTGGACCTTATCAGTGTGGCTTTAGACCTGGTAAATCAACAACCGACCAGATATTCACGATGCGCCAAATCTTGGAAAAGACCCGTGAAAGGAGAATCGACACACACCACCTCTTCGTCGATTTCAAAGCTGCTTTCGACAGCACGAAAAGGAGCTGCCTTTATGCCGCGATGTCTGAATTTGGTATCCCCGCAAAACTAATACGGCTGTGTAAACTGACGTTGAGCAACACAAAAAGCTCCGTCAGAATCGGGAAGGACCTCTCCGAGCCGTTCGATACCAAACGAGGTTTCAGACAAGGCGATTTCCTATCGTGCGACTTTTTCAACCTGCTTCTGGAGAAAATAGTTCGAGCTGCAGAACTTAACAGAGAAGGTACCATCTTCTATAAGAGTGTACAACTGCTGGCGTATGCCGATGATATTGATATCATCGGCCTCAATACCCGCGACGTTAGTTCTGCTTTCTCCAGACTGGACAAGGAAGCAAAAGAAATGGGTCTGGCAGTGAACGAGGGCAAGACGAAATATCTCCTGTCATCAAACAAACAGTCGTCGCACTCGCGACTTGGCACTCACGTCACTGTTGACAGTCATAACTTTGAAGTTGTAGATAATTTCGTCTATATTGGAACCAGCGTAAACACCACCAACAATGTCAGCCTAGAAATCCAACGCAGGATAACTCTTGCCAACAGGTGCTACTTCGGACTAAGTAGGCAATTGAGAAGCAAAGTCTTCTCTCGACAAACAAAAACCAAACTCTATAAGTCTCTCATAATTCCCGTCCTCCTATATGGTGCAGAGGTTTGGACGATGACAACAACCGATGAGTCGACGTTGCGAGTTTTCGAGAAAAAGGTTCTGCGAAAGATTTATGGTCCTTTGCGCGTTGGCCACGGCGAATATCGCATTCGATGGAACGATGAGCTGTACGAGATATACGACGCTAAAGAAAGTTAATTTACTTAAATATGTTAAGCTAATGATTTGAAGCATTTCGATATCGATAGCTAAATGTGTATATACAAGAAAATCGACTTTATACCTAAATATAAGATTACGGAATTCTTCTAAATGCACTGCCGTTA
The DNA here is from genome assembly GCA_027475135.1 of Bactrocera correcta. NCBI lineage: Eukaryota > Metazoa > Arthropoda > Insecta > Diptera > Tephritidae > Bactrocera > Bactrocera correcta. Next base: position 12,527,930 of record CM050324.1, on the reverse strand, counting down.
TGCCGCCATGGCCTTAAGCCAACTTCAGTTCGTTAAAGAAGGTTTATTAACTTAAATATGTTAAACCAGTTATTTAAAGCATTTCGACATCGATTGCTTAATGCATATATACCAGAAAATCGACTTTATAACTAAATATAAGACAACGGAATTCTTCCAAGTGTACTGTCGTTATGCCGCCATGGCTTTATATCACCTTCAATACGTTAAAGAAGGTTAATTAACTTAAATATCTTAAACTAATGATTTGAAGCATTTCGATATCGAGTGCTGAATGTGTATGTACAACAAAATCGACTTTATACCTAAATATAAGATAACGGAATTCATATAAATATACTGCCGTTATGGCTTTATGTAAACTTCAAAAGATAAAGAAGGTTAATTAACTTAAATATGCTAAACCAGTTATTTGAAGCATTTCGATATCGATTGCAAAATGTGTATATACAAGAAAATCGACTTTATACCTAAATATAAGATTACGGAGTTCTTCTAAATGCACTGTCGTTATGCCGCCATGGCTTTATATCAACTTCAATACGTTAAAGAAGGTTAATTAACTTAAATATGTTAAACAAATGATTTGAAGCATTTCGTTATCGATTGCTAAATGTGAATATACAAGAAAATCGACTTTATACATAAATATACGATAACGGAATTCTTCCAAATGCACTGCCGTTATGCCGTTATGGCTTTATGTTAACTTCAGTTCGTTAAAGAAGGTTTGTTAACTTAAATATGTTAAACCAGTTATTTGAAGCATTTCGATATCGATTGCTTAATGCATATATAAAAGACAATCAACTTTATACCTAAATATAAGACTACGGAATTCTTCTAAATGCACTGTCGTTATGCCGCCATGGCTTTATATCACCTTCATTACGGTAAAGAAGGTTAATTTACTTAAATATGTTAAGCTAATGATTTGAAGCATTTCGATATCGATAGCTAAATGTGTATATACAAGAAAATCGACTTTATACCTAAATATAAGATAACGGAATTCTTCTACATGCACTGCCGTCATGCCGCCATAGCTTTATGCCAACTTCAGTTCGTTATAGAAGGTTTATTAACTTAACTATGTTAAACTAATGATTTGAAGCATTTCGATATCGCTTGCTAAATGTGTATATACAAGAAAATCGAATTTATACCTAAACATAAGATTACGGAATTGTTCCAAATGTACTGTCGTTATGCCGCCATGGCTTTATATAAACTTCAATACGCTAAAGAAGGTTAATTAACTTAAATATGTTAAACTAATGATTTGAGGCATTTCGATATCGATTGCTAAATGTGTATATTTATACAACAAAATCGACTTTATACCTAACTATAAGTTTACGGAATTCTTCCAAATATAATGCCTTTATGCCGCCATGGCCTTGTATCACCTTCAATACGTTTAAGAAGGTTTACTAACTTAAATATGTTACACTATTTATTTGAAGCATTTCGATATCGATTGCTAAATGAGTATATACAAGAAAATCGAATTCATACCTAAATATAAGATTACGGAATTCAACTACATGCACTGTCGTTATGCCGCCATGGCTTTATATCACCTTCATTACGTTAAAGAAGGTTAATTAACTTAAATATGTTAAACTAATGATCTGAAGCATTTCGATATCGATTGCTAAATGAGTATATACAAGAAAATCGAATTCATACCTAAATATAAGATTACGGAATTCAACTACATGCACTGTCGTTATGCCGCCATGGCTTTATATCACCTTCATTACGTTAAAGAAGGTTAATTAACTTAAATATGTTAAACTAATGATCTGAAGCATTTCGATGTTGATTGATAAATGCGTATATACAAGAAAATCGACTTAATACCTAAATATAAGATTACGGAACTTTTCCAAATGCACTGCCGTTATGCCGTTAAAGCTTTTGTAGACTTCAGTAAGATAAAGAGGGTTAATTATCTTAAATATGTTAAACTAATGATATGAAACATTTCGATGTCGATTGCTAAATGCGTATATACAAAAAAATCGACTTAATACTTAAATATAACATTACGGAACTCTTCAAAATGCACAGCCGTTATGCCGTTAAAGCTTGTGTAGACTTCAGTAAGATAAAGAGCGTTAATTAACTTAAATATGTTAAACTAATGATTTAAAGCATTTCGATATCGATTGCTAAATGTGTATGTACAACAAAATCGACTTTATACCTAAATATAACATTACGGAACTCTTCCAAATGCACTGCCGTTATGCCGTTAAAGCTTTTGTAGACTTCAGTAAGATAAAGAGCGTTAATTAACCTAAATATGTTAAACTAATGATTTAAAGCATTTCGATATCGATTGCTAAATGTGTATGTACAACAAAATCGACTTTATACCTAAATATAAGATAACGGATTTCATATAAATATACTGCCGTTATGGCTTTATGTAAACTTCAGTAAGATAAAAAGGTTTAATTAACTTAAATATGCTAAACCAGTTATTTGAAGCATTTCGACATCGATTGCAAAATGTGTAAATACAAGAAAATCGACTTAATGCTTAAATATATGACTACGGTATTCTTCCAAATGCCCTGCCGTTATGGCTTTATGTCAACTTCAGTTCGCTAAAGGAGGTTTATTTACTTAAATATGTTAAACCAGTTATCTGAAGCATTTCGATATCGATTGCGAAATGTGTAAATATTCGATATCGATTGCTAAATGCGTATATACAAGAAAGTCGACTTTATACCTAAATATAAGATAACGTAATTCTTCAAAATGCACTGCCGTTATGCTGTTATGGCTTTATGTAAACTTCGGTAAGATAGAGGGGTTAATTAACCTAAATATGCTAAACCAGTTATATGAAGCATTTCGATATCGATTGCTAAATGTGTATGTACAAGAAAACCGATTTTATACCTAAATAAAAGATCACGGAATTCACCCAAACATACTGCCGTTATGCCGTTATGGCTTTATGTAAACTTCAGTAAGATAGAGAGGGTTAATTAACCTAACTATGCTAAACCAGTTATATGAAGCATTTCGATATCGATTGCTAAATGCGTATATACAACAAAATCGACTTATACCTAAATATAAGATTACGGAATTTTTCTAAATGCACTGTCGTTATGCCGCCATGGCTTTATATCACCTTCATTACGTTAAAGAAGGTTAATTAACTTAAATATGTTAAACTAATGATTTGAAGATTTTCGATATCGATTGCTAAATGTGTAAATACAAGAAAATCGAATATATACCTAAATATAAGATTACGGAATTCTTCTAAATGCACTGTCGTTATGACGCCATGGCTTTATATCAACTTCAATACGTTAAAGAAGGTTAACTAACTTAAATATGTTAAACGAATGATTTGCAGCACTTCGATATCGATAGCTAAATGCGTATATACAAGAAAATCGACTTTTTACTTAAATATAAGATTACGGAATTCTTCCAAATGCACTGCCGTAATGCCGTTTTGGCTTTATGTAAACTTCAGTAAGATAAAGAAGGTTAATTAACTTAAATATGTTAAACTAATGATTTAAAGCATTTCGATATCGATTGCTTAATGTGTATATACAACAAAATCGACCTTATACCTAAATTTAAGATTACGGAATTCTTCCAAATCTACTGTCGTTATGCCGCCATGGCTTTATATCAACTTCAATACGTTAAAGAAGGTTAATTCCCTTAAATATGTTAAACTAATGATTTGAAGCATTTCGATATCGATTGCTAGATGCGTATGTACAACAAAATCGACTTTATACCTAAATATAAGATTACGGAATTCTTCTAAATGCACTGTCGTTATGCCGCCATGGCTTTATATCACCTTCATTACGGTAAGGAAGGTTAACTAACTTAAATATGTTAAACTAATGATTTGAAGCATTTCGATATCGATTGCTAAATGTGTATGTACAACAAAATCTACTTTATACCTAAATATAAGATAACGGAATTCATATAAATATACTGCCGTTATGCCGTTATTGCTTTATGTTAACTTCAGTTTGTTAAAGAAGGTTTATTAACTTAAATATGTTAAACTAATGATTTGAAGCATTTCGATATCGCTTGCTAAATGTGTATATGCAAAAAAAGGACCTTATACTTAAATATAAGATTACGGAATTCTTCCAAATATACTGTCGTTATGCCGCCATGGCTTTATATCACCCTTCATTACGGTAAAGAAGGTTAATTCCCTTAAATATGTTAAACTAATGATTTGAAGCATTTCGATATCGATTGCTAGATGCGTATATACAACAAAATCGACTTTATACCTAAACATGAGATTACGGAATTCTTCCAAATGTACTGCCGTTATGCCGCCATGGCTTTATGTCACCTTCATTACGTTAAAGAAGGCTATTTAATTTAAATATGTTAAACTAATGATTTGAAGCATTTCGATATCGATTGCTAGATGCGTATATACAAAAAATCGACTTTATACCTAAATATAAGATTACGGAATTCTTCCAAAATCACTGTCGTTATGCCGCCATGGCTTTATATCACCTTCATTACGCTAAAGAAGGTTAACTAACTTAAATATGTTAAACGAATGATTTGAAGGATTTCGATATCTATATCTAAATGTGTATATAAAAGAAAATCGACTTTATACCTAAATATAAGATTGGGGAATTCTTCCAAATGCACTGCCGTTATACCGTTATGGCTTTACGTACACTTCAGTAGGAAAAATAAGTTTAATTAACTTAAATATGTTAAACTAATGAGTTGAACCATCTCGATATCGATTGCTTATGTGTATTTACAACAAAATCGACTTTATACCTAAATATAAGATTACGGAATTCTTCTAAATGCACTGTCGTTATGCCGTCATGGCTTTATATCAACTTCAATACGTTAAAGAAGGTTAACTTACTTAAATATGTTAAACTAATGATTAGAAGCATTTCGATATCGATTGCTAAATGTGTATGTACAACATACTAGACTTTTTACCTAAATATAAGATTACGGAATTCTTATACATGCACTGTCGTTATGCCGCCATGGCTTTATATCAACTTTAATACGTTAAAGAAGGTTAACTAACTTAAATATGTTAAACTAATGATTTGAAACATTTCGACATCGATTGCTAAATGTGTATGTACAACAAAATCGACTTTATACCTAAATATAAGATAACCAAATTCATACAAATATACCGCCGTTATGCCGTTATGCCGTTATTGCTTTATGTAAACTTCAGTAAGATAAAGAAGGTAAATTAACTTAAATATGCTAAACCAGTTATTTGATGTATTTCGATATCGATTGCTAATTGTGCAAATACAAGAAAATCGACTTTATACCTAAATATAAGACAACGGAATTCTTCTACATGCACTGCCGTTATGCCGCCGTAGCTTTATGCCAACTTCAGTTCGTTAAAGAAGGTTTATTAACTTAAATATGTTAAACTAATGAGTTGAAGCATCTCGATATCGATCGCTCAATGTGTATATACAAGAAAATCGACTTTTTACATAAATATAAGACTACGGAATTCTTCTAAATGTACTGTCGTTATGCCGCCATGGCTTTATATCAACTTCAATACGTTAAAGAAGGTTAATTAACTTAAATATGTTAAACTAATGATTTGAAGCATTTCGATATCGATAGCTAAATGTGTATATACAACAAAATCGACTTTATACCTAAATATAAGATTACGGAATTCTTCTAAATGCACTGCCGTTATGCCGCCATGGCCTTAAGCCACCTTCAGTTCGTTAAAGAAGATTTATTAACAAAAATATGTTAAACTAATGAGTTGAAGCATCTCGATATCGATCGCTAAATGTGTATATACAAGAAAATCGACTTTTTACATAAATATAAGACTACGGAATTCTTCTAAATGTACTGTCGTTATGCCGCCATGGCTTTATATCAACTTCAATACGTTAAAGAAGGTTAATTAACTTAAATATGTTAAACTAATGATTTGAAGCATTTTGTTATCGATTGCTAAATGTGTATATACAAGAAAATCGACTTTATACCTAAATATAAGATTACGGAATTCTTCTAAATGCACTGTCGTTATGCCGCCATGGCTTTATATCACCTTCATTACGTTAAAGAAGGTTAACTAACTTAAATATGTTAAACCAGTTATTTGAAGCATTTCGATATCGATTGCTTAATGCATATATACAAGAAAATCGACTCTATACCTAAATATAAGAGTACGGAATTCTTCCAAATGTACTGTCGTAATGCCACCATGGCTTTATATCAACTTAAATACGTTAAAAAAGGTTTATTAACTTAAATATGTTAAACTGATGATTTGAAGCACTTCGATATCGATAGCTAAATGTGTATATACAAGAAAATCGACTTTATACCTAATATAAGATTACGGAATTATTCTAAATGCACTGCCGTTATGCTGCCATGGCTTTACATCAACTTCAATACGTTAAAGAATGTTTATTAACTTAAATATGTTAAACTAATGATTTGAAGCATTTCGATATCGATTGCTAAATGCGTATATACAACAAAATCGGCTTTATACCTAAATATAAGATTACGGAATTCTTCCAAATGCACTGCCGTTATACCGTTTTGGCTTTATGTAAACTTCAGTAAGATAAAGAAGGTTAATTAACTTTAATATGTTAATCTAATGATTTAAAGCATTTCGATATCGATTGCTAAATGTGTATATACAACAAAATTGACCTTATACTTAAATATAAGATTACGGAATTCTTCCAAATCTACCGTCGTTATGCCGCCATGGCTTTATATCAACTTCAATACGTTAAAGAAGGTTAATTCCCTTAAATATGTTAAACTAATGATTTGAAGCATTTCGATATCGATTGCTAGATGCGTATATCCAACAAAATCGACTTTATACCTAAATATGAGATTACGGAATTCTTCTAAATGCTTTATATCACCTTCATTACGGCAAAGAAGGTTAACTAACTTAAATATGTTAAACTAATGATTTGAAGCATTTCGGTATCGATTGCTAAATGTGTATGTACAACAAAATCTACTTTATACCTAAATATAAAATAACGGAATTCATATAACTATACTGCCGTTATGCCGTTATTGCTTTATGTTAACTTCAGTTCGTTAAAGAAGGTTTATTACCTTAAATATGTTAAACTAATGATTTGAAGCATTTCGCTATCGCTTGCTAAATGTGTATATACAACAAAATCGACCTTATACCTAAATATAAGATTACGGATTTCTTCCAAATCTACTGTCGTTATGCCGCCATGGCTTTATATCACCTTCATTACGGTAAAGAAGGTTAATTCCCTTAAATATGTTAAACTAATGATTTGAAGCATTTCGATATCGATTGCTAGATGCGTATATTTATACAACAAATCGACTTTACTTTACCTTACCATAAGATTACGGAACAGTCATCGACTAAACGCCGCCGTGTGCATACGTTTGCTCTCTTTCGCGGATCTCGTCTGACTTTCTCACCCGCTTCAGTGCAGTTATCTTTATTTATTCTTCTTTTGCGCGCTATCCCACGTGTTTCTTTTGTTTGTGCAAACAAAGGTATACTTTACCAAGTGACTAATAATCTGAAAGTGCAACTTGCCCCCGGGGCTACTAACCTAGGGGAAAACAGGTTTGCCCTGCTTTCCTCTAGTCCACAATCAAAAAGGAAAAAAGCCAACAAATCTGTTGAAGAGTTTCCTGATCTCCTTCGTGTAAACATTACAAAGAACGACGATCCTAAGTTCATTGTATTAAAATCGTGCGACAACAACAAGCCCCTATCACGTTTTTCATGTTTTTTGGTACATAAAGCCCTTAACGCAACAAGTAAAGATGTGAAAATCATAGAGATGAGAGATGGAAATCTCTTGCTACTTGCAAAAAATAAAAAAATTGCCGAAAAGTTCATCAACATCAAAAATCTCTCAGGCATCTGCCAAATCGAAGCAAAATACCATGAGCAACTCAATAGTGTCAAAGGCACAATTTTCGCTCCGTTCCTCAATCACGTCCCAGACAACGAAATTGTGGAAGGCTTAGAAGCATATGGTGTAACATCCATTTACAGATTTCAGAGAAAAACTGAAGGAGTTCTAACACCAACAGGTGCGTTACTTTTAACCTTTGAAAGCTACAAACTTCCCGAAAAAATAGATGTTGCATGGAGGAGAATTTCTGTTCGCCCACATTTCCCCAACCCAATGCGTTGCAAATCTTGCCAAAAGCTTGGCCATACACTAAAGCATTGCAAAAATCTTCCATCATGCGTCAATTGCAATTTCCCTCCGCACAAAGAAGAAAAATGCTCAAGATTAATGTGCGCAAATTGTTCTGGTGAACATCCCGCGTCCTCAATTAGTTGCCCAAAATTCCAACAAGCGAAAGAAATATTAAAAATAAAAACGGAAGAAAAGTGCAGTATGCGCGAAGCAGCAAAGAAATACAGAGCGCAAGCTCCCACACCCTCTCCTCTTCAATCATTCTCTGAAATTACTAAGCGACCTGCTAACATAGCAACCAATAATATCAATATACCCACTGAAAAAACTACAACAACAAACAATAATGCAAACGTCATTCCTATATCTCCACCAAACGATACACCATCCACCTCTTCATTTAAATCAAATGCAATAAGCCTTACCACTTTATCCCCATCCCCCCAAAGTACTAATAACAATCTTCCCACCTTTCTATACTCTCAGCTCAGCGAAGCAATGCATTCCAACTTAGCAAGCGCTAAGCTAAATGACATCGCGCAATTCGCTAATAGCTCAAGTCTTAAACATTCTTCTTCCCGCGACTAGACGCGCTATGCCAAAGCATAGTTTACTCATAGTTGCCAAGACTCATTTTTCTCTCCCCACTCTCTAGCTATTTATATTTCTCCCTCTTCTGTTTCTTGTCTTTACTTTTTCGGTATGCTGTCGATCATACAATGGAATATGAACGGTTATTCCAACAATTATCACGAACTAGAAACTCTCATCAATTCTTACACTCCATCCATGATCTTCCTTAATGAAACTCATATTCCACATAATCAACCTGCTCACACGCCAAAATCCTACGTAGGCTATTTTAACAATCTCCCGCACGTAACAACAAAAAAACAAGGCACTGCTATTTTAATAAGAAGAAGCATACCCCACAAAGTTCTACCTGTTCGGTCTAATCTCTCAGTAGTTGCCGTTGAAATTAATGCACCAACAAAACTAGCAGCAGCTTGCATCTACATTCCACCCACACAAGATTTTGCTTCCTTTGATATTCTGCAATTGATAAACCAATTAGATAAACCACTAATTTTAGGAGGAGATATAAACGCCTGGAGTACAATATGGGGATCTACACACACAAACTCAAGAGGCGAAAAAGTTGAAGATGCGCTACTTGCATCCAATATTATCTGTCTTAACGATGGATCCGCCACACATTTTTCCACCCATAACACCTTCTCCAATATTGATGTCACGTTTTGCTCTACTAATATAGCGCCCCAATGCACATGGCAAGTGCTAAATTCTTTGTTTGGCAGCGACCACTTCCCAATATTCATACAAACAAATCCGCGCAACAATCGAAATACGAGTACATTTAAATTTACATCTAAATTCAAAACTGATGAGGCTGATTGGAAAAAGTTCAGACAAATATGCAGCAATCTTTGTGAGACCACGCAAGTTTCCTCCAACCCGAACCAGGAGTCTGCTAAAATTTCGAGAATCATACGTACCGCTTCTCACTTTTCCATCCCTCGAACGCTTCCCAACAAAAGTAGAAAAAATATTCCTTGGTGAAACGCTGACTTGTCCAGACTACGGCTCACCAAGCAGAATTTATGGTATGAATACAAGCGAACACGCTCAGCTGAAAACCTGCTCCTTTACAAAAAGGCAAATGCGTCATTCCGACGTTCTGCCAAACATTATAAAAAGAAAAAGTTTGAAGATCTCACTGAGACCATAAACCCCCGCACTAGCCCAAAGAAAATATGGAATGATATCAAAATGCTAACCGGATCTCCTAAACAGCCTCTATTTTCCTACATTCAGACACAAAGCGGACCATTAACGGCTCCCGTAGATATTGCCAACCATTTTGCTTCTTTCCTGTCACTCTCTTCTTCCAATGCAAGCTTCTCAGACACGTTCCGCAACCTAAAATCTCAACGAATAAGTTTTGAACCACCTATTTTGTACCGTTTATCGCCTCCCGCTAAGCAACTAGAATCGGAAATCCTACAAACCGAACTCGAATTCGCCCTTTCGTCCGTTAAAGGCAAAACCCCTGGTCTTGACAAAATTACCTATCCAATCATTCAAAACTTGCCCATCCAAGCTAAGCATCGTTTACGCAACCTCTATAATAATATATTTGAAAGCGGATTTTATCCTCATGCTTGGAAAACTTCGTGTATAGTTCCTATCCTGAAGCCCAATAAGTCAGCGCTTGATGTCAATAACTATAGGCCGATATCGCTCTTACCCTGCTTGAGAAAACTTCTTGAAAAAGTTATAGTTAACCGACTGATGTGGTATGGCAACAAAAGAAAACTCATAAGCCCCAACCAAACTGCATACAGAAAGAATTATGGCACCATCGATGCTCTTTTGCACCTAGATCACTTTATATCAAGCGCTCTTTCCTCTAAAAACCATGTCTCAATTTTAGCAATTGATTTTCAGAAAGCATTCGACCGTGTTGGTGCCCATATCGTTCTGAGACAATTAGATAAATGGAAACTAGGCCCTAAAATCAAGAAATTTGTCAAGAACTTCCTCAGTCACAGGCAATGCAAAGTAAAAATAAATGGTTTCCTATCCTCCACTGCTTCACTTGACAACGGAACTCCGCAAGGGTCTCCATTATCCGCCTTCCTTTTTATAATAGCTTTCGATGAGATTACTCAACTCACTTACAACCACCGCGGCATCGAGTGCCAGCTTTATGCTGACGATGTAATTTTCTACACAAAGAATGCAAACCTCACCAATACAGCCCAACTGTTTGAGAATATCCTATCCGAAATTTCGACATGGTCCCTATCATCAGGAACTACTATCTCCTACGAAAAATCAAAAACATTACACATATGTAAAAAACGAACATGCTCAGGTTTACTAACCTATTCTAACAATATTAATATTAGTATGGTAAATGAACTTAAAATCTTAGGGCTAGTACTAGACTCTAAATATAGCTTTAAGGCCCATTGTAAGCATGTTAAGGACTGCCTCTTAACGCGACTAAATATAATCAAATATCTAACGTCGAAAAAAAGTTTAATTCATCCATCAACGCTTATCAACGTCACCAAGGCTCTAGAGATTTCCAAGATAGACTACGCTCTACCTATCTTCAGCAACTGCACAGTTTCTACAATGAAAATACTCTCCTCCCCTTACCATGTGGCCATGCGCAGAAGCATTAGAGCATTTCCAACAACACCACTAAAGAATCTCTTTGCTGAAACTGGCCTGCCATCTATAACAGACAGAACGATCGACTGCACCAGACGTTTACTACCAAAGCTTTTGTTCACGACCAACACTATTCTCGCCAAAGACGTCCACAATGCTCTCTCGAGGAAACGGAAACCTAAGTGCTTGTCAGCCATCGCGCGATGCGTTAACTTCGCCAGGCAACTTGAATTACCTTCCTATAAATGTTCTCTTGGACCTGAAACTCGTCCTCAATGGATGATAAAAAATACTTCCTTTGCTATTAAGACCCTGCAACTGCCGAAGGATAAGACCTCTAGCGAAAAATACAGGCAATTCTTCGCTTCGGAGAAGTTAAAATACTCCAGTTACGGTTGGAACTTTATATACACCGACGGCTCAAAAACAGCAAACAGCGCAACGTTCGCAGTCACAAAATAAAATGGTGACTTGATTCGACACGGCTCTCTCCACACAATATGTTCATCATATACGGCCGAAGTCGGCGCTTTATTAGAAGCAGTTACCTATGCAAATTACACCAGGGGAAAGTATATCGTATGCACCGATAGCAAATCTTGCATCGAAGCCATAGAATCGCCGGAAAACACACAAAATGAAATAGTCGCCATAAGCAACAATCTTCTGAAATATCCAAACAAAGTGAAACTGATGTGGATCCCGGGGCACACAGGGATACCCGGTAATGAAAAAGCAGACGCAGCTGCGAAAAATGCAGCAAATACACCAACCATAACTTTCGGTTATTTCACAAAACAAGACATCATAACTGAGATTAAACGCCTAAGGAAAAAATCAGCTAAAGATAATTGGAGTGGATATATTCATCACTATTCTAAAGTCAACCCGTTCAGAATTAAGCCGACCTACACTGCAGACATCACCTTGCGCGCCATCAGGCCCTTTACCCGCTTACGTCTGGGACACACCATAATTACACACGCTCATTTATTGAAACGTGCCCCTCATGGAAACTGCCCATTCTGCGACGAAAACGCAACGTTAGAACACATATTAACCGCTTGCCCTATAACTGCAACAATTAGACATGAGATTTTCAATTCGGCCGATCCATTCCAGCTTCTGAATGAGCCCACCGCTAAAAATGTGAATATGATTTATAATTTTTTTAAGGAAACAGATCTACTTCGACGAATATAAAGATTTATAGCTACTCTAATTAACTCTTTAACCCTACTTCCTAAGTACTAATCTATCCTTGCACTTCTGTTTTAATATTACATTAAACATACAATGTATGTAGCATAAACACTTGCACTTCTGTTTTAATATTACATTAAACATACAATGTATGTAGCATAACAGACAGCCGAAGGCCTCTGCTGACAGTGCTGCTAGATTTTTATTTGTAGAATATTAAGTATTGTACAAATAATTTATAAAATAAAAAAATAAAAAAAAAGATTACGGAATTCTTCCAAATGTACTGCCGTTATGCCTCCATGGCTTTATGTCACCTTCATTACGTTAAAGAAGGCTATTTAACTTAAATATGTTAAACTAATGATTTGAAGCATTTCGTTATCGATTGCTAAATGTTTATATACAAGAAAATCGACTTTATACCTAAATATAAGATTACGGAATTCATCTAAATGCACTGTCGTTATGCCGCCATGGCTTTATATCACCTTCATTACGTTAAAGAAGGTTAACTAACTTAGACATGTTAAACGAATGATTTGAAGGATTTCGATATCGATATCTAAATGTGTATATAAAAGAAAACCGACTTTATACCTAAATATAAGATTAGGGAATTCTTCCAAATGCACTGCCGTTATACCGTTATGGCTTTACGTACACTTCTGTAGGAAAAATAAGGCTAATTAACTTAAATATGTTAAACTAATGAGTTGAACCATCTCGATATCGATTGCTAATGTGTATTTACAACAAAATCGACTTTATACCTAAATATAAGATTACGGAATTCTTCTAAATGCACTGTCGTTATGCCGCCATGGCTTTATATCAACTTCAATACGTTAAAGAAGGTTAACTAACTTAAATATGTTAAACTAATGATTTGCAGCACTTCGATATCGATTGCTAAATGTGTATGTACAACAAAATCGACTTTATACCTAAATATAAGATTAGGGAATTCTTCCAAATGCACTGCCGTTATACCGCCATGGCTTTATGTAAACTTCAGTAAGATAAAAAGGTTTAATTAACTTAAATATGCTAAACCAGTTATTTGAAGCATTTCGACATCGATTGCAAAATGTGTAAATACAAGAAAATCGACTTAATGCTTAAATATAAGACTACGGTATTCTTCCAAATGCCCTGCCGTTATGGCTTTGTGTCAACTTCAGTTCGCTAAAGGAGGTTTATTTAAACTTAAAATATGTTATAACTAAATGCACTTCGTTAAATTAGCATTAATACAATGATTGCAGCACTCGATTGCTAATGCGTATATAAAAAAGATGACTTTTATAATAAATATTACGGAATTCTTCAAAATGACTGCCGTTATCCGTCTGGCTTTATGTACTTCAGTTAAAGAAGGTATTAACTTAAATATGTTAAACTAATGATTTAAGCATTTCGTATCGATTGCTAAATGTTATATACAAAAAATCGACTTATACCTAAATTAAGATTACGGAATTCTCAAATCTACTGTCGTTATGACGCCTTGGCTTTATATCAACTTCAATACGTTAAAGAAGGTTAATTCCCTTAAATATGTTAAATTAATGATTTGAAGCATTTCGATATCGATTGCTAGATGCGTATATACAACAAAATCGACTTTATACCTAAATATAAGATTACGGAATTCTTCTAAATGCACTGTCGTTATGCCGCCATGGCTTTATATCACCTTCATTACGGTAAAGAAGGTTAACTAACTTAAATATGTTAAACTAATGATTTGAAGCATTTCGATATCGATTGCTAAATGTGTATGTACAAAAAAATCTACTTTATACCTAAATATAAGATAACGGAATTCATATAAATATACTGCCGTTATACCGTTATTGCTTTATGTTAACTTCAGTTCGTTAAAGAAGGTTTATTAACTTAAATATGTTAAACTAATGATTTGAAGCATTTCGATATCGCTTGCTAAATGTGTATATACAACAAAATCGACCTTATACCTAAACATGAGATTACGGAATTCTTTCAAATGTACTGCCGTTATGCCGCCATGGCTTTAAGCCAACTTCCGTTCGTTAAAGAAGGTTTATTAACTTAAATATGTTAAACTAATGATTTGAAGCATTTCGATATCGATAGCTAAATGTGTATATACAAGAAAATCGAATTTATACCTAAACATAAGATTATGGAATTCTTCCAAATGTACTGTCGTTATGCCGCCATGGCTTTATGTCAACTTCATTACGTTAAAGAGGTTATTAACTTAAATATGTTAAACTATGATTTGAAGCATTTCGATATCGATTGCTAAATGTGTATATACAAGAAAATCGACTTTATACCTAAATATAAGATTACGGAATTCTTCTAATGACTGTCGTTATGCCGCCATGGCTTTATATTCGAGGTTAGATTTTCTAAATGATGTAGAATATTTGCAGATCATCGATGCTAAATGCGTATATACAAGAAAATCGCTTTACTAAATATAAGTTACGGAATTCTTCAAATGCACTGCGTTATGACGTTTGGCTTTATTAACTTCATAGTAAAGAAGGTTAACTTAACTTAAATATGTTAAACAATGATTTGCATTCGATATCGATTGCTAATTGTGTATATACAAGAAAATCACTTTTACTTAATATAATATTACGGAATTCTTCCAAATCACTGTCCGTTATGACGCGATGGCTTATTAACTTCATAGTTAAAGAAGGTTAATTCTTAAATATGTTAAACTAATGATTTGAAGCATTTCGATATCGATTGCTAGATGGTATATACAACAAAATCACTTATACCTAAATATAAGATTACGGAATTCTTCAAATGCACTGTCGTTATGCGTTGGCTTTATATCACTTCATACGTTAAAGAAGGTTAATCTTAAATATGTTAACGAATGATTTGAAGATTTCGATATCGATTGCTAGATGGATATAAAAAAATCGACTTTATACCTAAATATAAGATTACGGGAATTGTTCAATGCACTGCGTTTCCGCATGGCTTACTACACTTCATGTAGGAAAAATGGTTAATAACTTAAATATGTTAAACAAATGATTTGAAGCATTTCGATATCGATTGCTAAATGTGTATGTACAAAAAAATCACTTTATACCTAAATATAAGTAACGAATTCATATAAATATACTGCCGTTATCGTTATTGCTTTATGTAAAACTTCAGTGACAAAGAAGTTTATTAACTTAAATATGTAAACCGTATATTTGAGCATTTCGATATCGATTGCTAAATGTGTAATACAAGAAAATCGACTTTATACCTAAATATGAGATACGGAATTCTTCTACATGACTGCAGTTATGCCGCCATAGCTTTATGCCAACTTCGTTGTTAAAGAAAATTTATTAACAAAAATATGTTAAACTAATGATTGAAGCATTCGATATCGATCGCTAAATGTGTATACACAAGAAAATTGACTTTTACTAAAATAGGGACTACGGAATTCTTCTAAATGTACTGTCGTTATGCCGCCATGGCTTTATATCAACTTCAATACGTTAAAGAAGGTTAATTAACTTAAATATGTTAAACTAATGATTTGAAGCATTTCGATATCGATTGCTAAATGTGTATATACAACAAAATCGACTTTATACCTAAATATAAGATAACGGAATTCTTCTACATGCACTGCAGTTATGCCGCCATAGCTTTATGCCAACTTCAGATCGTTAAAGAAAGTTTATTAACAAAAATATGTTAAACTAATGATTTGAAGCATTTCGATATCGATAGCTAAATGTGTATATACAAGAAAATCGACTTTATACCTAAACATAAGATTACGGAATTCTTCTAAATGCACTGCCGTTATGCCGCCATGGCTTTAAGCCAACTTCAGTTCGTTAAAGAAGGTTTATTAACTTAAATATGTTAAACCAGTTATTTGAAGCATTTCGATATCGATTGCTCAATGCATATATACCAGAAAATCGACTTTATACCTAAATATGAGACTACGGAATTCTTCCAAATGTACTGTCGTTATGTCGCCATGGCTTTATATAAACTTCAATACGTTAAAGAAGGTTAATTAACTTAAATATATTAAACTAATGATTTGAAGCATTTCGATATCGATTGCTAAATGCGTATATGCAACAAAATCGACTTTATACCTAAATATAAGATTACGGAATTCTTCTAAATGCACTGTCGTTATGCCGCCATGGCTTTATATCACCTTCATTATGTTAAAGAAGGTTCTTCTTCTTCTTTACTGGCGTAGACACCGCTTACGCGATTATAGCCGAGTCAACAACAGCGCGCCAGTCGTTTCTTCTCTTCGCTACGTGGCGCCAATTGGATATTCCAAGCGAGGCCAGGTCCTTCTCTACTTGGTCCTTCCAACGGAGTGGAGGTCTTCCTCTTCCTCTGCTTCCCGCGGCGGGTACTGCGTCGAATACTTTCAGAGCTGGAGTGTTTTCATCCATCCGGACAACATGACCTAGCCAGCGTAGCCGCTGTCTTTTAATTCGCTGAACTATGTCAATGTCGTCGTATATCTCGTACAGCTCATCGTTCCATCGAATGCGATATTCGCCGTGGCCAACGCGCAAAGGACCATAAATCTTTCGCAGAACCTTTCTCTCGAAAACTCGCAACGTCAACTCATCGGTTGTTGTCATCGTCCAAGCCTCTGCACCATATAGGAGGACGGGAATTATGAGAGACTTATAGAGTTTGGTTTTTGTTTGTCGAGAGAGGACTTTGCTTCTCAATTGCCTACTTAGTCCGAAGTAGCACCTGTTGGCAAGAGTTATCCTGCGTTGGATTTCCAGGCTGACATTGTTGGTGGTGTTTACGCTGGTCCCAAGATAGACGAAATTATCTACAACTTCAAAGTTATGACTGTCAACAGTGACGTGAGTGCCAAGTCGCGAGTGCGACGACTGTTTGTTTGATGACAGGAGATATTTCGTCTTGCCCTCGTTCACTGCCAGACCCATTTCTTTTGCTTCCTTGTCCAGTCTGGAGAAAGCAGAACTAACGGCGCGGGTGTTGAGGCCGATAACATCAATATCATCGGCATACGCCAGCAGTTGTACACTCTTATAAAAGATGGTACCTTCTCTGTTAAGTTCTGCAGCTCGAACTATTTTCTCCAGAAGCAGGTTGAAAAAGTCGCACGATAGGGAATCGCCTTGTCTGAAACCTCGTTTGGTATCGAACGGCTCGGAGAGGTCCTTCCCGATTCTGACGGAGCTTTTTGTGTTGCTCAACGTCAGTTTACATAGCCGTATTAGTTTTGCGGGGATACCAAATTCAGACATCGCGGCATAAAGGCAGCTCCTTTTCGTGCTGTCGAAAGCAGCTTTGAAATCGACGAAGAGGTGGTGTGTGTCGATTCTCCTTTCACGGGTCTTTTCCAAGATTTGGCGCATCGTGAATATCTGGTCGGTTGTTGATTTACCAGGTCTAAAGCCACACTGATAAGGTCCAATCAGTTTGTTGACGGTGGGCTTTAATCTTTCACACAATACGCTCGACAGATATTGAGGAGGCTAATCCCACGGTAGTTGGCGCAGATTGTGGGGTCTCCTTTTTTGTGGATTGGGCATAGCACACTTAAATTCCAATCGTTGGGCATACTTTCGTCCGACCATATTTTGCAAAGAAGCTGATGCATGCACCTTATCAGCTCTTCGCCGCCGTGTTTGAATAGCTCGGCCGGCAATCCATCGGCCCCTGCCGCTTTGTTGTTTTTCAGGCGGGCAATTGCTATTCGAACTTCTTCATGGTCGGGCAATGGAACGTCTGCTCCATCGTCATCGATTGGGGTATCGGGTTCGCTTTCTCCTGGTGTTGTGCGTTCACTGCCATTCAGCAGGCTGGAGAAGTGTTCCCTCCATAATTTAAGTATGCTCTGGGCATCGGTAACTAGATCACCTTTGGGGGTTCTACAAGAGTATGCTCCGGTCTTGAAACCTTCTGTAAGCCGCCGCATCTTTTCGTAGAATTTTCGAGCATTACCCCTGTCGGCCAGCTTATCAAGCTCTTCGTACTCACGCATTTCAGCCTCTTTCTTTTTCTGTCTACAAATGCGTCTCGCTTCCCTCTTCAACTCTCGGTATCTATCCCATCCCGCACGTGTTGTGGTCGATCGTAACGTTGCGAGGTAGGCAGCCTGTTTTCTCTCCGCTGCGACACGGCACTCCTCGTCGTACCAGCTGTTCTTCTGCACTTTCCGAAAACCAATGGTTTCGGTTGCAGCTGTACGTAAGGAGTTTGAAATGCCGTCCCACAGTTCCCTTATACCGAGTTGTTGACGAGTGCTCTCAGAGAGCAGGAGTGCAAGCCGAGTAGAAAAACGTTCGGCTGTCTGTTGTGATTGCAGCTTCTCGACGTCGAACCATCCTTGTGTTTGTTGGCGTGCGTTTTTTGCTGCACAGAGGCGGGTGCGTATTTTGGCTGCAACAATATAGTGGTCCGAGTCGATGTTAGGACCTCGGAGCGCACGCACATCTAAAACACTGGAGACGTGTCTTCCGTCTATCACAACATGATCGATCTGGTTGGTGGTTTTTCGATCTGGAGACAGCCAGGTAGCTTGATGTATCTTCTTATGCTGGAATCTAGTGCTACAGATAACCATATTTCGGGCCCCGGCGAAGTCGATCAGCCTCAGCCCATTTGGGGATGTTTCCGCGTGGAGGCTGAATTTACCGACCGTAGTGCCAAAGATACCTTCTTTGCCCACCCTGGCATTGAAGTCGCCAAGCACGATTTTAACATCGTGGCGGGGGCATCTCTCATAAGTGCGCTCCAAGCACTCATAAAAGGCATCTTTGGTCACATCGTCCTTCTCTTCCGTCGGGGCGTGGGCGCAAATCAGCGATATGCTGAAGAACCTCGCTTTGATGCGGATTGTGGCTAGACGTTCATTCTCCGGAGTGAATGATAGTACTCGGCGACGGAGTCTCTCTCCCACCACGAATCCAACACCAAACTTGCGCTCCTTTATATGGCCACTGTAGTAAATGTCACAAGGACCTACTCGTGTCTGTCCTTGTCCCGTCCATCGCATTTCTTGGACGGCGGTGATGTCAGCCTTTATCTTTACGAGGACATCTACCACCTGGGCAGCGGCACCTTCCCAATTAAGGGACCGGACATTCCAGGTGCATGCCCTCAAATCATAGTCCTTATTTCGTTTGCCATGGTCGTCATCAAAAGAGGGGGCTCTCATCCGAGGCTGTTTTTTTCCTTTCATTGGGGGTGTTTTTTTACGTGGCGGGTCCCAAGCCCAGCGCACAACCCTATGCAGGGGTGTTTCGCCTTCTCACTTTAGCTCGCCTTCAAACGGATGTTCTTAGGCTACCCAGAGGATACTTGGTCAGAGACCGGAAGTCGTGAGCTGCTTGAGTCATATGTAAAAGAATCGTTTCTGGCCACTCCCAAGTGAATGGCGATCAGAGAACTTTCCTCACTTGCGTGAACTTCTACACATGACCCCATCCTCCAAAGAAGGTTAACTAACTTAAATATGTTAAACGAATGATTTGAAGCATTTCGATATCGATAGCTAAATGTATATATACAACAAAATCGACTTAATACCTAAAAATAAGATTACGGAATTCTTCTAAATGCACTGTCGTTATGTCGCCATGGCTTTATATCACTTCATACGTTAAAGAAGGTTAATTAACTTAAATATGTTAAACTAATGATTTGAAGCATTTCGGTATCGATTGCTAAATGG
>CM050324.1:12489846-12506536 GCA_027475135.1 Bactrocera correcta | reverse complement strand
CATATTTAAGTTAATTAACCTTATTTTTCTCACTGAAGTGTACATAAAGCCATAACGGTATAACGGCAGTGCATTTGGAAGAATTCCGTAATCTTATATTTAGGTATAAAGTCGTTTTTCTTGTATTTACACATTTAGCAATCGATATCGAAATGCATCAGATAACTGATTTAGCATATTTAAGCAAATTAACCTTCTTTATCTTACTAAAGTTTACATAAAGCCATAACGGCATAACGGCAGTATATTTATATGAATTCCGTTATCTTATATTTAGGTATAAAGTCGATTTTGTTGTATATACACATTTAGCAATCGATATTGAAATGCTTCAAATCATTAGTTTAACATATTTAAGTTAGTTAACCTTCTTTAACGTAATGAAGGTGATATAAAGCCATGGCGGCATAACGACAGGGCATGTAGAAGAATTCCGTAATCTTATATTTGGGTATAAAGTCGATTTTGTTGTATATACGCATCTAGCAATCGATATCGAAATTCTTCAAATCATTAGTTTAACATATTTAAGTTAATTAACCCTCTTTATCTTACTGAAGTCTACAAACGCCTTAACGGCATAACGGCAAAGCATTTAGAAGAATTACGTAATCTTATATTTAGGTATAAAGTCGATTTTCTTGTATATACACATTAAGCAATCGATATCGAAATGCTTCAAATCATTAGTTTAACATATTTAAGTTAATTAACCTTCTTTAACGTAATGAAGGTGATATAAAGCCTTGGCGGCATAACGACAGTGCATGTAGAAGAATTCCGTAATCTTATATTTAGGTATATAGTCGATTTTCTTGTATTTACGCATTTAGCAATCGATATCGAAAATCTTCAAATCATTAGTTTAACATATTTAAGTAAGTTAACCTTCTTTAACTTAGTGAAGGTGATATAAAGCCTTGGCGGCATAACGACAGTGCATTTAGAAGAATTCCGTTATCTTATATTTAGGTATAAAGTCGATTTTGTTGTATATTTACATTTACCAATCGATATCGAAATGCTTCAAATAATTAGTTTAACATATTTAAGCTAATAACCCTTCTTTAACGAACGGAAGTTGGCTTAAAGCCATTACGGCATAACGGCAGTGCATTTAGAAGAATTCCGTAATCTTTTATTTAGGTATAAAGTCGATTTTTTTGTTTATACACATTTAGCTGTCGATATCGAAATGCTTCAAATCATAAGTTTAACATATTAAGTTAATAAACATTTTTTAGCATACTGAAGTCTACATAAAGCCTTAACGGTATAACGGCAGTGCATTTAGAAGAATTCCGTAATCTTATATTTAGGTATAAAGTCGATTTTCTTGTATATACACATTTAGCAATCGATATCGAAATGCTTCAAATCATTAGTTTAACATATTTAAGTTAATTAACCTTCTTTAACGTAATGAAGGTGATATAAAGCCATGGCGGCATAACGACAGTGCATGTAGAAGAATTCCGTAATCTTATATTTAGGTATATAGTCGATCTTCTTGTATTTACGCATTTAGCAATCGATATCGAAAATCTTCAAATCATTAGTTTAACATATTTAAGTTAGTTGACCTTCTTTAACGTAATGAAGGTGATATAAAGCCATGGCGGCATAACGACAGTGCATGTAGAAGAATTCCGTAATCTTATATTAAGGTATATAGTCGATTTTCTTGTATTTACGCATTTAGCAATCGATATCGAAAATCTTCAAATCATTAGTTTAACATATTTAAGTTAGTTAACCTTCTTTAACGTAATGAAGGTGATATAAAGCCTTGGCGGCATAACGACAGTGCATTTAGAAGAATTCCGTAATCTTATATTTAGGTATAAAGTCGATTTTGTTGTATATGCACATTTAGCAATCGATATCGAGATGGTTCAACTCAGTACTTTAAATTATCTAACCAATGCTTTATGTTCGACCCACCTCGTTCAAATAGTTTACCCGCTTGAGCGTTATCAAAAGTGAAACAAAAATGTGACTATTGCCAAGCGCCTGGTACGAGTAGAAGAACGATAGAAGGTTTTCCTAAGAGGTCTTTAAATTATCTAACCATTGCTTTATGTTTGACCCACCTCGTTCCAATAGTTTAACCTCAGAGCGTTAGCAAATTTGAAAAAAAATGTGACTATTGCCACGCCCCTGGTAGATGTAGAAGACAGATTGAAGACTTTCCTGAGAGCTCTTTAAATTATCTAACCAATGCTTTATGTTAGACCCACCTCGTTCCAATAGTTTAGCCGCAAGAGCGTTAGCAAATTTGAAACAAAAATGCAACTATTGCCAAGCCCCTGGTAGATGTAGAAGAAAGATTGAAGACTTCCCTGAGAGCTTTTTAAATTATCTAACCATTGCTTTATGTTCGACCCACCTCGTTCAAACAGTTTAGCCTCAGAGCGTTAGCAAAATTGAAACAAAAATGTGACTATTGCCAAACGCCTGATAGGAGTAGAAGAAAGATTGAAGACTTTCCTGGGAGCTCTTTAAATTATCTAACCAATGCTTTATGTTCGACCCACCTCCTTTCAATAGTTTTGCCACTAGAGCGTTAGCAAAGTTGAAACAAAAATGTGACTATTGTCAAGCGCCTGGTTAGAGCAGAAGAAAAATTGGGGACTTTCCTAAGAGCACTTTAAATTATCTAACCAATGCTTTATGTTTGAACCACCTCGTTCCAATAGTTTAGCCTTAGAGAGTTAGCAAAGTGGAAAAAAAAATCTGACTATTGCCACGCCACTGGTAGATGTAGAAGAAAGATTGAAGACTTTCCTGAGATCTCTTTAAATTATCTAACCAACGCTTTATGTTTGACTCACCTCGTTCAAATAGTTTAGCCGCTAGAGCGTTATCAAAAGTGAAACAAAAACGTGACTATTGCCACGCCCCTGGTAGATGCAGAAGAAAGATTGAAGATTTTCCTGAGAGCTCTTTAAATTATCTAACCAACGCTTTATGTTGGATCCACCTCGTTTCAATAGTTTAGCCGCTAGAGCGTTATCAAAAGTGAAACAAAAATGTGACTATTGCCACGCCCCTGGTAGATGCAGAAGAAAGATTGAAGACTTTCCTGAGAGCTCTTTAAATTATCTAACCAACGCTTTATGTTGGACCCACCTCGTTTCATTAGTTTAGCCACTAGAGCGTTAGCAAAGTTAAAACAAAAATGTGACTATTGCCAAGCCCCTGATAAGAGTAGAAGAAAGATTGAAGACTTTCCTGAGAGCTCTTTAAATTATCTAACCAATGCATTATTTGTGACTCACCTCGTTCTAATAGTTTAGCCTCAGAGCGTTAGCAAAGTTGAAACAAAAATGTGACTATTGCCAAGCCCCTAGTAAGAGTAGAAGAAAAATTGGGGACTTTTCCTTAAGAGCTCTCAGGAAAGTCTTCAATCTTTCTTCTGCTCCTATCAGGGGCTTGGCAATAGTCACAGTATTGTTTCAACTCTGCTAACGCTCTAGCGGCTAAACTATTGAAACGAGGTGGGTCAAACATAAAGGATTGGTTAGATAATATAAAAAGCTCTCAGGAAAGTCTTCAATCTTTCTTCTACTCCTACCAGGGGCTTGGCAATAGTCACAGTATTGTTTCAACTTTGCTAACGCTCTAGCGGCTAAACTATTGGAACGAGGTGGTTCAAACATAAAGCACTGGTTAGATAATTTAAAGAGCTCTCAGGAAAGACTTCAATCTTTCTTCTACTCCTACCAGGCGTTTGGCAATAGTCACATTTTTGTTTCATCTTTGCTAACGCTCTAGCGGCTAAACTATTGAAACGAGGTGGGTCAAACATAAAGGATTGGTTAGATAATATAAAAAGCTCTCAGGAAAGTTTTCAATCTTTCTTCTACTCCTACCAGGGGCTTGGAAATAGTCACATTTTTGTTTCAACTTTGCTAACGCTTTAGTGGCTAAACTATTGAAACGAGGTCGGTCGAACATAAAGCATTGGTTAGATAATTTAAAGAGCTCTCAGGAAAGTCTCACCATCTTTCTTCTACTCTTACTCAGGCGTTGGCAATAGTCACATTTTTGTTTCACTTTGCTAACGCTCTAGGCTAAACTATTGAACGAGGTGAGTCAAATAAAGCATTGGTTAGATAATTTAAAGAGCTCTCAGGAAAGTCTTCAATCTTTCTTCTACTCCTACCAGGCGTTTGGCAATAGTCACATTTTGTTTCAACTTTGCTAACGCTCTAGCGGCTAAACTATTGAAACGAGGTGGGTCAAACATAAAGCATTGGTTAGATAATTTAAAGAGCTCTCAGGAAAGTCTTCAATCTTTCTTCTACTCCTACCAGGGGCTTGGCAATAGTCACATTTTGTTTCAACTTTGCTAACGCTCTAGGGCTAAACTATTGGAACGAGGTGGGTCAACATAAAGCATTGGTTAGATAATTTAAAGAGCTCTCAGGAAAGTCTTCAATCTTTCTTCTACTCCTACCAGGGGCTTGGCAATAGTCACATTTTTGTTTCAACTTTGCTAACGCTCTAGGGCTAAACTATTGAACGAGGTGGGTCAAACATAAAGCATTGGTTAGATAATTTAAAGAGCTCTCAGGAAAGTCTTCAATCTTTTTCTACTCCTACCAGGGGCTTGGCAATAGTCACATTTTTGTTTCAACTTTGCTAACGCTCTGAGGCTAAACTATTGAACGAGGTGGTCAAAATAAAGCATTGGTTAGATAATTTAAAGAGCTCTCAGGAAAGTCTTCAATCTTTCTTCTACTCTTCAGGGGCTTGGCAATAGTCACATTTTTGTTTCAACTTTGCTAACGCTCTGAGGCTAAACTATTAGAACGAGGTGGGTCAAAATAAAGCATTGGTTAGATAATTTAAAGAGCTCTCAGGAAAGTCTTCAATCTTTCTTCTACTCTACCAGGCGTTTGGCAATAGTCACATTTTTGTTTCAATTTGCTAACGCTCTGGGCTAAACTATTGAACGAGGTGGGTCAACATAAAGCATTGGTTAGATAATTTAAAGAGCTCTCAGGAAAGTCTTCAATCTTTCTTCTACTCTACCAGGGGCTTGGCAATAGTCACATTTTTGTTTCAATTTGCTAACGCTCTGAGGCTAAACTATTGGAACGAGGTGGGTCAAACATAAAGCATTGGTTAGATAATTTAAAGAGCTCTCAGGAAAGTCTTCAATCTTTCTTCTACTCTACCAGGGGCTTGGCAATAGTCACATTTTTGTTTCAAATTTGCTAACGCTCTGAGGCTAAACTATTGAACGAGGTGGGTCGAACATAAAGCATTGGTTAGATAATTTAAAGAGCTCTCAGGAAAGTCTTCAATCTTTCTTCTACATCTACCAGGGGCGTGGCAATAGTCACATTTTTTTTCAAATTTGCTAACGCTCTGAGGTTAAACTATTGGAACGAGGTGGGTCAAACATAAAGCAATGGTTAGATAATTTAAAGACCTCTTAGGAAAACCTTCTATCGTTCTTCTACTCGTACCAGGCGCTTGGCAATAGTCACATTTTTGTTTCACTTTTGATAACGCTCAAGCGGGTAAACTATTTGAACGAGGTGGGTCGAACATAAAGCATTGGTAAGATAATTTAAAGTAATGAGTTGAACCATCTCGATATCGATTGCAAAATGTGCATATACAACAAAATCGACTTTATACCTAAATACAAGATTACGGAATTCTTCCAAATGCACTGCCGTTATACCGTTATGGCTTTACGTAAACTTCAGTCAGATAAAGAAGGTAAGTTAATTTAAATATGTTAAACTAATGATTTGAAGCATCTCGATATCGTTTGCTAAATGTGTATATACAACAATATCGACTTTATGCCTACATATAAGACTACGGAATCCTTCCAAATGCAGTGCCGTTATGCCGCCATGGCTTTAACCAACTTCAGATCGTTAAAGAAGGTTTATTATCTTAAATATGTTAAACTAATTAGTTGAACCATCTCGATATCGATTGCTAAATGTGTATATACAAGAAAATCGACTTTATACCTAAATATAAGATTACGGAATTCTTCCAAATGCACTGCCGTTATACCGTTATGGCTTTACGTAAACTTCAGTAAGAAAAAGAAGGTTAATTAACTTAAATATGTTAAACTAATGATTTGAAGTATCTCGGTATCGATTGCTAAATGTGTATATACAACAAAATCGACATTATACCTAAATATATGTTTACGGAATTCTTCCAAATGCACTGGCGATATACCGTTAGGGCTTTATGTAAACTTCAGTCAGATAAAGAAGGTTAATTAACTAAAATATGTTAAACTAATGATTTGAAGCATTTCGTTATCGATTGCTAAATGTGTATATACAAGAGAATCGATTTTATACCTAAATATAAGATTACGGAATTCACCCAAATATTCTGCCGTTATGCCGTTATGGCTCTATGTAAACTTCAGTAAGATAAAGAAGGTTAAGTAATCTAGATATGCTTAACCAGTTATTTGAAGTATTTCGATATCGATTGCTAAATGCGTATATACAACAAAATCGACTTTATGCCTACATATAAGACTACGGAATTCATCCAAATGCAGTGCCGTTATGCCGCCATGGCTTTAACCAACTTCAGATCGTTAAAGAAGGTTTATTAACTTAAATATGTTAAACTAATGAGTTGAACCATCTCGATATCGATTGCTAATGTGTATATACAAAAAAATCGACTTTATACCTAAATATAAAATTACGGAATTCTTCCAAATGCACTGCCGTTATACCGTTATGGCTTTACGTAAACTTCAGTAAGAAAAATAAGGTTAATTAACTTAAACATTTTAAACTGATGATTTGAAGCATCTCGATATCGATTGCTAAATGTGTAAATACAACAAAATCGACATTATACCTAAATATAAGTATAAGAAATTCTTCCAAATGCACTGCCGTTATACCGTTATGGCTTTATGTTAACTTCAGTTCGTTAAAGAAGGTTTATTAACTTAAATATGTTAAACCAGTTATTTGAAGCATTTCGATATCGATTGCTTAATGCATATATAAAAGAAAATCGACTTTACACCTAAGTTATGCCGCCATGGCTTTATATCAATTCAATAAGTTAAAGAAGGTTAATTAACTTAAATATGTTAAACTAATGATTTGAAGCATTTCGATATCGATTGCTAAATGTGTATGTACAACAAAATCTACTTTATACCAAAATATAAGATTACGGAATTCTTCTAAATGCACTGCCGTTATCCCGCCATGGCTTTATGCCAACATCCGTTAGTTAAAGAAGGTTAATTAACTTAAATATGTTAAACTTATGATTTGAAGCATTTCGATATCGATTGCTACATGTGTATGTACAACAAAATCTACTTTATACCTAAATATGAGATAACGGAATTCATATAAATGTACTGCCGTTATGCCGTTATGGCTTTATGTAAACTTCAGTAAGATAAAGAAGGTTAATTAACTTAAATATGCTAAGCCAGTTTTTTG
Organism: Bactrocera correcta; assembly: GCA_027475135.1. Classification (NCBI taxonomy): domain Eukaryota; kingdom Metazoa; phylum Arthropoda; class Insecta; order Diptera; family Tephritidae; genus Bactrocera; species Bactrocera correcta. Next base: position 12,499,061 of record CM050324.1, on the reverse strand, counting down.
AAGCATTTCCATATCGATTGCAAAATGTGTATATACAAGAAAATTGACTTTATGCCTAAATATAAGACTACGGATTTCTTCCAAATGCAGTGCCGTTATGGCTTTATGTCAACTTCAGTTCGCTAAAGGAGGTTTATTAACTTAAATATGTTAAACCAGTTATCTGAAGCATTTCGATATCGATTGCCAAATGTATATATACAAGAAAGTCGACTTTATATATAAAATTATAACATTACGGAGTTCTTCTAAATGCACTGCCGTTATACCGTTAAGGCTTTATGCAGACTTCAGTATGCTAAAAAATGTTTATTAGCTTAATATGTTAAACTAATGATTTGAAGCATTTCGATATCGATAGCTAAATGTGTATATACAAGAAAATCGACTTTATACCTAAATATAAGATTACGGAATTCTTTTAAATGCACTGCCGTTATGCCGCCATGGCTTTAAGCCAACTTCCGTTCGTTAAAGAAGGTTTATTAACTTAAATATGTTAAACTAATGATTTGAAGCATTTCGATATCGTTTGCTAAATGTGTATATACAAGAAAATCGACTTTATACATAAATGTAAGACTACGGAATTCTTCCAATTGTATTGTCGTTATGCTGCCATGGCTTTACATCAACTTCAAAACGTTAAAGAAGGTTAATTAACTTAAATATGTTCAACTAATGATTTAAGGCATTTCGATATCGATTGCTAAATGTGTATATACAAGAAAATCGACTTTTTAGCTAAATATAAGATTACGGAATTCTTCCAAATGCACTGCCGTTATGCCGCCATGGCTATATGCCAACCTCAGATCGTTAAAGAAGGTTTATTAACATAAATATGTTAAACGAATGATTTGAAGCATTTCGATATCGATAGCTTAATGTGTATATACAAGAAAATCGACTTTTTACCTAAATATAAGATTACGGAATTCTTCTACATGCACTGCCATTATGCCGCCATGGCTATATGCCAACTTCAGATCGTTAAAGAAGGTTTGTTAACATAAATATGATAAACGAATGATTTGAAGCATTTCGATATCGATAGCTAAATGTGTATATACAAGAAAATCGACTTTATACCTAAATATAAGATTACGGAATTCTTCTACATGCACTGCCGTTATGCCGCCCTGGCTATATGCCAACTTCAGATCGTTAAAGAAGGTTTATAAACTTAAATATGTTAAACTAATGAGTTGAAGCATCTCGCTATCGATCGCTAAATGTGTATATACAAGAAAATCGACTTTTAACATAAATATAAGACTACAGAATTCTTCCAAATGTACTGTCGTTATGCCGCCATGGCTTTATAGCAACTTCAATACGTTAAAGAAGGTTAGTTAACTTAAATATGTTAAACTAATGATTTGAAGCATTACGATATCGAGTGCTGAATGTGCACGTACAACAAAACCGACTTTATACCTAAATATAAGACAACGGAATTCATATAAATATACTGCCGTTATGCCGTTATGGCTTTATATCAACTTCAATACGTTAAAGAAGGTTAATTAACTTAAATATGTTAAACTTATGATTTGAAGCATTTCGATATCGTTTGCTAAATGCGTATGTACAACAAAATCGACTTTATACATAAATGTAAGACTACGGAATTCTTCCAATTGTATTGTCGTTATGCTGCCATGGCTTTACATCAACTTCAAAACGTTAAAGAAGGTTAATTAACTTAAATATGTTCAACTAATGATTTAAGGCATTTCGATATCGATTGCTAAATGTGTATATACAAGAAAATCGAATTTTTAGCTAAATATAAGATTACGGAATTCTTCCAAATGCACTGCCGTTATGCCGCCATGGCTATATGCAACTTCAGATCGTTAAAGAAGGTTTATTAACATAAATATGTTAAACGAATGATTTGAAGCATTTCGATATCGATAGCTTAATGTGTATATACAAGAAAATCGACTTTTTACCTAAATATAAGATTACGGAATTCTTCTACATGCACTGCCATTATGCCGCCATGGCTATATGCCAACTTCAGATCGTTAAAGAAGGTTTGTTAACATAAATATGATAAACGAATGATTTGAAGCATTTCGATATCGATAGATAAATGTGTATATACAAGAAAATCGACTTTATACCTAAATATAAGATTACGCAATTCTTCTACATGCACTGCCGTTATGCCGCCCTGGCTATATGCCAACTTCAGATCGTTAAAGAAGGTTAATTAACTTAGATATGTTAAACTAATGATTTGAAGCATTTCGTTATCGATTGCTAAATGATTATATACAAGAAAATTGACTTTATACCTAAATATAACACTGCGGAATTCTTCCAAATGTACTGTCGTTATGCCGCCATGGCTTTATATCAACTTCAATACGTTAAAGAAGGTTAATTAACTTAAATATGTTAAACTTATGATTTGAGGCATTTCGATATCGTTTGCTAAATGCGTATGTACAACAAAATCGACTTTATACCTAAATATAAGATTACGGAATTCTTCTAAATGCACTGTCGTTATGGCTTTATGTCAACTTCAGTTCGCTAAAGGAGGTTTATTAACTTAAATATGTTAAACCAGTTATCTGAAGCATTTCGATATCGATTGCGAAATGTATATATACAAGAAAGTCGACTTTATATATAAAATTATAACATTACGGAGTTCTTCTAAATGCACTGCCGTTATACCGTTAAGGCTTTATGTAGACCTCAGTATGCTAAAAAATGTTTATTAACTTAATATGTTAAACTAATGATTTGAAGCATTTCGATATCGATAGCTAAATGTGTATATACAAGAAAATCAACTTTATACCTAAATATAAGATTACGGAATTCTTTTAAATGCACTGCCGTTATGCCGCCATGGCTTTAAGTCAACTTCCGTTCGTTAAAGAAGGTTTATTAAGTTAAATATGTTAAACTAATGATTTGAAGATTTTCGATATCGTTCGCTAAATGTGTATATACAAGAAAATCGAATTTATACCTAAATATAAGATTACGGAATTCTTCTACATGCACTGCCATTATGCCGCCATGGCTATATGCCAACTTCGGATCGTTAAAGAAGGTTTATTAACTTAAATATGTTTAACTAATGAGTTTAAGCATCTCGATATCGATCGCTAAATGTGTATATACAAGAAAATCGACTTTTTACATATATATAAGACTACGGAATTCTTCCAAATGTACTGTCGTTATGCCGCCATGAATTTATATCACCTTCATTACGCTAAAGAAGCTTAACTAACTTAAATATGTTAAACTAATGATTTGAAGCATTTCAATATCGATTGCTAAATGTATATGTACAACAAAATCGACTTTATACCTAAATGTAAGATAACGGAATTCATATAAATATACTGCCGTTATGCCGTTATGGCTTTATGTAAACTTTATTAAGATAAAGAAGGTTAAATAACTTAAATATGCTAAACCAGTTATTTGAAGCATTTCGATATATATTGTTAAATGTGTATATACAAGAAAATCGACATTATACCTAAATATAAGATTACGGAGTTCTTCCAAATGCACTGCCGTTATACCGTTATGGCTTTATGTACACTTCAGTAAGAAAAATAAGGTTAATTAACTTAAATATGTTAAACTAATGAGTTGAACCATCTCGATATCAATTGCTAATGTGTATATACAACAAAATCGACTTTATACCTAAACATAAGATTACGGAATTCTTCTAAATGCACTGCCGTAGAAAGTTAATTAACTTAAATATTTTAAACTAATGATTTGAAGCATTTCGTTATCGATTGCTAAATGTGTATATACAAGAAAATCGACTTTATACCTAAATATAAGATTACGGAATTCTTCTAAATGCACTGCCGTTATGCCGCCATGGCTTTAAGCCAACTTCAGATCGTTAAAGAAGGTTTATTAACTTAAATATGTTAAACTAATGAGTTGAACCATCTCAATATCGACTGTTAATGTGTATATACAAAAAATCGACTTTATACCTAAATATAAGATAACGGAATTCATATAAATATACTGCCGTTATGCCGTTATTGCTTTATGCAAACTTCAGTAAGATAAAGAAGGTTAATTAACTGAAATATGCTAAACCAGTTATTTGATGCATTTCGATATCGATTGCTAAATGTGTATGTACAACAATATCGACTTTATACCTAAATATAAAATTATAACATTACGGAATTCTTCTAAATGCACTGCCGTTATACCCTTAGGGCTTTATGTAGACTTCTGTAAGCTAAAAAGCGTTTATTAACTTAATATGTTAAACTAATGATTTGAAACATTTCGATATCGATAGCTAAATGTGTATATACAAAAAATCGACTTTATACCTAAATATAAGATTACGGAATTCTTCCAAATGCACTGCCGTTATGCCGCCATGGCTATATGCCAACTTTAAATCGTTAAAGAAGGTTTATTAACATAAATATGTTAAACGAATGATTTGAAGCATTTCGATATCGATAGCTAAATGTGTATATACAAGAAAATCGACTTTTTACCTAAATATAAGATTACGGAATTCTTCCAAATGCACTGCCGTTATGTCGCCATGGCTTTATATAAACTTCAGTAAGATAAAGAAGGTACGTTAACTTAAATATGTTAAACTAATGATTTGAAGCATTTCGATATTGATTGCTAAATGTGTATGTACAACAAAATCGACTTTATACCTAAATATAAGATAACGGAATTCATATAAATATACTGCCGTTATGCCGTTATTGCTTTATGCAAACTTCAGTAAGATAAAAAAGGTTAATTAACTGAAATTTGCTAAACCAGTTATTTGATGCATTTCGATATCGATTGCTAAATGTGTAAATACAAGAAAATCGACTTTGTACCTAAATATAAAATTATAACATTACGGAATTCTTCTAAATGCACTGCCGTTATACCCTTAGGGCTTTATGTAGACTTCTGTAAGCTAAAAAGCGTTTATTAACTTAATATGTTAAACTAATGATTTGAAGCATTTCGTTATCGATTTCTAAATGTTTATATACAAGAAAATTTACTTTATACCTAAATTTAACACTGCGGAATTCTTCCAAATGTACTGTCGTTATGCCGCCATTGCTTTATATAAACTTCAATACGTTAAAGAAGGTTAATTAACTTAAATATGTTAAACTTATGATTTGAAGCATTTCGATATCGTTTGCTAAATGCGTATATACAACAAGATCGACTTTATACTTAAATATAAGATTACTGAATTCTTCTAAATGCACTGTCGTTATGCAGCCATGGCTTTATATCACCTTCATCACGTTAAAGAAGGTTAACTAACTTAAATATGTTAAACTAATGATTTGAAGATTTTCGATATCGATTGCTAAATGTGTAAATACAAGGAAATCAACTATATACCTAAATATAAGATCACGGAATTCTTCCATATGCACTGCCGTTATACCGTAATGGCTTTATGTACACTTCAGTAAGAAAAATAAGGTTAATTAACTTAAATATGTTAAACTAATGAGTTGAACCATCTCGATATCGATTGCTAATGTGTATATACAACAAAATCGACTTTATACCTAAATATAAGATTACGGAATTCTTCTAAATGCACTGCCGTAGAAGGTTAATTAACTTAAAAATTTTAAACTAATGATTTGAAGCATTTCGTTATCGATTGCTAAATGTGTATGTACAACAAAATCGACTTTATACCTAAATATAAGATTACGGAATTCTTCTAAATGCACTGCCGTTATGCCGCCATGGCTTTAAGCCAACTTCAGATCGTTAAAGAAGGTTTATTAACTTAAATATGTTAAACTAATGAGTTGAACCATCTCGATATCGATTGCTAATGTGAATATACAAAAAATCGACTTTATACCTAAATATAAGATAACGGAATTCATATAAATATACTGCCGTTATGCCGTTATGGCTTTATGTAAACTTTAGTAAGATAAAGAAGGTTAATTTACTTAAATATGCTAAACCAGTTATCTGAAGCATTTCGATATCGATTGCTAATGTGTAAATACAAGAAAATCGACTTTATACCTAAATATAAGATCACGGAATTCTTCCAAATGCACTGCCGTTATACCGTTATGGCTTTATGTACACTTCAAAGAGAAAAATAAGGTTAATTAACTTAAATATGTTAAACTAATGAATTGAACCATCTCGATATCGATTGCTTATGTGTATATACAACAAAATCGACTTTATACCTAAATATAAGATTACGGAATTCTTCTACATGCACTGCCGTTATGCCGCCATGGCTTTATATATACTTCAATACGTTAAAGAAGGTTAATTAACTTAAATATGTTAAACTAATGATTTTAAGCATTTCGATATCGATTGCTAAATGCGTATGTACAACAAAATCGACTTTATACCTAAATATAAGATAACGGAATTCATATAAATATACTGCCGTTATGCCGTTATGGCTTTATGTAAACTTTATTAAGATAAAGAAGGTTAATTAACTTAAATATGCTAAACCAGTTATTTGAAGCATTTCGATATATATTGTTAAATGTGTAAATACAAGAAAATCGACTTTATACCTAAATATAAGATTACGGAGTTCTTCCAAATGCACTGCCGTTATACCGTTATGGCTTTATGTACAATTCAGTAAGAAAAATAAGGTTAATTAACTTAAATAAGTTAAACTAATGAGTTGAACCATCTCGATATCGATTGCTAATGTGTATATACAACAAAATCGACTTTATACCTAAATATAAGATTACGGAATTCTTCTAAATGCACTGCCGTAGAAGGTTAATTAACTTAAATTTTTTAAACTAATGATTTGAAGCATTTCGATATCGATTGCTAAATGTGTATATACAAGAAAATCGACTTTATACATAAATATAAGATTACGGAATTCTTCTAAATGCACTGCCGTTATGCCGCCATGGCTTTAAGCCAACTTCAGATCGTTAAAGAAGGTTTATTTACTTAAATATGTTTAACTTATGAGTTGAAACATCTCGATATCGATTGCTAATGTGTATATACAACAAAATCGACTTTATACCTAAATATAAGATTACGGAATTCTTCCAAATGCACTGCCGTTATACCGTTATGGCTTTACGTAAACTTCAGTAAGAAAAATAAGGTTAATTAACTTAAATATTTTAAACTACTGATTTGAAGCATCTCGATATCGATTGCTAAATGTGCAAATACGACAAAATCGACATTATACCTAAATATAAGATTACGGAACTCTTCGAAATGCACAGCCGTTATGCCGTTAAGGCTTTTGTAGACTTCAGTATTATAAAGTGCGTTAATTAACTCAAATATGTTAAACTAATGATTTGAAGCATTTCGATATCGATTGCTAAATGTGTATGTACAAGAAAATCGATTTTATACCTAAGTAAAAGATTACGGAAGTCACCCAAATATACTGTCGTTATGCCGCCATGGCTTTATATCAACTTCAATACGTTAAAGAAGGTTAATTAACTTAAATTTGTTAAACTAATGATTTGAGGCATTTCGATATCGCTTGCAAAATGTGTATATATAAGAAAATCGACTTTATTCCTAAATATAAGACTACGGAATTCTTCCAAATGTACTGTCGTTATGCCGCCATGGCTTTATATCAACTTCAATACGTTAAAGAAGGTTAATTAACTTAAATTTGTTAAACTAATGATTTGAGGCATTTCGATATCGCTTGCAAAATGTGTATGTAAAAGAAAATCGAATTTATACCTAAACATAAGATTACGGAATTCTTCCAAATGTACTGTCGTTATGCCGCCATGACTTTATGTCACCTTCATTACGATAAAGAAGGCTAATTAACTTAAATATGTTAAACTAATGATTTGAAGCATTTCGATATCGATTGCTAAATATGTATATACGAGAAAATCGACTTTATACCTAAATATAAGATTACGGAATTCTTCTAAATGCACTGTCGTTATGCCGCCATGGCTTTATATCAACTTCAATACGTTAAAGAAGATTAATTAACTTAAATATGTTAAACTAATAATTTGAAGCAATTCAAAATCGTTTGCTATATTTGTATGTACAACAAAATCGACTTTATACCTCAATATAAGATAACGGAATTCATATAAATATACTGCCGTTATGCCGTTATGGCTTTATGTAAACTTCAGTAAGATAAAGAAGGTTAATTAACTTAAATATGCTAAGCCAGTTATTTGAAGCATTTCTATATCGATTGCAAAATGTGTGTATACAAGAAAATCGAATTTATGCCTAAATATAAGACTACGGAATTCTTCCAAATGCAGTGCCGTTATGGCTTTATGTCAACTTCAGTTCGCTAAAGGAGGTTTATTAACATAAATATGTTACACTATTGATTTGAAGCATTTCGATATCGATTGCGAAATGTGTATGTACAACAAAATCGACTTTATACCTAAATATAGGATAACGGATTTCATATAAATATACTGCCGTTATGGCTTTATGTAAACTTCAGTAAGATAAAAAGGTTTAATTAACTTAAATATGCTAAACCAGTTATTGGAAGCATTTCGATATCGTTTGCTAAATGCGCATATACAACAAGATCGACTTTATACCTAAATATAAGATTACTGAATTCTTCTAAATGCACTGTCGTTATGCAGCCATGGCTCTTTTATCACCTTCATCACGTTAAAGAAGGTTAACTAACTTAAATATGTTAAACTAATGATTTGAAGATTTTCGATATCGATTGCTTAATGTGTAAATACAAGGAAATCAACTATATACCTAAATATAAGATCACGGAATTCTTCCAAATGCACTGCCGTTATACCGTAATGGCTTTATGTACACTTCAGTAAGAAAAATAAGGTTAATTAACTTAAATATGTTAAACTAATGAGTTGAACCATCTCGATATCGATTGCTAATGTGTATATACAACAAAATCGACTTTATACCTAAATATAAGATTACGGAATTCTTCTAAATGCACTGCCGTAGAAGGTTAATTAACTTAAATATTTTAAACTAATGATTTGAAGCATTTCGTTATCGATTGCTAAATGTGTATATACAACAAAATCGACTTTATACCTAAATATAAGATTACGGAATTCTTCTAAATGCACTGCCGTTATGCCGCCATGGCTTTAAGCCAACTTCAGATCGTTAAAGAAGGTTTATTAACTTAAATATGTTAAACTAATGAGTTG
>CM050324.1:12472123-12488846 GCA_027475135.1 Bactrocera correcta | reverse complement strand
CACTTCAGTAAGAAAAATAAGGTTAACTAACTTAAATATGTTAAACTAATGATTTGAAGCATTTCGATATCGATTGCTAAATGCTTATATACAAGAAAATCGACTTTATACTTAAATATAAGATTACGGAATTCTTCCAAATGCACTGTCGTTATGCCGCCATGGCTTTATATCAACTTCAATACGTTAAAGAAGGTTATTTAACTTAAATATGTTAAACTAATGATTTGAAGCATTTCGATATCGATTGCTAAATGTGTATGTACAACAAAATCGACTTTATACCTAAATATAAGATTACGGAATTCTTCTACATGCACTGCCGTTATGCCGCCATGGCTTTATATCAACTTCAATACGTTAAAGAAGGTTAATTAACTTAAATATGTTAAACTAATGATTTGAAGCATTTCGTTATCGATTGCTAAATGTGTATATACAAGAAAATCGACTTTATACCTAAATATAAGATTACGGAATTCTTCTAAATGCACTGCCGTTATGCCGCCATGGCTTTAAGCCAACTTCAGATTGTTAAAGAAGGTTTATTAACTTAAATATGTTAAACTAATGAGTTGAACCATCTCGATATTGATTGCTAATGTGTATATACAACAATCGACTTTATACCTAAATATAAAATTACAACATTACGGAATTCTTCTAAATGCACTGCCGTTATACCGTTAAGGCTTTATGTAGTCTTCAGTATGCTAAAAAATGTTTATTAATTTAATATGTTAAACTTATGATTTGAAGCATTTCGATATCGATATCTAAAAGTGTATATACAAGAAAATCGATTTTATGCCTAAATATAAGATTACGGAATTCTTCTAAATGCACTGCCGTTACGCCGCCATGGCTTTATATCACCTTCATTACGTTAAAGAAGGTTAACTAACTTAAATATGTTAAACTAATGATTTGAAGCATTTCGATATCGATTGCTAAATGTGTATGTACAACAAAATCGACTTTATACCTAAATACAAGAAAACGGAATTCATATAAATATACTGCCGTTATGCTGTTATGGCTTTATGTAAAGTTCAGTAAGATAAAGAAGGTTGATTAACTTAAATATGTTAAACTAATGAATATTTAAGAAAATCGACTTTATACATAAATACACGATAACGGAATTCTTCTAATTGCACTGCCGTTATGCCGTTATGGCTTTATATCAACTTCAATACGTTAAAGAAGGTTTTTTAACTTAAATATGTTAAACCAGTTATTTGAAGTATTTCGATATCGATTGCTTAATGCGTATATAAAAGAAAATCGACTTTATACCTAAACATAAGATTACGGAATTCTTCTAAATGCACTGTCGTTATGCCGCCATGGCTTTATATCAACTTCAATACGTAAAAGAAGGTTAACTAACTTAAATATGTTAAACGAATGATTTGCAGCATTTCGATATCGATAGCTAAATGCTTATATACAAGAAAATCGACTTTTTACTTAAATATAAGATTACGGAATTCTTCCAAATGCACTGTCGTTATGCCGCCATGGCTTTATATCAACTTCAATACGTTAAAGAAGGTTAATTCCCTTAAATATGTTAAACTAATGATTTGAAGCATTTCGATATCGATTGCTAGATGCGTATATACAACAAAATCGTAATGCCGCCATGGCTTTATATCACCTTCATTACGGTAAAGAAGGTTAATTCCCTTAAATATGTTAAACTAATAATTTGAAGCATTTCGATATCGATTGCTAGATGCGTATATACAACAAAATCGACTTTATACCTAAATATAAGATTACGGAATTCTTCTAAATGCACTGTCGTTATGCCGCCATGGCTTTATATCACCTTCATTACGGTAAAGAAGGTTTATTAACTTAAATATGTGAAACTAATGATTTGAAGCATTTCGATATCGCTTGCTAAATGTGTATATAGAACAAAATCGACCTTATACCTCAATATAAGATTACGGAATTCTTCCAAATCTACTGTCGTTATGCCGCCATGGCTTTATATCACCTCCATTACGGTAAAGAAGGTTAATTCCCTTAAATATGTTAAACTAATGATTTGAAACATTTCGATATCGATAGCTAGATGCCTTTAAACCTAAATATAAGATAACGGAATTCTTCTAAATGCACTGCCGTTATGCCCCCATGGCCTTAAGCCAACTTCAGTTCGTTAAAGAAGGTTAATTTACTTAAATATGTTAAACTAATGATTTGAAGCATTTCGTTATCGATTGCTAAATGTGAATATTTAAGAAAATTGACTTTATGCCTAAATATAAGATTACGGAATTCTTCTAAATGCACTGTCGTTATGCCGCCATGGCTTTATATCACCTTCATTACGTTAAAGAAGGTTAGCGAACTTAAATATGTTAAACGAATGATTTGAAGCATTTTGATATCGATAGCTAAATGTGTATATACAAAATCGACTTTATACCTAAATATAAGATTACGGAATTCTTCTAAATGCACTGCCGTTATGCCGCCATGGCTTTAAGCCAACTTCAGATTGTTAAAGAAGGTTTATTAACTTAAATATGTTAAACGAATGATTTGAAGAATTTCGATATCGATAGCTAAATGTGTATATACAAGAAAATAGACTGTTTACCTAAATATAAGATTACGGAATACTTCCAAATGCACTGCCGTTATACCGTTATGGCTTTACGTACACTTCAGTACGAAAAATAAGGTTAATTAACTTAAATATGTTAAAGTAATGAGTTGAACCATCTCGATATCGATTGCTTATGTGCATATACAACAAAATAGACTTTATACCTAAATATAAGATTACGGAATTCTTCTACATGCACTGCCGTTATGCCGCCATGGCTTTATATCAACTTCAATACGTTAAAGAAGGTTAATTAACTTAAATATGTTAAACTAATGAGTTGAATCATCTCGATATTGATTGCTTATGTGTATATACAACAAAATCGACTTTATACCTAAATATAAAATTATAACATTACGGAATTCTTCTAAATGCACTGCCATTATACCGTTAAGGCTTTATGTAGTCTTCAGTATGCTAAAAAATGTTTATTAATTTAATATGTTAAACTTATGATTTGAAGCATTTCGATATCGATATCTAAAAGTGTATATACATGAAAATCGATTTTATGCCTAAATATAAGATTACGGAATTCTTCTAAATGCACTGCCGTTACGCCGCCATGGCTTTATATCACCTTCATTACGTTAAAGAAGGTTAACTAACTTAAATATGTTAAACTAATGATTTGAAGCATTTCGATATCGATTGCTAACTGTGTATGTACAGCAAACTCGACTTTTTACCTAAATATAAGATTACGGAATTCTTCCAAATCAACTGTCGTTATGCCGTTATGGTTTTATGTTAACTTCAGTTCGTTAAAGAAGGTTTTTTAACTTAAATATGTTAAATTAGTTATTTGAAGCATTTCGATATCGATTGCTTAATGCATATATAAAAGAAAATCGACTTTATACCTTAATATAAGATTACGGAATTCTTCTAAATGCACTGCCGTTATGCTGCCATGGCTTTACATCAACTTCAATACGTTAAAGAAGGTTAATTAACTTAAATATGTTAAACTAATGATTTGAAGCATTTCGATATCGATTGCTAGATGCGTATATACAAAAAAATCGACTTTATACCTAAATATAAGATTACGGCATTCTTCTAAATGCACTGTCGTTATGCTGCCATGGATTTATATCACCTTCATTACGGTAAAGAAGGTTAACAAACTTAAATATGTTAAACTAATGATTTGAAGCATTTCGATATCGATTGCTAGATGCCTTTAAACCTAAATATAAGATAACGGAATTTTTCTAAATGCACTGCCGTTATGCCGCCATGGCTACATGCCAACTTCAGATCGCTTAAGAAGGTTTATTAACAAAAATATGTTAAACTAATGAGTTGAAGCATCTCGATATCGATCGCTTAATGTGTATATACAAGAAAATCGACTTTTTACATAAATATAAGATTACGGAATTCTTCCAAATCTACTGTCGTTATGCCGTTATGGTTTTATGTTAACTTCAGTTCGTTAAAGAAGGTTTTTTAACTTAAATATGTTAAATTAGTTATTTGAAGCATTTCGATATCGATTGCTTAATGCATATATAAAAGAAAATCGACTTTATACCTTAATATAAGATTACGGAATTCTTCTAAATGCACTGCCGTTTTGCTGCCATGGCTTTACATCAACTTCAATACGTTAAAGAAGGTTAATTAACTTAAATATGTTAAACTAATGATTTGAAGCATTTCGATATCGATTGCTAAATGTGTATGTACAACAAACTCGACTTTTTACCTAAATATAAGATTACGGAATTCTTCTAAAGGCACTGCCGTTATGCCGCCATGGCTTTAAGCCAACTTCCGTTCGTTAAAGAAGGTTTATTAACTTAAATATGTTAAACTAATGATTTGAAGCATTTCGATATCGATAGCTAAATGTGTATATACAAGAAAATCGAATTTATACCTAAACATAAGATTACGGAATTCTTCCAAATGTACTGTCGTTATGCCGCCATGGCTTTATGTCACCTTCATTACGTTAAAGAAGGCTATTTAACTTAAATATGTTAAACTAATGATTTGAAGCATTTCGATATCGATTGCTAAATGCGTATATACAACAAAATCGGCTTTATACCTAAATATAAGATTACGGAATTCTTCTAAATGTACTGTCGTTATGCCGCCATGGCTTTACGCCAACTTCCGTTCGTTAAAGAAGGTTTGTTAACTTAAATATGTTAAACTAATGATTTGAAGCATTTCGATATCGATAGCTAAATGTGTATATACAAGAAAATCGACTTTATACCTAAATATAAGATAACGGAATTCTTCTAAGTGCACTGCCGTTATGCCGCCATGGATATATGCCAACTTCAGATCGTTAAAGAAGGTTTATTAACATAAATATGTTAACCTAATGAGTTGAAGCATCTCGATATCGATCGCTAAATGTGTATATACAAGAAAATCGACTTTTTACATAAATATAAGACTACGGGATTCTACTAAATGCACTGTCGTTATGCCGCCATGGCTTTATATCACCTTCATTACGTTAAAGAAGGTTAACTAACTTAAATATGTTAAACTAATGATTTGAAGCATTTCGATATGGATTGGTAAATGTGTACATACAAGAAAATAGACTTTTTACCTAAATATAAGATTACGGAATTCTTCTAAATGCACTGGCGTTATACCGTTTTGGCTTTATGTATACTTCAGTAAGATAACGAAGGTTAACGAACTTAAATATGTTAAACGAATGATTTGAAGAATTTCGATATCGATAGCTAAATGTGTATATACAAGAAAATAGACTTTTTACCTAAATATAAGATTACGGAATACTTCCAAATGCACTGGCGTTATACCGTTTTGGCTTTATGTAAACTTCAGTAAGATAACGAAGGTTAATTAACTTAAATATGTTAAACTAATGATTTGAAGCATTTCGATATCGATTGCTAAATGCGTATATACAACAAAATCGGCTTTATACCTAAATATAAGATTACGGAATTCTTCTAAATGTACTGTCGTTATGCCGCCATGGCTTTATATCAACTTCAATACGTTAAAGAAGGTTAATTAACTTAAATATGTTAAACTAATGATTGGAAGCATTTCGTTATCGACAGCTGAATGTGTATATACAAGAAAATCGACTTTATACCTAAATATAAGATTACGGAATTCTTCTAAATGCACTGTCGTTATGCCGCCGTGGCCTTAAGCCAACTTCAGTTCGTTAAAGAAGGTTAGTTTACTTAAATATGCTAAACCAGTTATTTGATGCATTTCGATATCGATTGCTTAATGTGTAAATACAAGAAAATCGACTTTATACCTAAATATAAGATAACGGATTTTTTCTAAATGCACTGCCGTTATACCGTTATGGCTTTACGTACACTTCAGTAAGAAAAATAAGGTTAATTAACTTAAATATGTTAAACTAATGAGTTGAACCATCTCGATATCGATTGCTTATGTGTATATACAACAAAATCGACTTTATACCTAAATATAAGATTACGGAATTCTTCTACATGCACTGCCGTTATGCCGCCATGGCTTTATATATACTTCAATACGTTAAAGAAGGTTAATTAACTTAAATATGTTAAACTAATGATTTGAAGCATTTCGTTATCGATTGCTAAATGTGTATATACAAGAAAATCGACTTCATACCTAAATATAAGGTTACGGAATTCCTCTAAATGCACTGCCGTTATGCCGCCATGGCTTTAAGCCAACTTCAAATTGTTAAAGAAGGTTTATTAACTTAAATATGTTAAACTAATGAGTTGCACCATCTCGATATTGATTGCTAATGTGTATATGCAACAAAATGGACTTTATACCTAAATATAAAATTATAACATTACGGAATTCTTCTAAATGCACTGCCGTTATACCGTCAAGGCTTTATGAAGTCTTCAGTATGCTAAAAATGTTTATTAACTTAATATGTGAGCCTTATGATTTGAAGCATTTCGATATCGATATCTAAAAGTGTATACACAAGAATATCGATTTTATGCCTAAATATAAGATAACTTCAATATAATAATATCAATTCAATATAATTCATATAAATATACTGCCGTTATGCCGTTATGGCTTTATGTAAAGTTCAGTAAGATAAAGAAGGTTAATTAACTTAAATATGTTAAACTAATGAATATTTAAGAAAATCGACTTTATACATAAATACACGATAACGGAATTCTTCTAAATGCACTGCCGTTATGCCGTTATGGCTTTATGTTAACTTCAGTTCGTTAAAGAAGCTTTTTTAACTTAAATATGTTAAACCAGTTATTTGAAGTATTTCGATATCGATTGCTTAATGCATATATAAAAGAAAATCGACTTTATACCTAGATATAAGATTACGGAATTCTTCCAAATGTACTGTCGTTATGCCGCCATGGCTTTATATCAACTTCAATTTGTTAAAGAAGGTTAATTAACTTAAATTTGTTAAACTAATGATTTGAAGCATTTCGATATCGCTTGCTAAATGTGTATGTAAAAGAAAATCGAATTTATACTTAAACATAAGATTACGGAATTCTTCCAAATGTACTGTCGTTATGCCGCCATGGCTTTTTGTCACCTTCATTACGTTAAAGAAGGCTATTTAACTTAAATATGTTAAACTAATGATTTGAAGCATTTCGATATCGATTGCTAAATGCGTGGATACAACAAAATCGGCTTTATACCTAAATATAAGATTACGGAATTCTTCTAAATGTACTGTCGTTATGCCGCCATGGCTTTATATCAACTTCAATACGTTAAAGAAGGTTAACTAACTTAAATATGTTAAACAAATGATTTGCAGCATTTCGATATCGATAGCTGAATGCGTATATACAAGAAAATCGACTTTTTACTTAAATATAAGATTACGGAATTCTTCCAAATGCACTGCCGTTATACCGCTTTGGCTTTATGTAAACTTCAGCAAGATAAAGAAGGTTAATTAACTTAAATATGTTAAACTAATGATTTAAAGCATTTCGATATCGATTGCTTAATGTGTATATACAAGAAAATCGACTTTATACCTAAATATATGATAACGGAATTCTTCTACATGCACAGTCGTTATGCTGCCATGGATTTATATCACCTTCATTACGGTAAAGAAGGTTAACTAACTTAAATATGTTAAACTAATGATTTGAAGCATTTCGATATCGATTGCTAAATGTGTATGTACAACAAACTCGACTTTTTACCTAAATATAAGATTACGGAATTCTTCCAAATCTACTGTCGTTATGCCGTTATGGCTTTATGTTAACTTCAGTTCGTTAAAGAAGGTTTTTTAACTTAAATATGTTAAATTAGTTATTTGAAGCATTTCGATATCGATTGCTAAATGCATATATAAAAGAAAATCGACTTTATACCTTAATATAAGATTACGGAATTCTTCTAAATGCACTGCCGTTATGCTGCCATGGCTTTACATCAACCTCAATACGTTAAAGAAGGTTAATTAACTTAAATATGTTAAACTAATGATTTGAAGCATTCCGATATCGATTGCTAGATGCGTATATACAAAAAAATTGACTTTATACCTAAATATAAGATTACGGCATTCTTCTAAATGCACTGTCGTTATGCTGCCATGGATTTATATCACCTTCATTACGGTAAAGAAGGTTAACAAACTTAAATATGTTAAACTAATGATATGAAGTATTTCGATATCGATTGCTAAATGTGTATGTACAACAAACTCGACTTTTTACCTAAATATAAGATTACGGAATTCTTCCAAATCTACTGTCGTTATGCCGTTATGGCTTTATGTTAACTTCAGTTCGTTAAAGAAGGTTTTTTAACTTAAATATGTTAAATTAGTTATTTGAAGCATTTCGATATCGATAGCTAAATGTGTATATAAAGAAAATCGACTTTATACCTTAATATAAGATTACGGAATTCTTCTAAATGTACTGTCGTTATGCCGCCATGGCTTTAAGCCAACTTCCGTTCGTTAAAGAAGGTTTATTAACTTAAATATGTTAAACTAATGATTTGAAGCATTTCGATATCGATTGCTAAATGTGTATATACAACAAAATCGACCTTATACCTAAACATAAGATTACGGAATTCTTCTAAATGCACTGCCGTTATGACGCCATGGCCTTAAGCCAACTTCAGTTCGTTAAAGAAGGTTTATTAACTTAAATATGTTAAACCAGTTATTTGAAGCATTTCGATATCGCTTGCTAAATGTGTATATACAATAAAATCGACCTTATACCTAAATATAAGATTACGGAATTCTTCCAAATCTACTGTCGTTATGCCGCCATGGCTTTATATCACCTTCATTACGGTAAAGAAGGTTAATTCCCTTAAATATGTTAAACTAATGATTTGAAGCATTTCGATATCGATTGCTAGATGCGTATATACAACAAAATCGACTTTATACCTAAACGTAAGGTTACGGAATTCTTCCAAATGTACTGCCGTTATGGCGCCATGGCTTTATGTCACCTTCATTACGTTAAAGAAGGGTATTTAACTTAAATATGTTAAACTAATGATTTGAAGCATTTCGTTATCGATTGCTAAATGTTTATATACAAGAAAATCGACTTTATACCTAAATATAAGATTACGGAATTCTTCTAAATGCACTGTCGTTATGCCGCCATGGCTTTATATCACCTTCATTACGTTAAAGAAGGTTAACTAACTTAAATATGTTAAACGAATGATTTGAAGGATTTCGATATCGATATCTAAATGTGTATATAAAAGAAAATCGATTTTATACCTAAATATAAGATTAGGGAATTCTTCCAAATGCACTGCCGTTATACCGTTATAGCTTTACGTACACTTCAGTAGGAAAAATAAGGTTAATTAACTTAAATATGTTAAACTAATGATTTAAAGCATTTCGATATCGATTGCTAAATGTGTATATACAAGAAAATCGACCTTATACTTAAATATAAGATTACGGAATTCTTCCAAATGTACTGTCGTTATGCCGCCATGGCTTTATGCCACCTTCATTACGTTAAAGAAGGCTATTTAACTTAAATATGTTAAACTAATGATTTGAAGCATTTCGATATCGATTGCTAAATGCGTATATACAACAAAATCGGCTTTATACCTAAATATAAGATTACGGAATTCTTCTAAATGTACTGTCGTTATGCCGCCATGGCTTTATATCAACTTCAATACGTTAAAGAAGGTTAATTAACTTAAATATGTTAAACTAATGATTGGAAGCATTTCGATATCGACAGCTGAATGTGTATATACAAGAAAATCGACTTTATACCTAAATATAAGATTACGGAATTCTTCTAAATGCACTGTCGTTATGCCGCCATGGCCTTAAGCCAACTTCAGTTCGTTAAAGAAGGTTAGTTTACTTAAATATGCTAAACCAGTTATTTGATGCATTTCGATATCGATTGCTTAATGTGTAAATACAAGAAAATCGACTTTATACCTAAATATAAGATAACGGATTTTTTCCAAATGCACTGCCGTTATACCGTTATGGCTTTACGTACACTTCAGTAGGAAAAATAAGGTTAATTAACTTAAATATGTTAAACTAATGATTTAAAGCATTTCGATATCGATTGCTAAATGTGTATATACAAGAAAATCGACCTTATACTTAAATATAAGATTAGGGAATTCTTCCAAATGCACTGCCGTTATACCGTTATGGCTTTACGTACACTTCAGTAGGAAAAATAAGGTTAATTAACTTAAATATGTTAAACTAATGAGTTGAACCATCTCGATATCGATTGCTAATGTGTATTTACAACAAAATCGACTTTATACCTAAATATAAGATTACGGAATTCTTCTACATGCACTGCCGTTATGCCGCCTTGGCTTTATATCAACTTCAATACGTTAAAGAAGGTTAATTAACTTAAATATGTTAAACTAATGATTTGAACCATCTCGATATTGATTGCTAATGTGTATATACAACAAAATCGACTTTATACCTAAATATAAAATTATAACATTACGGAATTCTTCTAAATGCACTGCCGTTATACCGTTAAGGCTTTATGTAGTCTTCAGTATGCTAAAAAATGTTTTTTACTTAATATGTTAAACTTATGATTTGAAGCATTTCGATATCGATAGCTAAAAGTGTATATACAAGAAAATCGATTTTATGCCTAAATATAATATTACGGAATTCTTCTAAATGCACTGCCGTTATGCCGCCATTGCTTTATATCACCTTCATTACGTTAAAGAAGGTTAACTAACTTAAATATGTTAAACTAATGATTTGAAGCATTTCGATATCGATTGCTAAATGTGTATGTACAACAAAATCGACTTTATACCTAAATATAAAATAACGGAATTCATATAAATATACTGCCGTTATGCCGTTATGGCTTTATGTAAAGTTCAGTAAGATAAAGAAAGTTAATTAACTTAAATATGTTAAACTAAAGAATATTTAAGAAAATCGACTTTATACATAAATACACGATAACGGAATTCTGCTAAATGCACTGCCGTTATGCCGTTATGGCTTTATGTTAACTTCAGTTCGTTAAAGAAGGTTTTTTAACTTATATATGTTAAACCAGTTATTTGAAGCATTTCGATATCGATTGCTTAATGCATATATAAAAGAAAATTGACTTTATACCTAGATATAAGATTACGGAATTCTTCTAAATGCACTGCCGTTATGCTGCCATGGCTTTATATCACCTTCATTACGTTAAAGAAGGTTAACTAACTTAAATATGTTAAACTAATGATTTGAAGCATTTCGATATCGATTGCTAAATGTGTATGTACAACAAAATCGACTTTATACCTAAATATAAGATAACGGAATTCATATAAATATACTGCCGTTATGCCGTTATGGCTTTATGTAAAGTTCAGTAAGATAAAGAAGGTTAATTAACTTAAATATGTTAAACTAAAGAATATTTAAGAAAATCGACTTTATACATAAATACACGATAACGGAATTCTTCTAAATGCACTGCCGTTATGCCGTTATGGCTTTATGTTAACTTCAGTTCGTTAAAGAAGGTTTTTTAACTTAAATATGTAACTGGTTTAACATTTATAAAAGAAAATCGACTTTATACCTAAATATAAGATTACGGAATTCTTCTAAATGCACTGCCGTTATGCTGCCATAGCTTTACATCAACTTCAATACGTTAAAGAAGGTTAATTAACTTAAATATGTTAAACTAATGATTTGAAACATTTCGATATCGATTGCTAGATGCGTATATACAAAAAAATCGACTTTATACCTAAATATAAGATTACGGCATTCTTCTAAATGCACTGTCGTTATGCCGCCATGGCTTTATATCACCTTCATTACGTTAAAGAAGGTTAACTAACTTAAATATGTTAAACGAATGATTTGAAGCATTTCGATATCGATTGCTAAATGTGTACGTACAACAAACTCGACTTTTTACCTAAATATAAAATTACGGAATTCTTCTAAATGCACTGCCGTTATGCCGCCATCGCTTTAAGCCAACTTCCGTTCGTTAAAGAAGGTTTATTAACTTAAATATGTTAAACTAATGATTTGAAGCATTTCGATATCGATAGCTAAATGTGTATATACAAGAAAATCGAATTTATACCTAAACATAAGATTACGGAATTCTTCCAAATGTACTGTCGTTATGCCGCCATGGCTTTATGTCACCTTCATTACGTTAAAGAAGGCTATTTAACTTAAATTTGTTAAACTAATGATTTGAAGCATTTCGATATCGATTGGTAAATGCGTATATATAACAAAATCGGCTTTATACCTAAATATAAGATTACGGAATTCTTCTAAATGTACTGTCGTTATGCCGCCATGGCTTTATATCAACTTCAATACGTTAAAGAAGGTTAACTAACTTAAATATGTTAAACGAATGATTTGCAGCATTTCGATATCGATAGCTGAATGCGTATATGCAAGAAAATCGACTTTTTACTTAAATATAAGATTACGCAATTCTTCCAAATGCACTGCCGTTATACCGCTTTGGCTTTATGTAAACTTCAGTAAGATAAAGAAGGTTAACTAACTTAAATATGTTAAACTAATGATTTGAAGCATTTCGATATCGATTGCTAAATGTGTATGTACAACAAACTCGACTTTTTACCTAAATTTAAGATTACGGAATTCTTCTAAATGCACTGATGTTATGCCGCCATCGCTTTAAGCCAACTTCCGTTCGTTAAAGAAGGTTTATTAACTTAAATATGTTAAACTAATGATTTGAATTTATACCTAAACATAAGATTACGGAATTCTTCCAAATGTACTGTCGTTATGCCGCCATGGCTTTATATCAACTTCAATACGTTAAAGAAGGTTAATTCCCTTAAATATGTTAAACTAATGATTTGAAGCATTTCGATATCTTTTGCTAGATGCGTATATACAAAAAAATCGACTTTGTACCTAAATATAAGATTACGGAATTCTTCTAAATGCACTGTCGTTATGCCGCCTTGGCTTTATATCACCTCCATTACGGTAAAGAAGGTTAACTAACTTAAATATGTTAAACTAATGATTTGAAGCATTTCGATATCGATTGCTAAATGTGTATGTACAACAAAATCTACTTTATACCTAAATATAAGATAACGGAATTCATATAAATATACTGCCGTTATTGCTTTATGTTAACTTCAGTTCGTTAAAGAAGGTTTATTAACTTAAATATGTTAAACCAGTTATTTGAAGCATTTCGATATCGCTTGCTAGATGCGTATATACAACAAAATCGACCTTATACCTAAACATAAGATTACGGAATTCTTCCAAATGCACTGCCGTTATGCCACCATGGCCTTAAGCCAACTTCAGTTCGTTAAAGAAGGTTTATTAACTTAAATATGTTAAACCAGTTATTTGAAGCACTTCGATATCGCTTGCTAAATGTGTATATACAACAAAATCGACCTTATACCTAAATATAAGATTACGGAATTCTTCCAAATCTACTGTCGTTATGCCGCCATGGCTTTATATCACCTTCATTACGGTAAAGAAGGTTAATTCCTTTAAATATGTTAAACTAATGATTTGAAGCATTTCGATATCGATTGCTAGATGCGTATATACAACAAAATGGACTTTATACCTAAACATAAAGTTACGGAATTCTTCCAAATGTACTGCCGTTATGCCGCCATGGCTTTATGTCACCTGCATTACGTTAAACAAGGCTATTTAACTTAAATATGTTAAACTAATGATTTAAAGCATTTCGTTATCGATTGCTAAATGTTTATATACAAGAAAATCGACTTTATACCTAAATATAAGATTACGGAATTCTTCTAAATGCACTGTCGTTATGCCGCCATGGCTTTATATCACCTTCGTTACGTTAAAGAAGGTTAACTAACTTAAATATGTTAAACGAATGATTTGAAGGATTTCGATATCGATATCTAAATGTGTATATAAAAGAAAATCGACTTTTTACCTAAATATAAAATTATAGCAATACGGAATTCTTCTAAATGCACTGCCGTTATGCCGTTAAGGCGTTAAAGCGTTTGTAGACTTCAGTAAGGTAAAGGGGGTTAATTAACTTATATATGTTAAACGAATGATTTGGAGCATTTCGATGTCGATAGCTAAATGTGTATATACAAGAAAATCGACTTTATACCTAAATATAAAATTATAGCAATACGCAATTCTTCTAAATGCACTGCCGTTATACCGTTAAGGCTTTATGTAGACTTTAGTATGCTAAAAAATGTTTATTAACTTAATATGTTAAACTTATGATTTGAAGCATTTCGATATCGATAGCTAAATGTGTATATACAAGAAAATCGACTTTATACCTAAATATAAGATTACGGAATTCTTCTAAATGCACTGCCGTTATGCCGCCATGGCTTTAAGCCAACTTCCGTTCGTTAAAGAAGGTTTATTAACTTAAATATGTTAAAGTAATGCATTTGAAGCATTTCGATATTGATTGCTAAATGTGTGTATACAAGAAAATCAACTTTATACATAAATATAAGACTACGGAATTCCTCCAAATGTATTGTCGTTACGCTGCCATGGCTTTACATCAACTCCAATACGTTAAACAAGGTAAATTAACTTAAATATCTTAAACTAATGGCTCTATATCACCTTCATTACGTTAAAGAAGGTTAACTAACTTAAATATGTTAAACGAATGATTTGAAGCATTTCGATATTGATAGCTAAATGTGTATATACAAGAAAATCGACTTTTTACCTAAATATAAAATTATAGCAATACGGAATTCTTCTAAATGCACTGTCGTTATACCGTTAAGGCTTTATGTAGACTTCAGTATGCTAAAAA
This sequence comes from Bactrocera correcta, assembly GCA_027475135.1. Taxonomy (NCBI): domain Eukaryota; kingdom Metazoa; phylum Arthropoda; class Insecta; order Diptera; family Tephritidae; genus Bactrocera; species Bactrocera correcta. The sequence continues at coordinate 12,473,867 of CM050324.1, read as the reverse complement.
ATGTTTATTAACTTAATATGTTAAACTATGCCGCTATGGCTTTATATCACCTTCATTACGTTAAAGAAGGTTAACTTACTTAAATATGTTAAACGAATGATTTGAAGCATTTCGATATCGATAGCTAAATGTGTATATACAAGAAAAGCGACTTTTTACCTAAATATAAAATTATAGCAATACGGAATTCTTCTAAGTGCACTGCCGTTATACCGTTAAGGCTTTATGTAGACTTCAGTATGCTAAAAAATGTTTATTAACTTAATATGTTAAACTTATGATTTGAAGCATTTCGATATCGATGGCTAAATGTGTATGTACAAGAAAATCGACTTTATACCTAATATAAGATTACGGAATTCTTCTAAATGCACTGCCGTTATGCCGCCATGGCTTTAAGCCAACTTCCGTTCGTTAAAGAAGGTTTATTAACTTAAATATGTTAAACTAATGATTTAAAGCATTTCGATATCGATTGCTAAATGTGTATATACAAGAAAATCGAACTTATACTTAAATATAAGATTAGGGAATTCTTCCAAATGCACTGCCGTTATACCGTTATGGCTTTACGTACACTTCAGTAGGAAAAATAAGGTTAATTAACTTAAATATGTTAAACTAATGAGTTAAACCATCTCGATATCGATTGCTAATGTGTATTTACAACAAAATCGACTTTATGCCTAAATATAAGATTACGGAATTCTTCTACATGCACTGCCGTTATGCCGCCATGGCTTTATATCAACTTCAATACGTTAAAGAAGGTTAATTAACTTAAATATGTTAAACTAATGATTTGAACCATCTCGATATTGATTGCTAATGTGTATATACAACAAAATCGACTTTATACCTAAATATAAAATTATAACATTACGGAATTCTTCTAAATGCACTGCCGTTATACCGTTAAGGCTTTATGTAGTCTTCAGTATGCTAAAAAATGTTTTTTACTTAATATGTTAAACTTATGATTTGAAGCATTTCGATATCGATAGCTAAAAGTGTATATACAAGAAAATCGATTTTATGCCTAAATATAATATTACGGAATTCTTCTAAATGCACTGCCGTTATGCCGCCATGGCTTTATATCACCTTCATTACGTTAAAGAAGGTTAACTAACTTAAATATGTTAAACTAATGATTTGAAGCATTTCGATATCGATTGCTAAATGTGTATGTACAACAAAATCGACTTTATACCTAAATATAAAATAACGGAATTCATATAAATATACTGCCGTTATGCCGTTATGGCTTTATGTAAAGTTCAGTAAGATAAAGAAAGTTAATTAACTTAAATATGTTAAACTAGAGAATATTTAAGAAAATCGACTTTATACATAAATACACGATAACGGAATTCTGCTAAATGCACTGCCGTTATGCCGTTATGGCTTTATGTTAACTTCAGTTCGTTAAAGAAGGTTTTTTAACTTATATATGTTAAACCAGTTATTTGAAGCATTTCGATATCGATTGCTTAATGCATATATAAAAGAAAATTGACTTTATACCTAGATATAAGATTACGGAATTCTTCTAAATGCACTGCCGTTATGCTGCCATGGCTTTATATCACCTTCATTACGTTAAAGAAGGTTAACTAACTTAAATATGTTAAACTAATGATTTGAAGCATTTCGATATCGATTGCTAAATGTGTATGTACAACAAAATCGACTTTATACCTAAATATAAGATAACGGAATTCATATAAATATACTGCCGTTA
>CM050324.1:12414152-12471123 GCA_027475135.1 Bactrocera correcta | reverse complement strand
CGGAATTCTTCTAAATGCACTGTCGTTATGCCGCCATGGCTTTATATCACCTTCATTACGTTAAAGAAGGTTAATTAACTTAAATATGTTAAACGAATGATTTGCAGCATTTCGATATCGATAGCTAAATGCGTATATACAAGAAAATCGACTTTTTACTTAAATATAAGATTACGGAATTCTTCCAAATGCACTGTCGTTATGCCGCCATGGCTTTATATCAACTTCAATACGTTAAAGAAGGTTAATTCCCTTAAATATGTTAAACTAATGATTTGAAGCATTTCGATATCGATTGCTAGATGCGTATATACAACAAAATCGACTTTATACCTAAATATAAGATTACGGAATTCTTCTAAATGCACTGTCGTTATGCCGCCATGGCTTTATATCACCTTCATTACGGTAAAGAAGGTTAACTAACTTAAATATGTTAAACTAATGATTTGAAGCATTTCGATATCGATTGCTAAATGTGTATGTACAACAAACTCGACTTTTTACCTAAATATAAGATAACGAAATTAATATAAATATACTGCCGTTATGCCGTTATTGCTTTATGTAAACTTCAGTAAAATACAGAAGGTTAATTAACTCAAATATGCTAAACCAGTTATTTGATGCATTTCGATATCGATTGCTAAATGTGTAAATACAAGAAAATCGACTTTATACCAAAATATAAGATAACGGAATTCTTCTACATGCACTGCCGTTATGCCGCCATAGCTTTATGCCAACTTCAGTTCGTTAAAGAAGGTTTATTAACTTAAATATGTTAAACTATTGATTTGAAGCATTTCGATATCGATAGCTAAATGTGTATATACAAGAAAATCGACTTTATACTTAAATATAAGATAACGGAATTCTTCTAAGTGCACTGCCGTTATGCCGCCATGGATATATGCCAACTTCAGATCGTTAAAGAAGGTTTATTAACATAAATATGTTAAACTAATGAGTTGAAGCATCTCGATATCGATCGCTAAATGTGTATATACAAGAAAACCGACTTTATACCTAATATAAGATTACGGAATTCTTCTAAATGCACTGCCGTTATGCTGCCATGGCTTTACATCAACTTCAATACGTTAAAGAAGGTTTATTAACTTAAATATGTTAAACTAATGATTTGAAGCATTTCGATATCGCTTGCTAAATGTGTATATACAACAAAATCGACCTTATACCTAAATATAAGATTACGGAATTCTTCCAAATCTACTGTCGTTATGCCGCCATGGTTTTATATCACCTTCATTACGGTTAAGAAGGTTAATTCCCTTAAATATGTTAAACTAATGATTTGAAGCATTTCGATATCGATTGCTAGATGCGTATATACAACAAAATCGACTTTATACCTAAACATAATATTACGGAATTCTTCTAAATGTAGTGCCGTTATGCCAACATGGCTTTATGTCACCTTCATTACGTTAAAGAAGGCGATTTAACTTAAATATGTTAAACTAATGATTTGAAGCATTTCGATATCGACTGCTAAATGTGTATGTACAATAAACTCGACTTTTTACCTAAATATAAGATTACGGATTAATACGTTAAAGAAGGTTAACTAACTTAAATATGTTAAACTAATGATTTGAAGCATTTCGATATCGATTGCTAAATGTGTGTGTACAACAAAATCGACTTTATACCTAAATATAAGATAACGAAATTCATATAAATATACTGCCGTTATGCCGTTATTGCTTTATGTAAACTTCAGTAAGATAAAGAAGGTTAATTAACTTAAATATGCTAAACCAGTTATTTGATGCATTTCGATATCGATTGCTAAATGTGTAAATACAAGAAAATCGACTTTATACCAAAATATAAGATAACGGAATTCTTCTACATGCACTGCCGTTATGCCGCCATAGCTTTATGCCAACTTCAGTTCGTTAAAGAAGGTTTATTAACTTAAATATGTTAAACTAATGATTTGAAGCATTTCGATATCGATAGCTAAATGTGTATATACAAGAAAATCGACTTTATACCTAAATATAAGATAACGGAATTCTTCTAAGTGCACTGCCGTTATGCCGCCATGGATATATGCCAACTTCAGATCGTTAAATAAGGTTTATTAACATAAATATGTTAAACTAATGAGTTGAAGCATCTCGATATCGATCGCTAAATGTGTATATACAAGAAAACCGACTTTATACCCAATACAAGATTACGGAATTCTTCTAAATGCACTGCCGTTATGCTGCCATGGCTTTACATCAACTTCAATACGTTAAAGAAGATTTATTAACTTAAATATGTTAAACTAATGATTTGAAGCATTTCGATATCGCTTGCTAAATGTGTATATACAACAAAATCGACCTTATACCTAAATATAAGATTACGGAATTCTTCCAAATCTACTGTCGTTATGCCGCCATGGCTTTATATCACCTTCATTACGGTAAAGAAGGTTAATTCCCTTAAATATGTTAAACTAATGATTTGAAGCATTTCGATATCGATTGCTTAATGTTTATATACAAGAAAATCGACTTTATACCTAAATATAAGATTACGGAATTCTTCTAAATGCACTATCGTTATGCCGCCATGGCTTTATGTCACCTTCATTACGTTAAAGAAGGCTATTTAACTTAAATATGTTAAACTAATGATTTGAAGCATTTCGTTATCGATTGCTAAATGTTTATATACAAGAAAATCGACTTTATACTTAAATATAAGATAACGGAATTCTTCTAAATGCACTGTCGTTATGCCGCCATGGCTTTATATCACCTTCATTACGTTAAAGAAGGTTAACTAACTTAAATATGTTAAACGAATGATTTGAAGGATTTCGATATCGATACCTAAATGTGTATATAAAAGAAAATCGACTTTATACCTAAATATAAGATTAGGGAATTCTTCCAAATGCACTGCCGTTATACCGTTATGGCTTTACGTACACTTCAGTAGGAAAAATAAGGTTAATTAACTTAAATATGTTAAACTAATGAGTTGAACCATCTCGATATCGATTGCTAATGTGTATTTACAACAAAATCGACTTTACACCAAAATATAAGATAACGGAATTCTTCTACATGCACTTCGTTATGCCGCCATGGCTTTATATAGACTTCAATACGTTAAAGAAGGTTAACTAACTTAAATATGTTAAACTAAAGATTTGAAGCATTTCGATATCGATTGCTAAATGTGTATGTACAACAAACTCGACTTTTTACCTAAATATAAGATTACGGATTAATACGTTAAAGAAGGTTAACTAACTTAAATATGTTAAACTAATGATTTGAAGCATTTCGCTATCGATTGCTAAATGTGTATGTACAACAAAATCGACTTTACACCTAAATATAAGATAACGAAATTCATATAAATATACTGCCGTTATGCCGTTATTGCTTTATGTCAACTTCAGTAAGATAAAGAAGGTTAATTAACTTAAATATGCTAAACCAGTTATTTGATGCATTTCGATATCGATAGTTAAATGTGTATATACAAGAAAATCGACTTTCTACCAAAATATAGGATAACGGAATTCTTCTACATGCACTGCCGTTATGCCGCCATAGCTTTATGCCAACTTCAGTTCGTTAAAGAAGGTTTATTAACTTAAATATGTTAAACTAATGATTTGAAGCATTTCGATATCGATAGCTAAATGTGTATATACAAGAAAATCGACTTTATACCTAAATATAAGATAACGGAATTCTTCTAAGTGCACTGCCGTTATGCCGCCATGGATATAAGCCAACTTCAGATCGTTAAAGAAGGTTCATTAACATAAATATGTTAAATTTATGAGTTGAAGCATCTCGATATCGATCGCTAAATGTATATATACAAGAAAACCGACTTTATATCTAATATAAGATTACGGAATTCTTCTAAATGCACTGCCGTTATGCTGCCATGGCTTTATATCACCTTCATTACGTTAAAGAAGGTTATTTAACTTAAATATGTTAAACTAATGATTTGAAGCATTTCGATATCGATTGCTAAATGTGTTTTATACAACAAAATCGACTTTATACCTTTAAAAATAAGATTACGGAATTCTTCTAAATGCACTGTCGTTATGCCGCCATGGCTTTATATCACCTTCATTACGTTAAAGAAGGTTAACTTTAAATTAAATATGTTAAACGAATGATTTGAAGCATTTCGATATCGATAGCTAAATGTGTATATAAAAGAAAATCGACTTTATACCTAAATATAAGATTACGGGGAAATTTTTCCAAATGCACCCGCCGGGTTTTACCGCTATGGCTTTAAGCCAACTTCAGTTCGTAAAAGAAGGTTAATTAACTTAAATATGTTAAACTAATGAGTTTTAACCATTCGATATCGATTGCTAATGTGTATATTTCAACAAAATCGACTTTACACCTAAATATAAGATTACGGAATTCTTCTAAATGCACTGCCGTTATGCCGCCATGGCTTTATATAACTTCAATACGTTAAAGAAGGTTTATTAACTTAAATATGTTAAACTAATGATTTGAAGCATTTCGATATCGATTGCTAAATGTGTATATACAACAAAATCGACTTTTTACCTAAATATAAGCGTTACCCGGATTAATACGTTAAAGAAGGTTAACTAACTTAAATATGTTAAACTAATGATTTGAAGCATTTCGATATCGATTGCTAAATGTGTATGTACAACAAAATCGACTTTACACCTAAATATAAGATAACGGGAAAATTTATATAAATATACTGCCGTTATGCCGTTATTGCTTTATGTCAACTTCAGTAAGATAAAGAAGGTTAATTAACTTAAATATGCTAAACCAGTTATTTGATGCATTTCGATATCGATAGTTAAATGTGTATATACAAGAAAATCGACTTTCTACCAAAATATAGGATAACGGAATTCTTCTACATGCACTGCCGTTATGCCGCCATAGCTTTATGCCAACTTCAGTTCGTTAAAGAAGGTTTATTAACTTAAATATGTTAAACTAATGATTTGAAGCATTTCGATATCGATAGCTAAATGTGTATATACAAGAAAATCGACTTTATACCTAAATATAAGATAACGGAATTCTTCTAAGTGCACTGCCGTTATGCCGCCATGGATATAAGCCAACTTCAGATCGTTAAAGAAGGTTCATTAACATAAATATGTTAAATTTATGAGTTGAAGCATCTCGATATCGATCGCTAAATGTATATATACAAGAAAACCGACTTTATATCTAATATAAGATTACGGAATTCTTCTAAATGCACTGCCGTTATGCTGCCATGGCTTTATATCACCTTCATTACGGTAAAGAAGGTTAATTCCCTTAAATATGTTAAACTAATGATTTGAAGCATTTCGATATCGATTGCTAGATGCGTATATACAACAAAATCGACTTTATACCTAAAATAAGATTACGGAATTCTTCTAAATGCTAGTCGTTATGCCGCCATGGCTTATTCACTTCATTCGGGAAGAAGGTTAGTTCCCTTAAATATGTTAAACTAATGATTTGAAGCATTTCGATATCGATTGCTAGATGCGTATATACAACAAAATCGACTTTATACCTAAACATAAGATTACGGATTCTTCTAAATGTGCGGTTATGCCGATGGCTTTAAGCCAACTTCCGTTCGTTAAAGAAGGTTTATTAACTTAAATATGTTAAACGAATGATTTGAAGCATTGCGATATCGATAGCTAATGTGTATATACAAGAAAATCGACTTTATACTAAATATAAGATTACGGAATTCTTCTAAATGCCTGCGTTATGCGCGCAATGGTTATAATGCCAACTTCGTTCGTTAAAGAAGGTTTATTAACTTAAATATGTTAAACTAATGAGTTGAAGCATTCGATATCGATAGCTAAATGTGTATATACAAGAAAATCGACTTTATACCTAAATATAGATAACGGAATTTTCTAAGATGCACTGCCGTTATGCCGCCATGGATATATGCACTTATACGTTAAGAAGGTTTATTAACTAAATATGTTAAACTATGAGTTGAAGATCTCGATATCGATCGCTAAATTGTATTACAAGAAATCGACTTTACATAAATATACGATAACGGAATATTCAAATAACTGCCGTTATGCCGCATGGCTTTATGACACCTTAATACGTAAGAAGGTTAACTAACTTAAATATGTTAAACTAATATTTGAGATTTCGATATCGATTGCTAAATGTGTATGAACAAATCGACGTTATACCTAAATATAAGTAACGGATATATTTTCAAATACTGCCGTTATGCCGTTATGGCTTTATGTAACTTCAGTAAGATAAAGAAGGTTAATTAACTAAATATGCTAAACTTATTTGAGCATTTCGATATCGATTGCTAGTGGTAATACAAAAATCGACTTTATACCTAAATATAAGATTACGGAATTCTTCTAAATGCACTGCCGTTATGCCGCCATGGCTTTAAGTCAACTTCAGTACGTTAAAGAAGGTTTATTAACTTAAATATGTTAAACTAATGATTTGAAGCATTTCGATATCGATTGCTAAATGTGTATGTACAACAAAATCGACCTTATACCTAAATATAAGATTACGGAATTCTTCCAAATCAACTGTCGTTATGCCGCCATGGCTTTATATCACCTTCATTACGGTAAAGAAGGTTAATTCCCTTAAATATGTTAAACTAATGATTTGAAGCATTTCGATATCGATTGCTAGATGCGTATATACAACAAAATCGACATTATACCTAAACATAAGATTACGGAATTCTTCCAAATGTACTGCCGTTATGCCGCCATGGCTTTATGTCACCTTCATTACGTTAAAGAAGGCTATTTAACTTAAATATGTTAAACTAATGATTTGAAGCATTTCGTTATCGATTGCTAAATGTTTATATACAAGAAAATCGACTTTATACTTAAATATAAGATTACGGAATTCTTCTAAATGCACTGTCGTTATGCCGCCATGGCTTTATATCACCTTCATTACGTTAAAGAAGGTTAACTAACTTAAATATGTTAAACGAATGATTTGAAGGATTTCGATATCGATATCTAAATGTGTATATAAAAGAAAATCGACTTTATACCTAAATATAAGATTAGGGAATTCTTCCAAATGCACTGCCGTTATACCGTTATGGCTTTACGTACACTTCAGTAGGAAAAATAAGGTTAATTAACTTAAATATGTTAAACTAATGAGTTGAACCATCTCGATATCGATTGCTAATGTGTATTTACAACAAAATCGATTTTACACCTAAATATAAGATTACGGAATTCTTCTAAATGCACTCTCGTTATGCCGCCATGGCTTTATATAGACTTCAATACGTTAAAGAAGGTTAACTAACTTAAATATGTTAAACTAATGATTTGAAGCATTTCGATATCGATTGCTAAATGTGTATGTACAACAAACTCGACTTTTTACCTAAATATAAGATTACGGATTAATACGTTAAAGAAGGTTAACTAACTTAAATATGTTAAACTAATGATTTGAAGCATTTCGCTATCGATTGCTAAATGTGTATGTACAACAAAATCGACTTTACACCTAAATATAAGATAACGAATATCATATAAATATACTGCCGTTATGCCGTGATGGCTTTATGTAAACTTCAGTAAGATAAAGAAGGTTAATTAACTTAAATATGCTAAACCAGTTATTTGATGCATTTCGATATCGATAGTTAAATGTGTATATACAAGAAAATCGACTTTCTACCAAAATATAAGATAACGGAATTCTTCTACATGCACTGCCGTTATGCCGCCATAGCTTTATGCCAACTTCAGTTCGTTAAAGAAGGTTTATTAACTTAAATATGTTAAACTAATGATTTGAAGCATTTCGATATCGATAGCTAAATGTGTATATACAAGAAAATCGACTCTATACCTAAATATAAGATAACGGAATTCTTCTAAGTGCACTGCCGTTATGCCGCCATGGATATAAGCCAACTTCAGATCGTTAAAGAAGGTTCATTAACATAAATATGTTAAACGAATGATTTGAAGCATTTCGATATCGATAGCTAATTGTGTATATACAAGAAAATCGACTTTATACATAAATATAAGATTACGGAATTCTTCTAAATGCCCTGCGGTTATGCGCGCAATGGCTTTAAGCCAACTTCCGTTCGTTAAAGAAGGTTTATTAACTTAAATATGTTAAACTAATGATTTGAAGCATTTCGATATCGATAGCTAAATGTGTATATACAAGAAAATCGACTTTATACCTAAATATAAGATAACGGAATTCTTCTAAGTGCACTGCCGTTATGCCGCCATGGATATATGCCAACTTCATATCGTTAAGGAAGGTTTATTAACATAAATATGTTAAACTTATGAGTTGAAGCATCTCGATATCGATCGCTAAATGTGTATATACAAGAAAATCGACTTTTTACATAAATATACGATAACGGAATTATTCTAAATACACTGCCGTTATGCCGCCATGGCTTTATATCACCTTAATTACGTTAAAGAAGGTTAACTAACTTAAATATGTTAAACTAATGATTTGAAGATTTTCGATATCGATTGCTAAATGTGTATGTACAACAAAGTCGACTTTATACCTAAATATAAGATAACGGATATCATATAAATATACTGCCGTTATGCCGTTATGGCTTTATGTAAACTTCAGTAAGATAAAGAAGGTTAATTAACTTAAATATGCTAAACCAGTTATTTGATGCATTTCGATATCGATTGCTTAATGTGTAAATACGAGAAAATCGACTTTATACCTAAATATAAGGTTACGGATTTTTTCCAAATGCACTGCCGCTATGCCGTTATGGCTTTATGTTAACTTCAGTAAGATAAAGAAGGTTAATTAACATAAATATGTTAAACTAATAATTTGAAGCATTTCGATATCGATTGCTAGATGCGTATATACAATAAAATCGACTTTATACCTAAATATAAGATTACGGAATTCATCTAAATGCACTGCCGTTATGCTGCCATGGCTTTACATCAACTTCAATACGTTAAAGAAGATTTATTAACTTAAATATGTTAAACTAATGATTTAAAGCATTTCGATATCGCTTGCTAAATGTGTATATACAACAAAATCGACCTTATACCTAAATATAAGATTACGGAGTTCTTCCAAATCTACTGTCGTTATGCCGCCATGGCTTTATATCACCTTCATTACGGTAAAGAAGGTTAATTCCCTTAAATATGTTAAACTAATGATTTGAAGCATTTCGATATCGATTGCTAGATGCGTATATACAAAAAAAAACGACTTTATACCTAAACATAAGATTACGGAATTCTTCTAAATGTAGTGCCGTTATGCCAACATGGCTTTATGTCACCTTCATTACGTTAAAGAAGGCGATTTAACTTAAATATGTTAAACTAATGATTTGAAGCATTTCGTTATCGATTGCTTAATGTTTATATACAAGAAAATCGACTTTATACCTAAATATAAGATTACGGAATTCTTCTAAATGCACTGTCGTTATGCCGCCATGGCTTTATATCACCTTCATTACGTTAAAGAAGGTTAACTAACTTAAATATGTTAAACGAATGATTTGAAGGATTTCGATATCGATATCTAAATGTGTATATAAAGGAAAATCGACTTTATACCTAAATATAAGATTAGGGAATTCTTCCAAATGCACTGCCGTTATACCGTTATGGCTTTACGTACACTTCATTAGGAAAAATAAGGTTAATTAATTTAGATATGTTAAACTAATGAGTTGAACCATCTCGATATCGATTGCTAATGTGTATTTACAACAAAATCGACTTTACACCTAAATATAAGATTACGGAATTCTTCTAAATGCACTGTCGTTTCGCCGCCATGGCTTTATATAGACTTCAATGCGTTAAAGAAGGTTAACTAACTTAAATATGTTAAACTAATGATTTGAAGCATTTTGATATCGATAGCTAAATTGTATGTACAACAAACTCGACTTTTTACCTAAATATAAGATTACGGAATTCTTCTAAATGCGCTGTCGTTATGCCGCCATGGCTTTATATCACCTTCATTACGTTAAAGAAGGTTAACTAACTTAAATATGTTAAACGAATGATTTGAAGGATTTCGATATCGATATCTAAATGTGTATATAAAAGAAAATCGACTTTATACCTAAATATAAGATTAGGGAATTCTTCCAAATGCACTGCCGTTATACCTCTTTGACGTTGGTCGCCTTGCCGTGGCGAAGGGGCTTAAGTAAGAGTAAAGTGTGCATCCCATAGGAAACGCACTCTAATCTTACGAACTAAGAGGGACACTTCATAATTTCCCACAATAGTGATATGGGTGAATAAACCCTAGGTTTTACGCCCATCCCCCTATTGTGGAATTGTGAGGATACCCGAACCAACACCACCCTAAGCCAAGGTGTCGAGGTACCCGTGCCAAGGGCTGAATGGTCAGCGGGGGGTAATAAATAGCTGATCGCGAACGGTCCCCTCCGATGCCCGGGCGAGATCGGAGGTATAAATCGCCTTCTCTCCGTATACCGGCTCTGCGGACGAGTGACCAACCCTTTCCGGATTACTCGTGGGACCAAAACATGAATAACAAAACAACAACAACAACAACAACAACAACCAACAACCATGACGACGACAACAGCGACGGCCACGGACATGAGCTACAGGAATCCTATAACGGAATCCGAAGAGGACGAACTGCTTGCCTCCAGCCAGGAGACAAGTAAGAGTACTACCGGACGTACCAACCAGAGTACACCGGTAGATACAGCAGACAAAGCATCAGATACACCAACTACCTCCAAGACTGCTATGAGCACCAACCAAAGTGCACTGGCGGCTAAAGGAGACAGTAAAAAGAAACGAAAAAAATCTCAGAATCAGCTGAGGAAAAACCGGTACCAGAGGGCGGTCTTCATACTAGGGAAGATAGCCAAAGACCAGGCGGCCGGTATCCCAGTTGATGAGGCTGAAACGAAGCGCCTTAAATCTATCGTAGAGGAATATGAAAGCTACCTGAAAAGGAAGCAATCACAACCTCAAGAACAGTGCAAAAAAGAGTGCACTTCTCAGAAGAGAAATCGCTCCACAACAGAAGTACCCGGAGCTCAGCCCAAAAAACCGAGGAGGAGCGAAGGAGAGCACAGCAGCACAACAACGGCAAGGCATTTCAGCGATGTAGCCAGAGATAGCCTGCAGGTGGCCATTATAGACGGGAAATCCTCCTCTCCGAACACTATACAGGAGAGATGGGTGGAGATCGACGTCAGATTGTCGAGTATGGTGCTAAGCTATGTACTCGACAATCCTGCGGGTCCCCACCCGGAGTTTGACTCCTCTGAGACCCTCAGGGGCTACAGGGTCATCAAGTGCGCGGACCAGGCCTCGTTAGATTTCCTGACGGGTAGTGTTGCTAAAATTAGCAACGCCTTTGAAGGCCTCCAATTGAGGCTTTTACCCGCCAGCGATATTCCGAAGAGGCCTCGGGCTCGCATTTGGCTACCCCCACTAGAGGAGCCAGGCGAAAAACTCCTGAGGTGTATTAAGCTGCAAAACAAATCTATACCTGGTATAGATGAGTGGCAGCTTATCAAGGAGGAAAACCCAAACAAATCAAGCAAGCCAATACTAGTGGCCATTTGTGAGGAGTCCATTGAGGCTCTGAAGAAGACTGACAACAAAATCAGCTTCGGTATACGCAAGGCCAGATTAAAAATCTTCCAAGGCGACAAAGCGGCTGACGAAGACGACACGGAAGATGTCGACGACGCCAGCCAGTTGCTAAGGAATGTGGGCATTGAAGAACCCCGGGATGTCCAACAATAACAGCATGAGGTGTGTACAGATTAACCTGCAGCACTCGAAGAGTGCTACAGCTAATCTGACAACCCTCATGAACGAGGGAGGCATCGACATCAGCCTAATACAGGAGCCCTGGGTCAATGAAGATTCCATAAAAGGGCTAAACAGCAGCAATTATAACCTGTTTTACACGCGGAACAGAGGTAAACCTAGGGCATGCATTCTTATCAATAAAAGTATAAATGCATTTCTTTGTCCTAATTACAGCACAGCAGATATCACAGTGGTGAAGGTGGAACAGAAAGAAAAGCCCTTCTTCTTGGTCTCGGCCTACTTGGCCCATGACGAAGACATACCACCGGCCCCACTCACCAGGCTAGTAGAGGAGAACAAGAAGGATGATGTCCTAATAGGGTGTGATGCAAATGCAAGGCACACCGTATGGGGTAGCTCCAGCATAAACGCCAGAGGTGAGTCACTCTTGCAGTATATTCTGAATAGTAATCTAAGTATTTGCAACAAGGGCGATAAGCCAACTTTTATTTTCCCAAGCTCAGATAGGTTCCCGGGGTGGGAGGAGGTTCTTGACCTCACGCTATCAACAGACACAGACAGTCTCGTTGTGGATAACTGGAGGGTATCCGACGAGCCTTCCATGTCGGATCACTCCTGGATACTCTTCAGCATCCGAGAGAGGTACAGTGCGCCTCTCACATACCGGAACCCTAGAAGAACGGCATGGGGAAAATTTACCAATATAGCAACAAAATGCCTCGAAAAGGGAGGCAATAAGAGTATCAGAAATTCAGAGGAACTAGATTCAGAAGTTGAAAAGTTGGAAAAAATCCTAATCACAACTTTTAATAAATCTACTCCGCTAACAGTTTTGAAAAAGAGAAAGTCTCTCCCTTGGTGGAACAGTGAACTCAAGAAGTTGAGAACACAACTAAGGAAAGCTTTCAATGAAAGTTTTAGAACCAAAATCTGGCAGCCATATAAAGACCTTATGAAGGAATACAAAAAAGCAGTCAGGAAAGCTAAAAATGACTCATGGCGAACTTTCTGCACATCGATTGAAAGTTGCAGAGAAGCCGCTAGGCTGAGTAAAATGCTATCCAAAGACCATACTAATACTGCCTACATTAGGGCGGAGGGTAGTGATTGGACCTCCTCGGCAAAAGAGTCTCTGGAGGACTAATCACAACACACTTCCCCGGGAGTCAGCAAGCACCTTCAACGAGGGTTCAACCGGAACCACCGGTGAAAGCAGCTGACTATCGAAGCCAAATAATAGACAAAAGGAAAATCAAATATGCCATAAATAGTTTTGCACCATTTAAAGCGGCAGGTCCTGACGGGATTATGCCCATAATGCTGCAGAAACTGGTAGAACCCATGGTTCTGAGGCTTGAAAATATTTACAAAGCAAGCATTCAACTATCTTACATCCCAAGAAGTTGGAAAAGGAGCAAAGTTGTGTTCCTTCCGAAACCAGGCAGAAGAACACACGAGAATGCCAAGGATTTTAGACCTATTAGCCTTACCTCATTTATGCTGAAGGTACTAGAAAGGCTAATAGATATACACGTAAGAACAATAATGGCGGAGAAGTTATCGAAGTCCCAACATGCGTACATAAAGGGCCGATCAACCGAAACCGCCCTTCACGAGGTGATAAGTGTAATTGAAAAATCACTACACCACAAACAATACACCATGGCTGCCTTTCTAGACATAGAGGGCGCCTTCAATAACATAAAAGTAAATTCGATAGTTAATTCTCTGGCGCATGGGGGCATAGATGACACTGTGTGCAGATGGATACTATCGATGCTTGAGAATAGGAAGATTATAGCTTCAAACGGCGCTGCAACACAAACAAGTTATGTGAGTAGAGGGACGCCTCAAGGGGGGGTCCTCTCTCCGCTTCTATGGGTTGTAGCGCTGAACGAAATACTCCTCCAATTAAACGGTGGAGGAGTGAAAGCAGTAGCATATGCAGACGATATAGTGTTGTTGGTATCAGGAATGTTTCCTTCTACAGTCAGCGAGATTATGGAAAGAGCACTTCGTAGGTTAAACCTATGGGCTAAAAGCAATGGTCTAGGAGTTAACCCGAATAAAACAGAACTGATGCTATTCACTAGCAGAACCAAAATACCTCAGTTTCAACTTCCGGTACTAAACGGCACAACACTCACTCTATCCCCAACAGCTAAGTATTTGGGGGTGGAGATTGACGCCAAACTGTCCTGGAAAATAAATATAGAAAAAAGATTAAACAAAGCTTACATGGCCTACTATACTTGTAAGAAAATCGTCAACAGGAATTGGGGCCTCAAACCAAGTATAATCATGTGGATGTACACGGCGGTCATAAGACCCATACTCACATATGGAGCTCTGGTATGGTGGCCAGCGCTAAATAAACAGTACAACATTAGAAAATTAAATGGAATACAAAGAGCAGCATGTGCGGGTGTTACGGGCGCAATCAGGTCATGTCCGACTGATGCGCTCAATGTGATCCTGCATCAACTACCAATGGACATTTTTATTCAAAAAACAGCAGCTATTGCGGCGATAAGAATAAAAGAATTGGGAGGCTGGAATCAGCAGAACTACGGACATAGTGTAATCCTGAATAAGCTCACTATTAATAAATCAGACTACATTCTCCCAAAGCTGGATTTCAATAGACACTTCCAGGTGAGGATACCATCTAGACGAGAATGGAGAAGAGGCTCAGTTGCAGAGGAGGGTACCACCTCAGTCTATACCGATGGGTCCAAAATGGACTGCGGAGTGGGCACGGGGGTATTCTCCGCTGATCTGGGCATATCTCTCTCTATACGTCTACCGAACTCGGCTAGCATCTTCCAAGCAGAAGTACTAGGCATAGAAAAAGCCTGCGAAGTTCTATTAGAAAATCACGGGAATATACGCAATGCAACTATATTTACGGATAGCCAGGCGGCCCTCCTGGCATTGTCTTCACCCATGACAAATTCCAGTATAGTTCACAACTGCAAGAGAGCACTAAGCACAATAAAAGACAAGCTCCAGCTAAACTTGATCTGGGTTCCCGGCCACAGGAACATTTTCGGTAACGAAAAAGCAGATGAGTTGGCAAAGGCAGGAGCTTTCCTCAATGAATCCGAGGCGGAGCTCATACCGAGCCCGCTAGGATCGATCAAAAGAGTGATCAATAAACAATTTCAACAAATTGCAAACAACAGGTGGAAAAACAGTACAAAATGCGTCATAACTAAACAATTATGGCTAACATACGACAGGAAAAGAACCAACGACCTATTAAATAGGTCAAGAAAAAGTATTTACAGAATAACAGCTACTACAACAGGGCACTGGCCATTTGGGGTACATGCTTCCAAAATGGGTATGCCCTACAACGACATCTGCCGAAGCTGCGGAGTAGCAGGGAACAAGGAAACAATCCTCCACTTTCTCTGCGAATGCCCGGCTCTGGCACAGATACGACACAAAACACTCGGAATCCACCAAGCACCAAACCTTGAATGGATTTCCACCAAAAGCATATCGGACATAAGTAGTTTCATCGAAACCTCAAAATGGTTTGAAAGAGAGGGTGGAACGTAACAGCAGATACAGGAGGTTCTACGAATAGTGTATCAAAATGGCACATCAGTGCTAATTGAGCCCGATAGGGCTGCACTCCTACCTACCTACCTCATTACGGTAAAGAATGTTAACTAACTTAAATATGTTAAACTAATGATTTGAAGCATTTCGATATCGATTGCTAAATGTGTATGTACAACAAAATCTACTTTATACCTAAATATAAGATAACGGAATTCATATAAATATACTGCCGTTATGCCGTTATTGCGTTATGTTAACTTCAGTTCGTTAAAGAAGGTTTATTAACTTAAATATGTTAAACTAATGGTTTGAAGCATTTCGATATCGGTTGCTAAATGTGTATATACAACAAAATCGACCTTATACCTAAATATAAGATTACGGAATTCTTCCAAATCAACTGTCGTTATGCCGCCATGGCTTTATATCACCTTCATTACGGTAAAGAAGGTTAATTCCCTTAAATATGTTAAACTAATGATTTGAAGCATTTCGATATCGATTGCTAGATGCGTATATACAACAAAATCGACATTATACCTAAACATAAGATTACGGAATTCTTCCAAATGTACTGCCGTTATGCCGCCATGGCTTTATGTCACCTTCATTACGTTAAAGAAGGCTATTTAACTTAAATATGTTAAACTAATGATTTGAAGCATTTCGTTATCGATTGCTAAATGTTTATATACAAGAAAATCGACTTTATACTTAAATATAAGATTACGGAATTCTTCTAAATGCACTGTCGTTATGCCGCCATGGCTTTATATCACCTTCATTACGTTAAAGAAGGTTAACTAACTTAAATATGTTAAACGAATGATTTGAAGGATTTCGATATCGATATCTAAATGTGTATATAAAAGAAAATCGACTTTATACCTAAATATAAGATTAGGGAATTCTTCCAAATGCACTGCCGTTATACCGTTATGGCTTTACGTACACTTCAGTAGGAAAAATAAGGTTAATTAACTTAAATATGTTAAACTTATGAGTTGAAGCATCTCGATATCGATCGCTAAATGTGTATATACAAGAAAATCGACTTTTTACATAAATATACGATAACGGAATTCTTCTAAATACACTGCCGTTATGCCGCCATGGCTTTATATCACCTTAATTACGTTAAAGAAGGTTAACTAACTTAAATATGTTAAACTAATGATTTGAAGCATTTCGATATCGATTGCTAAATGTGTATGTACAACCAAGTCGACTTTATACCTAAATATAAGATAACGGATATCATATAAATATACTGCCGTTATGCCGTTATGGCTTTATGTAAACTTCAGTAAGATAAAGAAGGTTAATTAACTTAAATATGCTAAACCAGTTATTTGATGCATTTCGATATCGATTGCTTAATGTGTAAATACGAGAAAATCGACTTTATACCTAAATATAAGATTACGGATTTTTTCCAAATGCACTGCCGTTATACCGTTATGGCTTTACGTACACTTCAGTAAGAAAAATAAGGTTAATTAACATAAATATGTTAAACTAATAATTTGAAGCATTTCGATATCGATTGCTAGATGCGTATATACAATAAAATCGACTTTATACCTAAATATAAGATTACGGAATTCTTCTAAATGCACTGCCGTTAAGCCGCCATGGCTTTATATCAACTTCAATACGTTAAAGAAGGTTAATTAACTTAAATATGTTAAACTAATGATTTGAAGCATTTCGATATCGATTGCTAAATGTGTTTTATACAAGAAAATCGACTTTATACCTAAATATAAGATTACGCAATTCTTCTAAATGCACTGCCGTTATGCCGCCATGGCTTTAAGCCAACTTCAGATCGTTAAAGAAGGTTTATTAACTTAAATATGTTAAACGAATGATTTGAAGCATTTCGATATCGATAGCTAAATGTGTATATATAAGAAAATCGACTTTATACATAAATATAAGATTACGGAATTCTTCTAAATGCCCTGCGGTTATGCGCGCAATGGCTTTAAGCCAACTTCCGTTCGTTAAAGAAGGTTTATTAACTTAAATATGTTAAACTAATGATTTAAAGCATTTCGATATCGATAGCTAAATGTGTATATACAAGAAAATCGACTTTATACCTACATATAAGATAACGGAATTCTTCTAAGTGCACTGCCGTTATGCCGCCATGGATATATGCCAACTTCATATCGTTAAAGAAGGTTTATTAACATAAATATGTTAAACTTATGAGTTGAAGCATCTCGATATCGATCGCTAAATGTGTATGTACAACAAAATCGACTTTATACCTAAATATAAGATAACGGAATTCATATAAATATCCTGCCGTTATGCCGTTATGGCTTTATGTAAACTTCAGTAAGATAAAGAAGGTTAATTAACTTAAATATGCTAAACTAGTTATTTGATGCATTTCGATATCGATTGCTTAATGTGTAAATACAAGAAAATCGACTTTATACCTAAATATAAGATTACGGATTTTTTCCAAATGCACTGCCGTTATACCGTTATGGCTTTACGTACACTTCAGTAAGAAAAATAAGGTTAATTAACATAAATATGTTAAACTAATGAGTTGAACCATCTCGATATCGATTCCTTATGTGTATTTACAACAAAATCGACTTTATACCTAAATATAAGATTACGGAATTCTTCTAAATGCACTGCCGTTATGCCGCCATGTCTTTATATCAACTTCAATACGTTAAAGAAGGTTAATTAACTTAAATATGTTAAACTAATGAGTTGAAGCATTTCGATATCGATTGCTAAATGTGTATATACAAGAAAATCGACTTTATACCTAAATATAAGATTACGCAATTCTTCTAAATGCACTGCCGTTATGCCGCCATGGCTTTATATCACCTTCATTACGTTAAAGAAGGTTAACTAACTTAAATATGTTAAACTAATGATTTGAAGCATTTCGATATCGATTGCTAAAGGTGTATGTACAATAAAATCGACTTTATACCTAAATATAAGATAACGGAATTCATATAAATATACTGCCGTTATGCCGTTATGGCTTTATGTTAAGTTCAGTAAGATAAAGAAGGTTAATTAACTTAAATATGTTAAACTAATGAATATTTAAGAAAATCGACTTTATACATAAATACACGATAAAGGAATTTTTCTAAATGCACTGCCGTTATGCCGTTCTGGCTTTATGTTAACTTCAGTTCGTTAAAGAAGGTTTATTAACTTAAATATGTTAAACCAGTTATTTGAAGCATTTCGATATCGATTGCTTAATGCATATATAAAAGAAAATCGACTTTATACCTAGATATAAGTTTACGGAATTCTTCCAAATGTACTGTCGTTATGCCGCCATGACTTTATATCAACTTCAATTCGTTAAAGAAGGTTAATTAACTTAAATATGTTAAACTTATGATTTGAAGCATTTCGATATCGCTTGCTAAATGTGTATGTAAAAGAAAATCAAATTTATACCTAAACATAAGATTACGGAATTCTTCCAAATGTACTGTCGTTATGCCGCCATGGCTTTATGTCACCTTCAGTACGTTAAAGAAGGCTATTTAACTTAAATATGTTAAACTAATGATTTGAAGCATTTCTTTATCCATTGCTAAATGAGTATATACAAGAAAATCGACTTTATACCTAAATATAAGATTACGGAATTCTACTAAATGCACTGTCGTTATGCCGCCATGGCTTTATATCACCTTCATTACCTTAAAGAAGGTTAACTAACTTAAATATGTTAAACGAATGATTTGAAGGATTTCGATATCGATATCTAAATGTGTATATAAAAGAAAATCGACTTTATACCTAAATATAAGATTACGGAATTCTTCCAAATGCACTGCCGTTATACCGTTATGGCTTTACGTACACTTCAGTAGGAAAAATAAGGTTAATTAACTTAAATATGTTGAACTAATGAGTTGAACCATCTCGATATCGATTGCTAATGTGTATTTACAACAAAATCGACTTTATACCTAAATATAAGATTACGGAATTCTTCTAAATGCACTGTCGTTATGCCGCCATGGCTTTATATCAACTTCAATACGTTAAAAAAGGTTAACTAACTTAAATATATTAAACTAATGATTTGAAGCATTTTGATATCGATTGCTAAATGTGTATGTACAACAAACTCGACTTTTTACCTAAATATAAGATTAGGGAATTCTTCTAAATGCACTGCCGTTATGCCGCCATGGCTTTAAGCCAACTTCCGTTCGTTAAAGAAGGTTTATTCACTTAAATATGTTAAACTAATGATTTGGAGGATGGAGTCATGTGTAGAAGTTCACGCAAGTGAGGAAAGTTCTCTGATCGCCATTCACTTGGGGTGGCCAGAAACGATTCTTTTATATATGACTCAAGCAGCTCACGACTTCCGGTCCTCTGGGTAGCCTAAGAACATCCGTTTGAAGGCGAGCTAACGTGAGAAGGCGAAATACTCCCTACTTAGGGTTGTGCCCTGGGTTTGGGACCCGCCACGTAAAAAAACACGCCCAATGAAAAACAAACGACAGCCTCGGATAAGTGACCCCCCTTCTGATGACGACCATGGCAAACGAATTACGGACTATGATTTGAGGGCATGCACCTGGAATGTCCGGTCCCTTAATTGGGAAGGTGCCGCTGCCCAGCTGGTAGATGTCCTCGTAAAGATAAAGGCTGACATCACCGCCGTCCAAGAAATGGGATGGACGGGACAAGGACAGAGACGAGTAGGTCCTTGTGACATTTACTACAGTGGCCATATAAAGGAGCGCAAGTTTGGTGTTGGATTTGTGGTGGGAGAGAGACTCCGTCGCCGAGTACTATCATTCACTCCGGAGAATGAACGTCTAGCCACAATCCGCATTAAAGCGAGGTTCTTCAACATATCGCTGATTTGCGCCCACGCCCCGACGGAAGAGAAGGACGATGTGACCAAAGATGCCTTTTATGAGTGCTTGGAGCGCACTTATGAGAGATGCCCCCGCCACGATGTCAAAATCGTGCTTGGCGACTTCAATGCCAGGGTGGGCAAAGAAGGTATCTTTGGCATTACGGTCGGTAAATTCAGCCTCCACGAGGAAACATCCCCAAATGGGTTGAGGCTGATCGACTTCGCCGGGGCCCGAAATATGGTTATCTGTAGTACTAGATTCCAGCATAAGAAGATACATCAAGCTACCTGGCTGTCTCCAGATCGAAAAACCACCAACCAGATCGATCATGTTGTGATAGACGGAAGACACGTCTCCAGTGTTTAGATGTGCGTGCGCTCCGAGGTCCTAACATCGACTCGGACCACTATATTGTTGCAGCCAAAATCCGCACCCGCCTCTGTGCAGAAAAAAACGCACGCCAACAAATACAAGGATGGTTAGACGTCGAGAAGCTGCAATCACAACAGATAGCCGAACGTTTTTCTACTCGGCTTGCAGTCCTGCTCTCTGAGAGCACTCGTCAACAACTCGGTATAAGGGAACCGAAACCATTGGTTTTCGGAAGGTGCAAAAGAACAGCTGGTACGACGAGGAGTGCCGTGTCGTAGCGGAGAGAAAACAGGCTGCCTACCTCGCAACGTTACGATCGACCACAACACGTGAGTTATATAATTAAAATAATGCTTGCTATTCTGTTGCAAGAATCAGACTGACTCTGCCATCAGATCAGCAACTCGAGTCTGCCTAAGTGTGTGGGTGTACCGCACATTCCAACAGACTCAAAATATGCTGATTCTGCTGTTTTGGTCACGTACTGGCTGATCATGCGATGTGGTGCACAACTGCATGTCGTCAGCCGTAACCTGAGATATAACTCCCCCAGAGCCACTCTGAGAAGTCTCCTGACTTCTTTTATTTATAATTTTTATTTTTGTTGTTTTTTTTCTTAATTTTATTACTAGGATTGCTACTACTACCATTACAATGATTATCAATGTTATATTAATACCATATGATACATTTTTATGGTATTTTAATTCTGCAATTTCTTTTATGTTTTCTATATTTTTTATTGCAATATCATTGAAAGTTAATTTTGGTGTGTAGCTTTGGTTTAATTTTTCGGCAGGGTATATAATTGTATGAATATATTCTGTTTTATTATTTTTAAATTCTTGTTTTAAAATTTCCGTTTTACAATTTACAAATTTGATTATATAGTTATTTTTTAATACAATTTTTCTGTCATCGCAGTTTTGTTTTACTACATCATTTTTTGCATTTCTTATTAATATTGTGTCATCGCTTATTTCTTGTATTGATGTTTTATTATTATATTTAAATTCGCAAGTATTTGAAAATATGCAGCTTTTACTCAATTTTAGATTTTTAAATGCTTTATTTTCTACATAATCAAAATAGTTTTCGCCAATTTTTATAACAAATTTTTCTTTTTCAATAATCTGTAATTTATTTCTATTTGGCATTGGGGTTATTAATTGAATCTTAGTTTGAAAAAATGATCTTGGTATCTGAATTGCGAATATTATTGTATCGTTTCTATATACTACTACTCCTACTTTTGATAATTTTAGTTTGTAAAAATCAATCTCATATTTTTCAATTTCTTCCCTAGTTAACATACTTGGATGTACCATATTGTATTTAGCCGCCGCTATATTATTTTGTATTTCTTGAACTTTACTTTCTATGAATTTTAGTTTATTCATTTCATCATTATACAAAATTTTTCTTTCAATTCTATTTTCCTCTTTGTTTATTATATTTAAAGTTTCTATTATTTGTTTCCTATCTGATTCTATAGTTCCTTTTAATAAGTTTAGTGATCTATTGAAATGTTCATTTATTACTATTTGTTTATTTAAATTTACAATGGCATTATGGCCATTTTCTTCAATAATTTTTAAATGGTTCAAAATGTCTTGTCTGTCATCATCATCCATAACTCCAAACATCCATTTATATGCTATTCCTCCTATATTTATCAAGCCTCTTTTATTTCTCTTTTTGATATTCGGTGTTATAGATGTGATTTTTGCTTTTATATTTTTTATTTCATCAAACAAAATTTCTTTATTTTCAATATTTAGTTTTTCAATATTTTCTTTAACCTGATCCACTATGTCTGCTATCTTGGTCGGATTTATAGTATGTATAACTGTACTTATTTCGTTAACTATTTCTATGTCCGCTGTTTGTATAATTGTATACCCCGCATCTTCTATTATTGGTGTAACTTGCAAAAGTGCTGTCACCAATGATATGATTATTGTTAAAAAAATAAATATTGTCGTCATCTGTAAAAGTAAAAATGTATAACCGTTTTAGGTTTTGATATATAAAAAAAAAATTTATGGGATTTTAGTCGCCTCTTACGACAGGCATCTCTTACCATGGGTATATTCTAGAAAGACCCCTTACCCACTGGGGTAAAAAAAAAATCATTTATATATATGTAGAGAAAAAAAAAATTAAATGTTATTATCTCCATTAAATGCCCTTAGACTGAATGAATCGTCATCATTCTCATTTGGATTTTCTATGTTTGCCAATTTCATTGGTCTTTTTATATTTGCCGGATGGACGTTTTGTAAGGGAACTATTCTGAAATGTGGTTGATCTTTATGCCGTACTCTTTTGTAGTTTTCAATTGGACCTTCTTCTCTTGTTTCTATGTAGTCTTCTCTGTACCTATTTCTATTGTGTATGGTGAGTTGTTTCTTCTGGTCTATTGTATTTTTTAAAATGGTTGGATCAATACTATTTCTTGCGTTATTAGGTGTACATTTTATGGTTGAGTGATAGCGATCATTATAGTTACCTATAACGATCTGTATCCTCATTTCTGTTGAGAGGCTTGGATCCTCAATTCCTGTTAGTTTTTCTAACAAGGTTGAGTGCAGCCTCTCAATGTCTGCATTACCTGTATGAGAGTTTGGTTTTGTTAAGTGTACTTCGACTCCTTCTGTATTTAAGAACTGAATTAACTGTTCGGCCCTGAATTCGTTGTCCATGATAATCTTCTTTGGTTTCCCAAATTTCGTGAAATGTTCAATTATGATGGCCTTCTTTGCTCTCCAATTTCTATCAGTTATATTGTATGCTGCGGCAAATTTTGTTAGTTTATCAATGACTGTGACAAATGACTGCTTTTTAAAATGAAAAATGTCTACATGTATAATTTCATTTTTATCTGAAGGTGTCTCTGTTAGTTTAAACTTCGGCTTTATCGGTTTCCTGTCATATTTAATTTGCTTGCATTTTTCGCAATTACCTATAATTAGCTGTACATGTTCCCTTAATTTTGGATAGTATATTTTATCCTTAAGTGTATTGTAAGTCTCGTTTATTCCGCTATGCATTGACTCATTACTATGGTAAAGTGAAATTTGTGTATGTAGGACCTCTTCCTGTATAATTTCTGTTGCTCTTTTTGTACATTTTATGAATTGCAATTTTCTATTGCAAGAAAACATGCTTATTAGTAGTAGTTGAATTTTGTGATAATCGGTCTCCTCTACTTCGGAAAAAATACCCACTTTGCCCTTGTCAATATGTCTTCGGAAAATATTTTTTAATATGTTCTCCGTATCGATAGGGTTTATCTCGATTATTTTCCTTCCATGTATTATTTGAACTTCAGTTTGGGGACTATATGTTATTATAATTTGGGTCTTATACTTGTTGACAATTTCTTCTTTTATGAAGAAGTGTTCTAATAGTTCCTCTTCTGCGGAATGTATTGTATCTGACATTTCTAAATTGGATTCTTTATCATTGCTTTCATCGATTTTTGGAGAGTTTTCGATTCGACTTAAAAAATCTGCTACTACATTATTTTTCCCTTTTTGATATTCAATTTCATAATTAAACTCCTGCAGTTTCAATAGCCACCTTTGGTGACGTTGTGAAAACTCCCTTCCTTTATATTTATTATTTAAAAATACTATCGGGCAATGATCAGTTATAATTTTAAATTTTGTGCCATAAATGTACGGCCTGAAATAAGTTATTGAATATATAATAGCTAGAAACTCTTTATCTGTTGTAGCATACTTCTGCTCATGGTTATTTAAAGTTCTGCTAATATAGCACACTGGCTGACCTTGTTGAGAAAGCACTGCGCCTATTGCGTAATCGCTTGCATCCGTTGTAATAGTAAATTCCTTATCATATTCCGGATATTTTAAAATCGGATGCGATGAAATTAGTGTTTTCAAATTTTCGAAACTAGCTATGTACTGTGGATCTCTTGAATTTATTTTATAGCCTTTTTTTAAATATTTAATCATTGGATATGCAATTTTTGAGTAGTCCCTAATGAACTTTCTATAATAACCAGTGGCTCCCAAAAAACTTTTTAATTGTTTTTCAGTTCTAGGTATTTCCAAATTTTGTATTGCTACTATCTTGTCCTGATTTGGCTTAATCCCTTCTTTTGTTAAGGTATGCCCCAAAAATTTTGTTTCCCTCTTTAGAAAACTACATTTATCGACTTGAATTTTTAAATTATGTTCCTTTAATTTTGAAAAAATTTTCTCTAAGGAGTTTAAATGTTCCTCTAATGACGTTGAAAAGATTAATACGTCGTCTAAATAAACGACACATATCTTATTTATGTATTCTCTTAATATGTCATTCATTAAACGTTGAAAGGTAGCCGGAGCATTTTTTAGTCCGAAGGGCATTCTTATATATTCGTACAATCCCACCGGAGATACAAACGCTGTCTTTTCAATATCCTTTTTATCCATTAAAATTTGATGGTAACCTTTGGCTAGATCAAGAGTGCTGAAGTACTGCGCCTTGCCCAACTTGTCTAAGATTCCATCAATGTTCGGCAAAGGATATTTATCATCGACAGTTATTTGATTTAGTCTACGGTAATCGATTACTAAACGAAATTTTTTATTGCCCATACTATCACATTTTTTTGGTACTATGATAATGGGTGAACTATATTTACTCCTACTTTTCCGAATTATACCTTGTTTTTCTAGCTCCCTAATTTGCCTTATGGCTTCTTCCTCATGTTTCGGAGGTAACCTATATATTTTCGAATTGATTTGCTGGTTTGTGGTGGTTCTTATTTCGTGGACCACCGTTTTTGTATTTGTCAAGGTATCTCCTTCTTTATACATTAATGTTTCATACTTTTTTAATAATTTTTCAACCTCCTTGCGTTCATTTGATTTTAAATGATCAAGGTTGATGTTCTTTACTTCACTTATATCCATTGAATAAACTTGCTCTTGCATAGTTTTCATATAGAATGGAAGATTCACACCATTTTTTAAAATTATTGTCATTTTTTCGATATCAATGGTTTTAACGTTTTCAAAAAGAAAATCATTTCCTATTAACAAATCATATGGTTTATTAAAATCCATTAATAACCATCTCATTCTAGCATTTTCCGGGTATTTGAATTCTTTTGGACAAGGGCTTTTTACCTTAACATTTGGAGTTTTAATTATTCCGTTTAAAGTATTCACCAAAGTGCTTTCACTTTCAAGCACTGGTAATTTAAATTTTTCGAAACTAGATTTTTTCATTATACTTATGGTTGAACCTGAGTCGACCAAAGCATAAAATTTTTTCTCAAAAAGTGTTAATATTATTATAATTTTGTTTGATGATTCCGAGGCTAATTTGTAAAAAACTCCTCGTTCGTGTTTGATTCTTGTGGATCACCTCTTCTACTCATTGTGTCTACGTCCATGGGTTCTGGTCCCCTATTTTGTACTTGTTGTCTACTATTTACTGAATTTCTTTGCTGTTGTGAATAATTATAACGATTTTGATTTGTTCGAACTTGTTCTGAATAGTTTGTACGATTTTGCCATCGAGGCTGTCTTGTTTGACTGGATTGTTGACGATACTGTTGTTCAGAAAAATTTTGATTTTGTGAACGATATTGTCCCGAATCTGGTCTGTTTTGACTAACAATGTTTCTTTGTTCCCTTTGTCCTGAATAGAAATTTTTATTGTTAACACCATTATTTTTGGCGTTAGCTTGAAAGTTGTTTCCCCCTCTTTTTAGATAAGGATTTAGATTGCCTTCATCCAACCCAATAAATTTATAAATTTCATTCGCCATTTCCGTTAATGATGTGACCGATTGCACTGTATATGCAAATGTCCCTGATGCTAATTGTTTTATTCGCTGAATTAGCATTCCCGAAAAAATTTCTCTCATAGCGTCACCATTTTCGCTTAGTGCACTATATTCTGTTATATCATCCACGATTTCGTTTAATCTTTTACTTAATTCCGCTTTACTATTTACTTTCAGAATCGAAATTTCTTTCGTGATCATCATTTGATCTTTTGTAGGTCTGTAATGCTGCCTTAGCTTAGCTTTACAACTAACCCAATCTTGAGGTGGATTTGTTTGCAAAAAATTTTTTGCTGAACCACCGATTTTTAGATCATAAATCACCCTAAAAAATATTTCCTCCTGCCCTACATAGTCTCTACGTACTCTGTCAATTGCCCCAACGAAGGACGGCAATTTTTTCACATTCCCTTCGAAGGGAGCCAAATATTGCAAATCTTTTTCTATTCTTTACCTAATTGACAATTGGTTATTGGCTGCATTTTGCGCAGTTATTTGAGTTAAAGATGCTAAGCATCGAGTTAATAATTCTATTTGTTCTGCCATTATACTTGGTGTGTTTTAAATTTAATTTAATTCAGATTAAGATTAATAATAACAAAAATTTTTTTTTCTAAATCACAACTTATAAAATAATTGCTTTTGACAAAATGCTTTTCTATAATTGTATATTCTTGCTGTTGTTGCTGCTGGCTGCTCCGCCTGTTGTTGCTATTGTTGTCTTTGTTGTTTTTTATATTTTTATTTGCTGAATAGGAATGGTTGCTTTTGCTGTATCTGCCGCTGTCGTTTTCGGTGATGCTGCTATTGATGCTGAAGCTTGTAATATGTAGCTGCTGTGTTATGTTATGGTTGTTATGTTTTTTCTGAATAAGACCTTCGGCACTTATTTAAGTTATCAGTTCAATATATGTAGATCTTGCATCGCAGTCTGCTTTATGCACTTCAATAATTTAAAGTTCAGTTAGCTGGAAAAATTTAATCTCCTTGTTGATTTATGGACTTTGCTCGCAAAAATTTTTGATTTTCTTCTGGTGACGGCAAATTGAATATATTTGTTGGATATTGACACTATTTTTCAATTTTTAATTTTTTTTTCCCACGGCTCGCCTCGACTGCGCCAGTTATATAATTAAAATAATGCTTGCTATTCTGTTGCAAGAATCAGACTGACTCTGCCATCAGATCAGCAACTCGAGTCTGCCTAAGTGTGTGGGTGTACCGCACATTCCAACAGACTCAAAATATGCTGATTCTGCTGTTTTGGTCACGTACTGGCTGATCATGCGATGTGGTGCACAACTGCATGTCGTCAGCCGTAACCTGAGATATAACTCGTGCGGGATGGGATAGATACCGAGAGTTGAAGAGGCAAGCGAGACGCATTTGTAGACAGAAAAAGAAAGAGGCCGAAATGCGTGAGTACGAAGAGCTTGATAAGCTGGCCGACAGGGGTAATGCTCGAAAATTCTACGAAAAGATGCGGCGGCTTACAGAAGGTTTCAAGACCGGAGCATACTCTTGTAGAACCCCCAAAGGTGATCTAGTTACCGATGCCCAGAGCATACTTAAATTATGGAGGGAACACTTCTCCAGCCTACTGAATGGCAGTGAACTCACAACACCAGGAGAAAATGAACCCGATACCCCAATCGATGACGATGGAGCAGACGTTGCATTGCCCGACCATGAAGAAGTTCGAATAGCAATTGCCCGCCTGAAAAACAACAAAGCGGCAGGGGCCGATGGATTGCCGGCCGAGCTATTCAAACACGGCGGCGAAGAGCTGATAAAGTGCATGCATCAGCTTCTTTGCAAAATATGGTCGGACGAAAGTATGCCCAACGATTGGAATTTAAGTGTGCTATGCCCAATCCACAAAAAAGGAGACCCCACAATCTGCGCCAACTACCGTGGGATTAGCCTCCTCAACATCGCATATAAGGTTCTGTCGAGCGTATTGTGTGAAAGATTAAAGCCCACCGTCAACAAACTGATTGGACCTTATCAGTGTGGCTTTAGACCTGGCAAATTAACAACCGACCAGATATTCACGATGCGCCAAATCTTGGAAAAGACCCGTGAAAGGAGAATCGACACACACCACCTCTTCGTCGATTTCAAAGCTGCTTTCGACAGCACGAAAAGGAGCTGCCTTTATGCCGCGATGTCTGAATTTGGTATCCCCGCAAAACTAATACGGCTGTGTAAGCTGACGTTGAGCGACACAAAAAGCTCCGTCAGAATCGGGAAGGACCTCTCCGAGCCGTTCGATACCAAACGAGGTTTCAGACAAGGCGATTCCCTATCGTGCGTCTTTTTCAACCTGCTTCTGGAGAAAATAGTTCGAGCTGCAGAACTCAACAGAGAAGGTACCATCTTCTATAAGAGTTTACAACTGCAGGCGTATGCCGATGATATTGATATCATCGGCCTCAACACCCGCGCCGTTAGTTCTGCTTTCTCCAGACTGGACAAGGAAGCAAAAAAAATGGGTCTGGCAGTGAACGAGGACAAGACGAAATATCTCCTGTCATCAAACAAACAGTCGTCGCACTCGCGACTTGGCACTCACGTCACTGTTGACAGTCATAACTTTGAAGTTGTAGATAATTTCGTCTATCTTGGAACCAGCGTAAACAACACCAACAACATCAGCCTAGAAATCCAACGCAGGATAACTCTTACAAACAGGTGCTACTTCGGACTAAGTAGGCAATTGAGAAGCAAAGTCCTCTCTCGACAAACAAAAACCAAACTCTATAAGTCACTCATAATTCCCGTCCTGCTATATGCTGCAGAGGCTTGGATGATGTCAACAACGGATGAGTCGACGTTGCGAGTTTTCGAGAGAAAGGTTCTGCGAAAGATTTATGGTCCTTTGCGCGTTAGCCACGGCGAATATCGCATTCGATGGAACGATGAGCTGTACGAGATATACGACGACATTGACATAGTTCAGCGCATTAAAAGACAGCGGCTACGCTGGCTAGGTCATGTGGTCCGGATGGATGAAAACACTCCAGCTCTGAAAGTTTTCGACGCAGTACCCGCCGCGGGAAGCAGAGGAAGAGGAAGACCTCCACTCCGTTGGAAGGACCAAGTGGAGAAGGACCTGGCCTCGCTTGGAATATCCAATTGGCGCCACGTAGCGAAGAGAAGAAACGACTGGCGCGCTGTTGTTGACTCGGCTATAATCGCGTAAGCGGTGTCTACGCCAGTAAAGAAGAAGAAGAATGATTTGAAGCATTTCGATATCGATAGCTAATGTGTATATACAAGAAAATCGAATTTATACCTAAACATAAGATTACGGAATTCTTCCAAATATACTGTCGTTATGCCGCCATGGCTTTATGTCACCTTCATTACGTTAAAGAAGGCCATTTAACTTAAATATGTTAAACCAGTTATTTGAAGCATTTCGATATCGATTGCTAAATGTGTATATACAAGAAAATCGACTTTATACCTAAATATAAGATTACGGAATTCTTCTAAATGCACTGTCGTTATGCCGCCATGGCTTTATATCACCTTCATTACGTTAAAGAAGGTTAACTAACTTAAATATGTTAAACCAGTTATTTGAAGCATTTCGATATCGATAGCTAAATGTGTATATACAAGAAAATCGACTTTATACCTAATATAAGATTACGGAATTCTTCTAAATGCACTGCCGTTATGCTGCCATGGCTTTATATCACCTTCATTACGTTAAAGAAGGTTAACTAACTTAAATATGTTAAAATAATGATTTGAAGCATTTCGATATCGATTGCTTAATGCGTATATACAACAAAATCGGCTTTATACCTAAATATAAGATTACGGAATTCTTCTAAATGCACTGTCGTTATGCCGCCATGGCTTTATATCAACTTCAATACGTTAAAGAAGGTTAACTAACTTAAATATGTTAAACGAATGATTTGCAGCATTTCGATATCGATAGCTAAATGCGTATATACAAGAAAATCGACTTTTTACTTAAATATAAGATTACGGAATTCTTCCAAATGCACTGCCGTTATACCGTTTTGGCTTTATGTAAACTTCAGTAAGATAAGGAAGGTTAATTAACTTAAATATGTTAAACCAATGATTTAAAGCATTTCGATATCGATTGCTAATGTGCATTTACAACAAAATCGACTTTATACCTAAATATAAGATTACGGAATTCTTCTAAATGCACTGTCGTTATGCTGCCGTGGCTTTATATCAACTTCAATACGTTAAAGAAGGTTAACTAACTTAAATATGTTAAACTAATGATTTGAAGCATTTCGATATCGATTGCTAAATGTGTATGTACAACAAACTCGACTTTTTACCTAAATATAAGATTAGGGAATTCTTCCAAATGCACTGTCGTTATGCCCCATGGCTTTATATCAACTTCAATACGTTAAAGAAGGTTAACTAACTTAAATATGTTAAACCAGTTATTTGAAGCATTTCGATATCGTTTGCTAAATGTGTATGTACAACAAAATCGACTTTATACCTAAATACAAGATAACGAAATTCATATAAATATACTGCCGTTTTGCCGTTATTGCTTTATGTTAACTTCAGTAAGATAAAGAAGGTTAATTAACTTAAATATGCTAAGCCAGTTATTTGATGCATTTTGTATCGATTGCTAAATGTGTAAATACAAGAAAATCGACTTTATACCTAAATATAAGATAACGGAATTCTTCTACATGCACTGCCGTTATGCCGCCATAGCTTTATGCCAACTTCAGTTCGTTAATGAAGGTTTATTAACTTAAATATGTTAATCTAATGATTTGAAGCATCTCGATATCAATTGCTAAATATGTATGTACAACAAAATCGACTTTAAACCTAAATATAAGATAACGGAATTTTTCTAAATGCACTGCCGTTATGCCGCCATGGCTACATGCCAACTTCAGATCGTTAAAGAAGGTTTATTAACAAAAATATGTTAAACTAATGAGTTGAAGCATCTCGATATCGATCGCTAAATGTGTATATACAAGAAAATCGACTTTTTACATAAATATAAGACTACGGAATTCTTATAAATGTACTGTCGTTATGCCGCCATGGCTTAATATCAACTTCAATAAGTTAAAGAAGGTTAATTAACTTAAATATGTTAAACTAATGATTTGAAGCATTTCGATATCGATAGCTAAATGTGTATATACAAGAAAATCGACTTTATACCTAAATATAAGATAACGGAATTCTTCTACATGCACTGCCGTTATGCCACCATGGCCTTAAGCAAACTTCAGTTCGTTAAAGAAGGTTTATTAACTTAAATATGTTAAACCAGTTATTTGAAGCATTTCGATATCGATTGCTTAATGCATATATACCAGAAAATCGACTTTATACCTAAATATGAGACTACGGAATTCTTCCAAATGTACTGTCGTTTTGTCGCCATGGCTTTATATAAACTTCAATACGGTAAAGAAGGTTAATTCCCTTAAATATGTTAAACTAATGATTTGAAGCATTTCGATATCGATTGCTAGATGCGTATATATAACAAAATCGACTTTATACCTAAACATAAGATTACGGAATTCTTCCAAATGTACTGCCGTTATGCCGCCATGGCTTTATGTCAACTTCATTACGTTAAAGAAGGCTATTTAACTTAAATATGTTAAACTAATGATTTGAAGCATTTCGTTATCGATTGCTAAATGTTTATGTACAAGAAAATCGACCTTATACCTAAATATGAGATTACGGAATTCTTCCAAATCTACTGTCGTTATGCCGCCATGGCTTTATATCAACTTCAATACGTTAAAGCAGGTTAATTCCCTTAAATATGTTAAACTAATGATTTGAAGCATTTCGATATCGATTGCTAGATCGTATATACAAAAAAATCGACTTTATACCTAAATATGAGACTACGGAATTCTTCTAAATGCACTGTCGTTATGCCGCCATGGCTTTATATCACCTTCATTACGGTAAAGAAGGTTAACTAACTTAAATATGTTAAACTAATGATTTGAAGCATTTCGATATCGATTGCTAGATGCGTATATACAACAAAATCGACTTTATACCTAAACATAAGATTACGGAATTCTTCCAAATGTACTGCCGTTATGCCGCCATGGCTTTATGTCAACTTCAGTTCGTTAATGAAGGTTTATTAACTTAAATATGTTAAACTAATGATTTGAAGCATCTCGATATCAATTGCTAAATATGTATATACAACAAAATCGACTTTATACCTAAATATAAGATAACGGAATTTTTCTAAATGCACTGCCGTTATGCCGCCATGGCCTTAAGCAAACTTCAGTTCGTTAAAGAAGGTTTATTAACTTAAATATGTTAAACCAATGATTTGAAGCATTTCGATATCGATTGCTTAATGCATATATACCAGAAAATCGACTTTATACCTAAATATGAGACTACGGAATTCTTCCAAATGTACTGTTGTTATGTCGCCATGGCTTTATATAAACTTCAATACGGTAAAGAAGGTTAATTCCCTTAAATATGTTAAACTAATGATTTGAAGCATTTCGATATCGATTGCTAGATGCGTATATATAACAAAATCGACTTTATAACCTAAACATAAGATTACGGAATTCTTCCAAATGTACTGCCGTTATGCCGCCATGGCTTTATGTCAACTTCATTACGTTAAAGAAGGCTATTTAACTTAAATATGTTAAACTAATGATTTGAAGCATTTCGTTATCGATTGCTAATTGTTTATATACAAGAAAATCGACTTTATACCTAAATATAAGATTACGGAATTCTTCTAAATGCACTGTCGTTATGCCGCCATGGCTTTATATCACCTTCATTACGTTAAAGAAGGTTAACTAACTTAAATATGTTAAACGAATGATTTTAAGGATTTCGATATCGAGATCTAAATGTGTATATAAAAGAAAATCGACTTTATACCTAAATATAAGATTACGGAATTCTTCCAAATGCACTGCCGTTATACCTATATGGCTTTTACGTACACTTCAGTAGGAAAAATAAGGTTAATTAACTTAAATATGTTAAACTAATGAGTTGAACCATCTCGATATCAATTGCTAATGTGCATTTACAACAAAATCGACTTTATACCTAAATATAAGATTACGGAATTCTTTCAAATGTATATCAACTTAAATACGTAAAAAAAAGGTTTATTAACTTAAATATGTTAAACTAATGATTTGAAGCATTTCGATATCGATAGCTAAATGTGTATATACAAGAAAATCGACTTTATACCTAATATAAGATTACGGAATTCTTCTAAATGCACTGCCGTTATGCTGCCATGGCTTTACATCAACTTCAATACGTTAAAGAAGGTTAATTAACTTAAATATGTTAAAAATAATGATTTAAAGCATTTCGATATCGATTGCTAAATGCGTATATACAACAAAATCGGCTTTATACCTAAATATAAGATTACGGAATTCTTCTAAATGCACTGTCGTTATGCCGCCATGGCTTTATATCAACTTCAATACGTTAAAGCAGGTTAATTCCCTTAAATATGTTAAACGAATGATTTGCACCATTTCGATATCGATAGCTAAATGCGAATATACAAGAAAATCGACCTTATACCTAAATATAAGATTACGGAATTCTTCCAAATGCACTGCCGTTATACCGTTTTGACTTTATGTAAACTTCAGTAAGATAAGGAAGGTTAATTAACTTAAATATGTTAAACCAATGATTTAAAGCATTTCGATATCGATTGCTAAATGTGTATATACAAGAAAATCGACCTTATACCTAAATATAAGATTACGGAATTCTTCCAAATCTACTGTCGTTATGCCGACATGGCTTTATATCAACTTCAATACGTTAAAGCAGGTTAATTCCCTTAAATATGTTAAACTAATGATTTGAAGCATTTCGATATTGATTGCTAGATGCGTATATACAAAAAAAATCGACTTTATACCTAAATATGAGACTACGGAATTCTTCTAAATGCACTGTCGTTATGCCGCCATGGCTTTATATCACCTTCATTACGGTAAAGAAGGTTAACTAACTTAAATATGTTAAACTTATGATTTGAAGCATTTCGATATCGATTGCTAGATGCGTATATACAACAAAATCGACTTTATACCTAAACATAAGATTACGGAATTCTTCCAAATGTACTGCCGTTATGCCGCCATGGCTTTATGTCAACTTCATTACGTTAAAGAAAACTATTTAACTTAAATATGTTAAACGAATGATTTGAAGCATTTCGTTATCGATTGCTAAATGTTTATATACAAGAAAATCGACTTTATACCTAAATATAAGATTACGGAATTCTTCTAAATGCACTGTCGTTATGCCGCCATGGCTTTATATCACCTTCATTACGTTAAAGAAGGTTAACTAACTTAAATATGTTAAACGAATGATTTGAAGGATTTCGATATCGATATCTAAATGTGTTAATAAAAGAAAATCGACTTTATACCTAAATAAAAGATTAGGGAATTCTTCCAAATGCACTGCCGTTATACCGTTATGGCTTTACGTACACTTCAGTAGGAAAAATAAGGTTAATTAACTTATATATGTTAAACTAATGAGTTGAACCATCTCGATATCGATTGCTAATGTGCATTTACAACAAAATCGACTTTATACCTAAATATAAGATTACGGAATTCTTCTAAATGCACTGTCGTTATGCTGCCGTGGCTTTATATCAACTTCAATACGTTAAAGAAGGTTAACTAACTTAAATATGTTAAACTAATGATTTGAAGCATTTCGTTATCGATTGCTAAATGTTTATATACAAGAAAATCGACTTTATACCTAAATATAAGATTACGGAATTCTTCCAAATGCACTGTCGTTATGCCGCCATGGCTTTATATCAACTTCAATACGTTAAAGAAGGTTAACTAACTTAAATATGTTAAACCAGTTATTTGAAGCATTTCGATATCGATTGCTAAATGTGTAAGTAAAACAAAATCGACTTTATACCTAAATACAAGATAACGAAATTCATATAAATATACTGCCGTTATGCCGTTATTGCTTTATGTTAACTTCACTAAGATAAAGAAGGTTAATTAACTTAAATATTCTAAACCAGTTTATTTGATGGATTTTGATATCGATTGCTAAATGTGTAAATACAAGAAAATCGACTTTATACCTAAATATAAGATAACGGAATTCTTCTACATGCACTGCCGTTATGCCGCCATAGCTTTATGCCAACTTCAGTTCGTTAATGAAGGTTTATTAACTTAAATATGTTAAACTATTGATTTGAAGCATCTCGATATCAATTGCTAAATATGTATGTACAACAAAATCGACTTTAAACATAAATATAAGATAACGGAATTTTTCTAAATGCACTGCCGTTATGCCGCCATGGCTACATGCCAACTTCAGATCGTTAAAGAAGGTTTATTAACAAAAATATGTTAAACTAATGAGTTGAAGCATCTCGATATCGATCGCTAAATGTGTATATACAAGAAAATCGACTTTTTACATAAATATAAGACTACGGAATTCTTATAAATGTACTGTCGTTATGCCGCCATGGCTTAGTATCAACTTCAATAAGTTAAAGAAGGTTAATTAACTTAAATATGTTAAACTAATGATTTGAAGCATTTCGATATCGATAGCTAAATGTGTATATACAAGAAAATCGACTTTATACCTAAATATAAGATAACGGAATTCTTCTACATGCACTGCCGTTATGCCGCCATAGCTTTATGCCAACTTCAGTTCGTTAATGAAGGTTTATTAACTTAAATATGTTAAACTAATGATTTGAAGCATCTCGATATCAATTACTAAATATGTATATACAACAAAATCGACTTTAAACCTAAATATAAGATAACGGAATCTTTCTTAATGCACTGCCGTTATGCCGCCATGGCCTTAAGCAAACTTCAGTTCGTTAAAGAAGGTTTATTAACTTAAATATGTTAAACCAGTTATTTGAAGCATTTCGATATCGATTGCTTAATGCATATATACCAGAAAATCGACTTTATACCTAAATATGAGACTACGGAATTCTTCCAAATGTACTGTCGTTATGTCGCCATGGCTTTATATAAACTTCAATACGGTAAAGAAGGTTAATTCCCTTAAATATGTTAATCTAATGATTTGAAGCATTTCGATATCGATTGCTAGATGCGTATATATAACAAAATCGACTTTATACCTAAACATAAGATTACGGAATTCTTCCAAATGTACTGCCGTTATGCCCGCCATGGCTTTATGTCAACTTCATTACGTTAAAGAAGTCTATTTAACTTAAATATGTTAAACTAATGATTTGAAGCATTTCGTTATCGATTGCTAAATGTTTATATACAAGAAAATCGACTTTATACCTAAATATAAGATTACGGAATTCTTCTAAATGCACTGTCGTTATGCCGCCATGGCTTTATATCACCTTCATTACGTTAAAGAAGGTTAACTAACTTAAATATGTTAAACGAATGATTTTAAGGATTTCGATATCGATATCTAAATGTGTATATAAAAGAAAATCGACTTTATACCTAAATATAAGATTACGGAATTCTTCCAAATGCACTGCCGTTATACCGTTATGGCTTTACGTAAACTTCAGTAAGAAAAATAAGGTTAATTAACTTAAATATTTTAAACTAATGATTTGAAGTATCTCGATATCGATTGCTAAATGTGCAAGTACAACAAAATCGACATTATACCTAAATATAAGTATACGGAATTCTTCTAAATGCACTGTCGTTATGCCGGCATGGCTTTATATCACCTTCATTACCTTAAGGAAGGTTAACTAACTTAAATATGTTAAACTAATGATTTGAAGATTTTCGATATCGGTTGCTAAATGCGTATATACAGGAAAATCGACTATATACCTAAATATAAGATTACGAAACTCTTCTACCTGCACTGTCGTTATGCCGCCGTGGCTTTATATCACCTTCATTACGCTTAAGAAGGCTAATTAACTTAAATATGTTAAACTAATGATTTGTAGCATTTCGATATCGATTGCTAAATGCGTATATACAACAAAATCGACATTATACCTAAATATAAGATAACGGAATTCATATAAATATACTGCCTTTATGCCGTTATGGCTTTATGTAAACTTCATTAAAATAAAGAAGGTTAATTAACTTAAATATGCTAAACCACTTATTTGAAGCATTTCGATATATATTGCTAAATGTGTAAATACAAGAAAATCGACTTTATACCTAAATATAACATTATAACATTACGGAATTCTTCTATATGCACTGCCGTTATGCTGCTTAGGCTTTATCTAGACTTCAGTAAGCTAAAAAGCGTTTATTAACTTAATATGTTAAACTAATGATTTGAAGCATTTCGATATCGACAGCTAAATGTGTATATACAAGAATATCGACTTTATACATAAATATAAGACTACGGAATTCTTCCAAATGTATTGTCGTTATGCCGCCATGGCTTTATGCAAACTTCGCTCGTTAAAGAAGCTTTATTAACTTAAATATGTTAAACTAATGATTTGAAGAATTTCGATATCGATTGCGAAATATGTAAATACAAGAAAATCGACTTTATACCTAAATATAGGATTACGGAATTCTTCTAAATGCACTGCAGTTATGCCATTAAGGCATTATGTAGACTTACTGAAAGCTAAAAAGCGTTTATTAACTTAAATATGTTAGACTAATGATTTGAAGCATTTCGGTATCGCTTGCTAAATGTGTCTATACAACAAATCGACTTTATACCTAAATATAAGATTACGGAATTCTTCCAAATGCACTGCCGTTATGCCGCCATAGCTTTATGCCAACTTCAGTTCGTTATAGAAGGTTTATTAACTTAACTATGTTAAACTAATAAGTTGAAGCATCTCGATATCGATTGCTAAATATGTATATACAACAAAATCGACTTTATACCTAAATATAAGTTTACGGAATTCATCCAAATGCACTGCCGTTATGCCATTAAGGCATTATGTAGACTTACTGAAAGCTAAAAAGCGTTTATTAACTTAAATATGTTAGACTAATGATTTGAAGCATTTCGATATCGCTTGCTAAATGTGTATATACAAGAAAATCGAATTAATACCTAAACATAAGATTACGGAATTCTTCCAAATGTACTGTCGTTATGCCGCCATGGCTTTATATCAACTTCAATACGCTAAAGAAGGTTAATTAACTTAAATATGTTAAACTAATGATTTTAGGCATTTCGATATCGATTGCTAAATGTGTATATTTATACAACAAAATCGACTTTATACCTAAATATAAGTTTACGGAATTCATCCAAATGCACTGCCGTTATGCCATTAAGGCATTATGTAGACTTACTGAAAGCTAAAAAGCGTTTATTAACTTAAATATGTTAAACCAGTTATCTGAAGCATATCGATATCGATTGCGAAATGTATATATACAAGAAAATCGACTTTATACCTAAATATAAGATTACGGAATTCTTCCACATGTACTGTCGTTATGCCGCCATGGCTTTATATCACCTTCAATACGCTAAAGAAGATTAATTATTTTAAATATGTTAAACTAATGGTTTGAAGCATTTCGATATCGATTGCTAAATGTGTAAATACAAGAAAATCGACTTTATACCTAAATATAAATTTACAACATTACGGAATTCTTCTAAATGCACCGCCGTTATACCGTTAAGGCTTTATGTAGACTTCAGTAAGCTAAAAACTGTTTACTAACTTGTGTATATAAAAGAAAATCGACTTTATACCTAAATATAAGATTACAGAATTCTTCTACATGCACTGCCGTAATGCCGCCGGGGCTATATGCCAACTTCAGATCGTTAAAGAAGGTTTATTAACTTAAATATGTTAAGCTAATGAGTTGAAGCATCTCGATATCGATTGCTAAATGTGTCTATACAACAAAATCGACTTTATACCTAAATATAAGATTACGGAATTCTTCCAAATGCACTGCCGTTATACCGTTATGGCTTTATGTAAACTTCAGTAAGATAAAGAAGGTTAATTAACTTAAATATGTTAAACTAATGATTTTCGATTTCGATATCGATTGCTATATGTATATATACAAGAAAATCGACTATATACCTAAATATAAGATAACGGAATTCTTCTTAATGCACTGTCGTTATACCGTTAAGGCTTTATGTAGACTTCAGTACAAAGAGAGGGTTAATTATCTTAAATATGTTAAACTAATGATTTGAAGCATTTCAAAATCGATTGCTAAATATGTAAATACAAGAAAAACAACTTTATACCTAAATAGAAGATTACAGAATTCTTTTAAATGCACTGCAGTTATACCGTTAAGGCTTTATATAAATTTCAGTACGTTAAAGAAGGTTAAATTACTTAAATATGCTAAACTAATGATTTGAAGCATTTCGATATCGATTGCTTAATGTGTATGTACAAGAAAATCGATATTATACCTAAATAAAAAATTACGGAATTCACCCAAATATACTGCCGTTATGGCGTTATGTAAACTTCGGTAAAATAAAGAAGGTCAATTAACCTAAATATGATAAACCAGTTATTTGAAGCATTTCGATATCGATTACTAAATGCGTATATACAAGAAAGTCGATTTTATACCTAAATATAAGATTACGGAATTCTTCTACATGCACTGCCGTTATGCCGCCCTGGCTATATGCCAACTTCAGATCGTTAAAGAAGGTTAATTAACTTAGATATGTTAAACTAATGATTTGAAGCATTTCGTTATCGATTGCTAAATGTTTATATACAAGAAAATTGACTTTATACCTAAATAAAACACTGCGGAATTCTTCCAAATGTACTGTCGTTATGCCGCCATGGCTTTATATCAACTTCAATACGTTAAAGAAGGTTAACTAACTCAAATATGTTAGACGAATGACTTGAAGCATTTCGACATCGATAGCTAAATGTGTATATACAAGAAAATCGACTTTTTACCTAAATATAAGATTATGGAAATCTTCCAAATGCACTGCCGTTATACCGTTTTGGCTTTATGTAAACTTACTGAAAGCTAAAAAGCGTTTATTAACTTAAATATGTTAGACTAATGATTTGAAGCATTTCGATATCGCTTGCTAAATGTGTATATACAAGAAAATCGAATTAATACCTAAACATAAGATTACGGAATTCTTCCAAATGTACTGTCGTTATGCCGCCATGGCTTTATATCAACTTCAATACGCTAAAGAAGGTTAATTAACTTAAATATGTTAAACTAATGATTTTAGGCATTTCGATATCGATTGCTAAATGTGTATATTTATACAACAAAATCGACTTTATACCTAAATATAAGTTTACGGAATTCATCCAAATGCACTGCCGTTATGCCATTAAGGCATTATGTAGACTTACTGAAAGCTAAAAAGCGTTTATTAACTTAAATATGTTAAACCAGTTATCTGAAGCATATCGATATCGATTGCGAAATGTATATATACAAGAAAATCGACTTTATACCTAAATATAAGATTACGGAATTCTTCCACATGTACTGTCGTTATGCCGCCATGGCTTTATATCACCTTCAATACGCTAAAGAAGATTAATTATTTTAAATATGTTAAACTAATGGTTTGAAGCATTTCGATATCGATTGCTAAATGTGTAAATACAAGAAAATCGACTTTATACCTAAATATAAATTTACAACATTACGGAATTCTTCTAAATGCACCGCCGTTATACCGTTAAGGCTTTATGTAGACTTCAGTAAGCTAAAAACTGTTTACTAACTTGTGTATATAAAAGAAAATCGACTTTATACCTAAATATAAGATTACAGAATTCTTCTACATGCACTGCCGTAATGCCGCCGGGGCTATATGCCAACTTCAGATCGTTAAAGAAGGTTTATTAACTTAAATATGTTAAGCTAATGAGTTGAAGCATCTCGATATCGATTGCTAAATGTGTCTATACAACAAAATCGACTTTATACCTAAATATAAGATTACGGAATTCTTCCAAATGCACTGCCGTTATACCGTTATGGCTTTATGTAAACTTCAGTAAGATAAAGAAGGTTAATTAACTTAAATATGTTAAACTAATGATTTTCGATTTCGATATCGATTGCTATATGTATATATACAAGAAAATCGACTATATACCTAAATATAAGATAACGGAATTCTTCTTAATGCACTGTCGTTATACCGTTAAGGCTTTATGTAGACTTCAGTACAAAGAGAGGGTTAATTATCTTAAATATGTTAAACTAATGATTTGAAGCATTTCAAAATCGATTGCTAAATATGTAAATACAAGAAAAACAACTTTATACCTAAATAGAAGATTACAGAATTCTTTTAAATGCACTGCAGTTATACCGTTAAGGCTTTATATAAATTTCAGTACGTTAAAGAAGGTTAAATTACTTAAATATGCTAAACTAATGATTTGAAGCATTTCGATATCGATTGCTTAATGTGTATGTACAAGAAAATCGATATTATACCTAAATAAAAAATTACGGAATTCACCCAAATATACTGCCGTTATGGCGTTATGTAAACTT
Organism: Bactrocera correcta; assembly: GCA_027475135.1. NCBI lineage: Eukaryota > Metazoa > Arthropoda > Insecta > Diptera > Tephritidae > Bactrocera > Bactrocera correcta. Next base: position 12,428,973 of record CM050324.1, on the reverse strand, counting down.
CGGTAAAATAAAGAAGGTCAATTAACCTAAATATGATAAACCAGTTATTTGAAGCATTTCGATATCGATTACTAAATGCGTATATACAAGAAAGTCGATTTTATACCTAAATATAAGATTACGGAATTCTTCTACATGCACTGCCGTTATGCCGCCCTGGCTATATGCCAACTTCAGATCGTTAAAGAAGGTTAATTAACTTAGATATGTTAAACTAATGATTTGAAGCATTTCGTTATCGATTGCTAAATGTTTATATACAAGAAAATTGACTTTATACCTAAATAAAACACTGCGGAATTCTTCCAAATGTACTGTCGTTATGCCGCCATGGCTTTATATCAACTTCAATACGTTAAAGAAGGTTAACTAACTCAAATATGTTAGACGAATGACTTGAAGCATTTCGACATCGATAGCTAAATGTGTATATACAAGAAAATCGACTTTTTACCTAAATATAAGATTATGGAAATCTTCCAAATGCACTGCCGTTATACCGTTTTGGCTTTATGTAAACTTCAGTAAGATAAAGAAGGTTAGTTAACTTAAATATGTTAAACTAATGATTTGAAGCATTTCGATATCGATTGCTAAATGTGTATATACAAAAAAATCGACTTTATACCTATATATTAGATTACGGAATTCTTCCAAATCTACAGTCGTTATGCCGCCATGGCTTTATATCACCTTAATTACGTTAAAGAAGGTTAACTAACTCAAATATGTTAGACGAATGACTTGAAGCATTTCGACATCGATAGCTAAATGTGTATATACAAGAAAATCGACTTTTTACCTAAATATAAGTTTACGGAAATCTTCCAAATGCACTGCCGTTATACCGTTTTGGCTTTATGTAAACTTCAGTAAGATAAAGAAGGTTAGTTAACTTAAATATGTTAAACTAATGATTTGAAGCATTTCGATATCGATTGCTAAATGTGTATATACAAAAAAATCGACTTTATACCTAAATATTAGATTACGGAATTCTTCCAAATCTACTGTCGTTATGCCGCCATGGCTTTATGTCAACTTCAATACGTTAAAGAAGGTTTGTTAACTAAAATATGTTAAACCAGTTACTTGAAGCATTTCGATATCGATTGCTAGATGCGTATATACAAAAAAATCGATTTTATACCTAAATATAAGATTACGGAATTCTTCTAAATGCACTGTCGTTATGCCGCCATGGCTTTATGTCAACTTCAATACGTTAAAGAAGGTTTGTTAACTAAAATATGTTAAACCAGTTACTTGAAGCATTTCGATATCGATTGCTAGATGCGTATATACAAAAAAATCGATTTTATACCTAAATATAAGATTACGGAATTCTTCTAAATGCACTGTCGTTATGCCGCCATGGCTTTATGTCAACTTCAATACGTTAAAGAAGGTTTGTTAACTAAAATATGTTAAACCAGTTACTTGAAGCATTTCGATATCGATTGCTAAATGTGTATGTACAACAAAATCGACTTTATACCTAAATATAAGATAACGGAATTCATATAAATATACTGCCTTTATGCCGTTATGGCTTTATGTAAACTTCATTAAAATAAAGAAGGTTAATTAACTTAAATATGCTAAACCACTTATTTGAAGCATTTCGATATATATTGCTAAATGTGTAAATACAAGAAAATCGACTTTATACCTAAATATAACATTATAACATTACGGAATTCTTCTATATGCACTGCCGTTATGCTGCTTAGGCTTTATCTAGACTTCAGTAAGCTAAAAAGCGTTTATTAACTTAATATGTTAAACTAATGATTTGAAGCATTTCGATATCGACAGCTAAATGTGTATATACAAGAATATCGACTTTATACATAAATATAAGACTACGGAATTCTTCCAAATGTATTGTCGTTATGCCGCCATGGCTTTATGCAAACTTCCGCTCGTTAAAGAAGCTTTATTAACTTAAATATGTTAAACTAATGATTTGAAGAATTTCGATATCGATTGCGAAATATGTAAATACAAGAAAATCGACTTTATACCTAAATATAGGATTACGGAATTCTTCTAAATGCACTGCAGTTATGCCATTAAGGCATTATGTAGACTTACTGAAAGCTAAAAAGCGTTTATTAACTTAAATATGTTAGACTAATGATTTGAAGCATTTCGGTATCGCTTGCTAAATGTGTCTATACAACAAAATCGACTTTATACCTAAATATAAGATTACGGAATTCTTCCAAATGCACTGCCGTTATGCCGCCATAGCTTTATGCCAACTTCAGTTCGTTATAGAAGGTTTATTAACTTAACTATGTTAAACTAATAGTTGAAGCATCTCGATATCGATTGCTAAATATGTATATACAACAAAATCGACTTTATACCTAAATATAAGTTTACGGAATTCATCCAAATGCACTGCCGTTATGCATTAAGGCATTATGTAGACTTACTGAAAGCTAAAAAGCGTTTATTAACTTAAATATGTTAGACTAATGATTTGAAGCATTTCGATATCGCTTGCTAAATGTGTATATACAAGAAATCGAATTAATACCTAAACATAAGATTACGGAATTCTTCCAAATGTACTGTCGTTATGCCGCCATGGCTTTATACAACTTCAATACGCTAAAGAAGGTTAATTAACTTAAATATGTTAACTAATGATTTTAGGCATTTCGATATCGATTGCTAAATGTGTATATTTATACAACAAAATCGACTTTATACCTAAATATAAGTTTACGGAATTCATCCAAATGCACTGCCGTTATGCCATTAAGGCATTATGTAGACTTACTGAAAGCTAAAAAGCGTTTATTAACTTAAATATGTTAAACCAGTTATCTGAAGCATATCGATATCGATTGCGAAATGTATATATACAAGAAAATCGACTTTATACCTAAATATAAGATTACGGAATTCTTCCACATGTACTGTCGTTATGCCGCCATGGCTTTATATCACCTTCAATACGCTAAGAAGATTAATTATTTTAATATGTTAAACTAATGGTTTGAAGCATTTCGATATCGATTGCTAAATGTGTAAATACAAGAAAATCGACTTTATACCTAAATATAAATTTACAACATTACGGAATTCTTCTAAATGCACGCCGTTATACCGTTAAGGCTTTATGTAGACTTCAGTAAGCTAAAAACTGTTTACTAACTTGTGTATATAAAAGAAAATCGACTTTATACCTAAATATAAGATTACAGAATTCTTCTACATGCACTGCCGTAATGCCGCCGGGGCTATATGCCAACTTCAGATCGTTAAAGAAGGTTTATTAACTTAAATATGTTAAGCTAATGAGTTGAAGCATCTCGATATCGATTGCTAATGTGTCTATACAACAAAATCGACTTTATACCTAAATATAAGATTACGGAATTCTTCCAAATGCACTGCCGTTATACCGTTATGGCTTTATGTAAACTTCAGTAAGATAAAGAAGGTTAATTAACTTAAATATGTTAAACTAATGATTTTCGATTTCGATATCGATTGCTATATGTATATATACAAGAAAATCGACTATATACCTAAATATAAGATAACGGAATTCTTCTTAATGCACTGTCGTTATACCGTTAAGGCTTATGTAGACTTCAGTACAAAGAGAGGTTAATTATCTTAAATATGTTAAACTAATGATTTGAAGCATTTCAAAATCGATTGCTAAATATGTAAATACAAGAAAAACAACTTTATACCTAAATAGAAGATTACAGAATTCTTTTAATGCACTGCAGTTATACCGTTAAGGCTTTATATAAATTTCAGTACGTTAAAGAAGGTTAAATTACTTAATATGCTAAACTAATGATTTGAAGCATTTCGATATCGATTGCTTAATGTGTATGTACAAGAAAATCGATATTATACCTAAATAAAAATTACGGAATTACCAAATATCTGCCGTTATGGCGTTATGTAAACTTCGGTAAAATAAAGAAGGTCAAATTTACCTAAATATGATAAACCAGTTATTTGAAGCATTTCGATATCGATTACTAAATGCGTATATACAAGAAAGTCGATTTTATACCTAAATATAAGATTACGGAATTCTTCTACATCACTGCCGTTATGCCGCCCTGGCTATATGCCAACTTCAATACGTTAAAGAAGGTTTATTAACTTAATATGTTAAACATATTTGAAGCATTTCGTATCGATTGCTAGATGTTATATACAAAAAATTGATTTATACCTAAATATAAATGCGGAATTCTTCCAAATGACTGTCGTTATGCCGCCATGGCTTTATGTCAACTTCAATACGTTAAAGAAGGTTTATAACTAAATATGTTAACATACTTGAAGCATTTCGAATCGATAGCTAAATGTGTATATACAAGAAAATCGATTTTATACCTAAATATAAGATTAGGAAATCTTCCAAATGCACTGCCGTTATACCGTTTGGCTTTATGTAAACTTCAATAAGTTAAAGAAGGTTGTTAACTTAAATATGTTAAACCAATTATTTGAAGCATTTCGATATCGATTGCTAAATGTGTATATACAAAAAATCGACTTTATACCTAATATAGATACGGAATTCATATCCAAATTACAGCTTATGCCGCATGGCTTTATTACCTTAATTATTAAAGAAGGTTAATAACTAAATATGTTAACAATATTGAAGCATTTCGAATATAGCTAAATGTGTAATACAAGAAAATCGACTTTTTACCTAAATATAATTTACGGAAATCTTCCAAATGCACTGCCGTTATCCGTTTTGGCTTTATTAAACTTCAGTAAGTAAAAAGGTTATTAACTTAATATGTTAAACTAATGATTTGAAGCATTTCGATATCGATGCTAAATGTGTATATACAAAAAAATCGACTTTATACCTAAATATTAGATTACGGAATTCTTCCAAATTATGTCGTTATGCCGCCATGGCTTTATGCAACTTCATCGTTAAAGAAGGTTTTTAACTAAAATATGTTAAACCATTATTGAAGATTTCGATATCGATTGCAATGTAATACAAAAAAATCGATTTTATACCTAAATATAAGATTACGGAATTCTTCTAAATGCACTGCGTTATGCCATGGCTTTATGTAACTTCAAAGTTAAAAAGGTTTTTAACTAAAATATGTTAAACCATTATTGAAGCATTTCGTATCGTTGCTAAATGTGTTTACAACAAAATCGACTTTATACCTAAATAAAAGATAACGGAATTCTTAAATACTGCCGTTATGCCGTATTGCTTTATGAAACTTCAGTAGTAAAGAAGGTTAATTAACTAAATATGTAAACCATTATTTGAGCATCCGATATCGATTGCTAAATTGTAAATACAAAAAATCGACTTTATCCTAAATATAAAATTATAAATTACGGAATTCTTCTAAATGCACTGCGTTAACCGTTATTAACTTAAATATGTTAAACTAATGATTGAAGCATTCGATATCGTGCTAAAGGTGTATATACAAGAAAATCGATTTTTACTAAAATAAGATACGGAATTCTTCCAAATGTACTGTCGTTATGCCGCCATGGCTTTATATCAACTTCAATACGTTAAAGAAGGTTAATTAACTTAAATATGTTAAACTAATGATTTAAGCATTTCGATATCGATGCTAAATGTGTATATACAAAAAATCGACTTTATACCTAATATAAGTTACGGAATTCTTCAATGCACTGCCGTTATGCCCCTGGCATATGCAACTTCGAGTTAAAAAGGTTAATTAACTTAATATGTTAAACAATATTTGAAGCATTTCGTTATCGGTTGCAAATGTTTATATACAAGAAAATTGACTTTATACCTAAATAAAAATCGGAATTCTTCCAAATGTACTGTCGTTATGCCGCAATGGCTTTATATCACTTCAATACGTTAAAGAAGGTTAATTAATTAAATATGTTAAACTTATGTTTGAAGCATTTCGATATCGTTTGCTAAATGGTAATACAAAAAATCGACTTTATACCTAAATATAGATTACGGAATTCTTCTAAATGCACGCGTTATACCGTTAAACCTTTAGTAAAAGTTAATAACTAAAAACTGTTTAACTAACTTGTGTAAATAAAGAAAATCGACTTATACCTAAATATAAGATAACGGAATCTTCTACCTGCACTGCGTTATGCCGCCGGCTTTTATCACCTTCATACGTTAAAGAAGGTTTATTAACTTAAATATGTTAAACTAATGATTTGAAGCATTTCGATATCGATTGCTAAATGGTTATACAACAAAATCGACTTTATACCTAAATATAAGATAACGGAATTCTTAAATACTGCCGTTATCCGTTATGGCTTTATGTAAACTTTATTAAGATAAAGAAGGTTAATTAACTTAAATATGTAAACCATTATTTAGATTTCGATATGATTGTTAAATGTTAAATACAAGAAAACGACTTTATACCTAATTTAAGATTACGGATTCTTCCAAATGCACTGCCGTTATACCGTTAGGCTTTATGTAACTTCAGTAAAAAAAAGGTTAATTAACTTAAATATGTTAAACTAATGATTGAACCATTCAATCGATTGCTAATTGTAATACAAAAAACACTTATACCTAAATAAAGATTACGGAATTCTTTAAATGCACTGCAAGTTATACTTAATTTATAAATTTCAGTACGTTAAAGGTAAAAAAAAAAAAATCGACTTTTTACCTAAATATAAGTTTACGGAAATCTTCCAAATGCACTGCCGTTATACCGTTTTGGCTTTATGTAAACTTCAGTAAGATAAAGAAGGTTAGTTAACTTAAATATGTTAAACTAATGATTTGAAGCATTTCGATATCGATTGCTAAATGTGTATATACAAAAAAATCGACTTTATACCTAAATATTAGATTACGGAATTCTTCCAAATCTACTGTCGTTATGCCGCCATGGCTTTATGTCAACTTCAATACGTTAAAGAAGGTTTGTTAACTAAAATATGTTAAACCAGTTACTTGAAGCATTTCGATATCGATTGCTAGATGCGTATATACAAAAAAATCGATTTTATACCTAAATATAAGATTACGGAATTCTTCTAAATGCACTGTCGTTATGCCGCCATGGCTTTATGTCAACTTCAATACGTTAAAGAAGGTTTGTTAACTAAAATATGTTAAACCAGTTACTTGAAGCATTTCGATATCGATTGCTAAATGTGTATATACAAAAAATCGACTTTTATACCTAAATATAAGATTACGGAATTCTTCTAAATGCACTGCCGTTATGCCGTTATTGGCTTTATGTAAACTTCAGTAAGATAAAGAAGGTTAGTTAACTAAATATGTTAAACCAGTTATTTGAAGCATTTCGATATCGATTGCTAAATGTGTATATACAAAAAATCGACTTTATACCTAATATAGATAACGGAATTCATTAAATTACGCGTTATGCCGTATGGCTTTATGTCACTTCATTACGTTAAAGAAGGTTAATTAACTTAAATATGTTAAACAATGATTGAAGCATTTCGATATCGATAGCTAAATGTGTATATACAAGAAAATCGACTTTTTACCTAAATATAAGTACTTACGGAATTCTTCCAAATGCACTGCCGTTATGCCGCTTGGCTTTATTAACTTCAGTAAGTAAAGAAGGTTATTAACTTAAATATGTTAAACTAATGATTTGAAGCATTTCGATATCGATAGCTAAATGTGTATATACAAGAAAATCGACTTTATACCTAAATATAAGATTACGGAATTCTTCCAAATGTACTGTCGTTATGCCGCCATGGCTTTATGCAACTTCAGATCGTTAAAGAAGGTTTATTAACTTAAATATGTTAAACTAATGATTTGAAGCATTTCGATATCGATTGCTAAATGTATATACAAGAAAATCGACTTTATACCTAAATATAAGATTACGGAATTCTTCTAAATGCACTGTCGTTATGCCGCATGGCTTTATGTCAACTTCAATACGTTAAAGAAGGTTTATTAACTTAAATATGTTAAACTATGATTTGAAGCATTTCGATATCGTTGCTAAATGTGTATATACAACAAAATCGACTTTATACCTAAATATAAGATTACGGAATTCTTCAAATGCACTGCCGTTATGCCGCCATGCTTTATGTCAACTTCAGTCAGTTAAAGAAGGTTAATTAACTTAAATATGTTAAACTAATATTTGAAGCATTCGATATCGATTGCTAAATGTGTAAATACAAGAAAATCGACTTTATACCTAAATATAAGTACGGAATTCATAACATGCACTGCGTTATGCCATTGGCTTATATGCACTGCAACGTTAAAAAGCGTTTATTAACTTAAATATGTTAAACTAATGATTTGAAGCATTTCGATATCGATTGCTAAATGTGTATATACAAGAAAATCGACTTTATACCTAAATATAAGATTACGGAATTCTTCCAAATGTACTGTCGTTATGCCGCCATGGCTTTATATCAACTTCAATACGCTTAAGAAGGTTAATTAACTTAAATATGTTAAACTAATGATTTTAGGCATTTCGATATCGATTGCTAAATGCGTATATTTATACAACAAAATCGACTTTATACCTAAATATAAGTTTACGGAATTCTTCCAAATGTACTGTCATTATGCCGCCATGGCCTTGTATCACCTTCAATACGTTTAAGAAGGTTTATTAACTTAAATATGTTACACTATTGATTTGAAGCATTTCGATATCGATTGCTAAATGAGTATATACAAGAAAATCGAATTCTTACCTAAATATAAGATTACGGAATTCAACTACATGCACTGTCGTTATGCCGCCATGGCTTTATATCACCTTCATTACGTTAAAGAAGGTTAATTAACTTAAATATGTTAAACTAATGATCTGAAGCATTTCGATGTTGATTGATAAATGCGTATATACAAAAAAATCGACTTAATACCTAAATATAAGATTACGGAACTCTTCGAAATGCACAGCCGTTATGCCGTTAAGGCTTTTGTAGACTTCAGTAAGATAAAGTGCGTTAAATAACTCAAATATGTTAAACTAATGATTTGAAGCATTTCGATATCGATTGCTAAATGTGTATGTACAACAAAATCGACTTTATACCTAAATATAAGATAACGGATTTCATATAAATATACTGCCGTTATGGCTTTATGTAAACTTCAGTAAGATAAAAAGGTTTAATTAACTTAAATACGCTAAACCAGTTATTTGAAGCATTTCGACATCGATTGCAAAATGTGTATATACAAGAAAATCGACTTAATGCTTAAATATAAGACTACGGTATTCTTCCAAACGCCCTGCCGTTATGGCTTTATGTCAACTTCAGTTCGCTAAAGGAGGTTTATTAACTTAAATATGTTAAACCAGTTATCTGAAGCATTTCGATATCGATTGCGAAATGTATATATACAAGAAAATCGACTTTATACCTAAATATAAGATTACGGAATTCTTCCACATGTACTGTCGTTATGCCGCCATGGCTTTATATCACCTTCAATACGCTAAAGAAGATTAATTATTTTAAATATGTTAAACTAATGGTTTGAAGCATTTCGATATCGATTGCTAAATGTGTAAATACAAGAAAATCGACTTTATACCTAAATATAAATTTACAACATTACGGAATTCTTCTAAATGCACTGCCGTTATACCGTTAAGGCTTTATGTAGACTTCAGTAAGCTAAAAAATGTTTAATAACTTGTGTATATAAAAGAAAATCGACTTTATACCTAAATATAAGATTACAGAATTCTACTACATGCACTGCCGTAATGCCGCCGTGGCTATATGCCAACTTCAGATCGTTAAAGAAGGTTTATTAACTTAAATATGTTAAGCTAATGAGTTGAAGCATCTCGATATCGATTGCTAAATGTGTCTATACAACAAAATCGACTTTATACCTAAATATAAGATTACGGAATTCTTCCAAATGCACTGCCGTTATACCGTTATGGCTTTATGTAAACTTCAGTAAGATAAAGAAGGTTAATTAACTTAAATATGTTAAACTAATGATTTTCGATTTCGATATCGATTGCTATATGTATATATACAAGAAAATCGACTATATACCTAAATATAAGATAACGGAATTCTTCTTAATGCACTGTCGTTATACCGTTAAGGCTTTATGTAGACTTCAGTAAGATAGAGAGGGTTAATTAACTTAAATATGTTAAACTAATGATTTCAAGCATTTCAAAATCGATTGCTAAATATGTAAATACAAGAAAATCAACTTTATACCTAAATAGAAGATTACAGAATTCTTTTAAATGCACTGCAGTTATACCGTTAAGGCTTTACATAAATTTCAGTACGTTAAAGAAGGTTAAATTACTTAAATATGCTAAACTAATGATTTGAAGCATTTCGATATCGATTGCTTAATGTGTATGTACAAGAAAATCGATATTATACCTAAATAAAAGATTACGGAATTCACCCAAATATACTGCCGTTATGGCGTTATGTAAACTTCGGTAAGATAAAGAAGGTCAATTAACCTAAATATGATAAACCAGTTATTTGAAGCATTTCGATATCGATTACTAAATGCGTATATACAAGAAAGTCGATTTTATACCTAAATATAAGATTACGGAATTCTTCTAAATGCACTGTCGTTATGCCGTTAAGGCTTTTGTAGACTTCAGTAAGATAAAGAGGGTTAATTAACTTAAATATGTTAAACTTATGATTTGAAGCATTTCGATATGGATTGCTAAATGTGTATATACAAAAAAATCGACTTTATACCTAAATATAAGATTACGGAATCCTTCTAAATGCACTGCAGTTATACCGTTAAGGCTTTATATAAATTTCAGTACGTTAAAGAAGTTTAACTTACTTAAATATGCTAAACTAATGATTTGAAGCATTTCAATATCGATTGCTAAATGTGTATGTACAAGAAAATCGATTTTATACCTAAGTAAAAGATTACGGAAGTCACCCAAATATACTGCCGTTATGCCGTTATGTCTTTATGTAAACTTCAGTAAGATAAAGAAGGTTAATTAACTTAAATATGTTAAACTGATGATTTGAAGCATTTGGATATCGATTGCTAAATGTGTATATACAAGAAAATCGACTTTATACCTAAATATGTCAAATTCAGTTCGCTAAAGGAGGTTTATTAACTGAAATATGTTAAACCAGTTATCTGAAGCATTTCGATATCGATTGCGAAATATATATATACAAGAAAATCGACTTTATACCTAAATATAAGATTACGGAATTCTTCCACATGTACTGCCGTTATGCCGCCATGGCTTTATATCACCTTCAATACGTTAAAGGAGGTTAATTATTTTTAATATGTTAAATTAATGGTTTGAAGCATTTCGATATCGATTGCTAAATGTGTAAATACAAGAAAATCGACTTTATACCTAAAAATAAAACTATAACATTACGGAATTCTTCTAAATGTACTTGCGTTATACCGTTAAGGCTTTATATAGACTTCAGTAAGCTAAAAAAGGTTTATTAACTAAATATGTTAAACTAATGATTTGAAGCATTTCGATAACGATAGAGAAATGTGTATATACAAGAAAATCGACTTTATACCTAAATATAAGATTACGGAATTCTTCTACATGCACTGCCGTTATGCCGTCATGGCTATATGCAAATTTCAGATCGTTAAAGAAAGTTTATTAACTTAAATATGTTAAACTAATGAGTTGAACCATCTCGATATCGATTGCTAAATGTGTATATACAAAAAAATCGACTTTATTCCTAAATATAAGATTACGCAATTTTTCCAAATGCACTGTCGTTAAACCGCTATGGCTTTATGTAAACTTCAGTAAGAAAAAGAAGGATAATTAACTTAAATATGTTAAACTAATGATTTGAAGCATATCGATATCGATTGCTAAATGTGTATATACAAGAAAATCGACTTTATACCTAAATATAAGATTACGGAATTCTTCTAAATGCACTGCCGTTATGCCGCCATGGCTTTACGCCAACTTCTGTTCGTTAAAGAAGGTTTATTAAATTAAATATGTTAAACTAATGATTTGAAGCATTTCGATATCGATTGCTTAATGTGTATATATAAGAAAATCGACTTTATACATAAATATAAGATTACGGAATTCTTCTAAATGCACTGCCGTTATGCCGCCATGGCTTTAAGCCAACTTCCGTTCGTTAAGGAATGATTTGAAGCATATCGATATCGATTGCTTAATGCATATATTCAAGAAAATCGACTTTATACCTGAATATAAGATAACGTAATTCTTCTAAATGCACTGCCGTTATGCCGCTAAGGCTTTTGTAGACTTCAGCAAAATAAAGATGTTTAATTAACTGAAATTTGTTAAACTAATGATTTGAAGCATTTCGATATCGCTTGCTTAATGTGTATATAAAAGAAAATCGAATTTATATCTAAACATAAGATTACGGAATACTTCCAAATGTACTGTTGTTATGGCCCTATGGCTTTATATCACCTAAATTACGTTAAAGAAGGCTAATTAACTTAAATATGTTAAACTAATGATTTGAAGAATCTCGATATCGATTGCTAAGTGTGTATATACAAGAAAATCGACTTTATACCTAAATATAAGCTAACGGAATTCTTCTACATTCACTGCCGTTATGCCGCCATGGCTTTATGCCAACTTCAGTTCGTTAAAGAAGGTTTATTAGCTTAAATATGTTAAACTAATGAGTTGAAGCATCTCGATATCGATTGCTAAATGTGTTTATATACAAAATCGACTTTATACCTAAATATAAGTTTACGGAATTCTTCCAAATGCACTGCCGTTATACCGCAATGGCTTTATGTAAACTTCAGTAAGAAAAAGAAGGATAATTAACTTAAATATGTTAAACTAATGATTTGAAGCATATCGATATCGAATGCTAAATGTGTATATACAAGAAAATCGACTTTATACCTAAATATAAGATTAGGGAATTCTTCTATATGTACTGCCGTTATGCCGCCATGGCTTTACGCCAACTTCCGTTCGTTAAAGAAGGTTTATTAAATTAAATATGTTAAACTAATGATTTGAAGCATTTCAATATCGATTGCTTAATGTGTATATATAAGAAAAGCGACTTTATACATAAATATAAGATTACGGAGTTCTTCTAAATGCACTGCCGTTATGCTGCCATGGCTTTAAGCCATCTTCCGTTCGTTAAGGAATGATTTGAAGCATATCGGTATCGATTGCTTAATGCATATATACAAGAAAATCGACTTTATACCTAAATATAAGATTATGTAATTCTTCTAAATGCACTGCCATTATGCCGTTAAGGCTTTTGTAGACTTCAGCAAAATAAAGATGTTTAATTAATTGAAATTTGGTAAACTAATGATTTGAAGCATTTCGATATCGCTTGCTTAATGTGTATATAAAAGAAAATCGAATTTATATCTAAACATAAGATTACGGAATACTTCCAAATGTACTGTCGTTATGCCGCTATGGCTTTATATCACATAAATTACGTTAAAGAAGGCTAATTAACTTAAATATGTTAAACTAATGATTTGAAGCATCTCGATATCGATTGCTAAATGTGTATATACAAGAAAATCGACTTTATACCTAAATATAAGCTAACGGAATTCTTCTACATGCACTGCCGTTATGCCGCCATGGCTTTATGCCAACTTCAGTTCGTTAAAGAAGGTTTATAAGCTTAAATATGTTAAACTAATGAGTTGAAGCATCTCGATATCGATTGCTAAATGTGATTATATACAAAATCGACCTTATACCTAAATATAAGTTTACGGAATTCTTCGAAATGCACTGCCGTTATGGCTTTATGTTAACTTCAGTAAGATAAAGAAGGTTAGTTAACTTAAATATGCTAAACCAGTTGTTTGAAGCATTTCGATATCGATTGCAAAATGTGTATATACAAGAAAATCGACTTTATACCTAAATATAAGATTACGGAAATCTTCTACATGCACTGCCGTTTTGCCGCCGTGGCTTAATGCCAACATCCGTTCGTTAAAGAAGGTTTATTAACTTAAATATGTTAAACTAATGATTTGAAACATTTCGATATCGATTGCTTAATGTGTATATACAAGAAAATCGACTTTATACCTAAATATAAGATGACGGACTTCTTCTAAATGCACTGCCGTTATGGCTTTACGTTAACTTCAGTTCGCTAAAGAGGGTTTATTAACTTAAATATGTTAAACCAGTTATTTGAAGCATTTCGATACCGATTGCTAAATGCGTATATACAACAAAATCGACTTTATACCTAAATATAAGATTACGGAATTCTTCTACATGCACTGCCGTTATGCCGCCATGGCTTTATGTTAACTTCAGAGCGTTAAAGAAGCTTTATTAACTTAAATATATTAAACTAATGATTTGAAGCATTTCGATATAGATTGCTAAATGAGTATATACAAGAAAGTCGACTTTATACCTAAATATAAGATTACGGAATTCATCGAAATACTCTCTCGTTATGCCGTTATGGCTTTATATCACCTTCATTACGTTAAAGAAGGTTAATTAAATTAAATATGTTATATTAATGATTTGAAGATTTTCGATATCGATTGCTAAATGAGTATATACAAGAAAGTCGACTATATATCTAAATATATGATTACGGAATTCATCGAAATACACTCCCGTTATGCCGTTATGGCTTTATATAAATTTCAGTACGCTAAAGAAGGTTAATTTACTTAAATATGCTAAACTAATGATTTGAAGCATTTCGATATCGACTGCTAAATGTGTATTTACAACAAAATCGATTTTATACCTAAATAAAA
>CM050324.1:12388364-12413152 GCA_027475135.1 Bactrocera correcta | reverse complement strand
GATGGTTTTGTTTAAATTCAGTGGTTTAAAAAGGTTTGTTAACTTAAATATGTTAAACTTATATTTGAAGATTTCGATTCGATTGCTAAATGAGTATATAAAGAAAATGACTTTATACCTAAATATAAGATTACGTAATTCTTCTAAATGCTTTGCCGTTATGCCGTTAAGGCGTTTGTAGTTCAGTAAGATAAGAGGTTAATTAACTTAAATATGTTAAACTAATGATTTAGCATTTCGATTCGATTGCTTAATGGATATACAAAAAATCGACTTTATACCTAAAATAGATAAAGGAATTCTTCTAATGCCTGCCCTTATGCGTTAAGGCGTTGTAGACTTAGTAAGATAAAGGGGGTAAAATTTAAATTAAATATGTTAAACTAATGATTTGAGGCATTTCGATATCGATTGCTAAATGTGATATACAAGAAAATCGAATTTATACCTAAATATATGATACGGAATTCTTCTACATGCACTGCCTTAGCCGTTAAGGAGTTTGTAGACTTCAGTAAGATAAAGGGGGTTAATTAACTTAAATATGTTAAACTAATGATTTGAGGCATTCGATATCGATTGCTAAATGTTATATACAAAAAAATCGACTTTATACCTAAATATAAAATTACGGAAATTTTTTAATGCTGCCTTATGCCGCCATGGCTTTGTGTTAACTTCAGTGCGTTAAAGAAATTTTTTACTTAAATATGTTAAACTAAAATTTGAAAATTTTTGAAATCGATTGCTAAATGAGTATATACAAGAAAATCGACTTTATACCTAAATATAAGATTACGTAATTCTCTTAAATGCACTGCCGTTATACCGTTATGGCTTTATGTAAACTTCAGTAAGATAAAGAGGGTTAATTAACTTTTAAAAATGTTAAACTAATGATTTAAAGCATTCAGATATCGATTGCTAAATGTGTATATACAAGAAAATCGACTTTATACCTAAATGTAAGATTACGGAATTATTATAAATGCACTGCCGTTATGCCGCCATGGATTTATGCCAACTTCAGTTCGTTAAAGAAGTTTTATTAACTTTAATATGTTAAACTAATGATTTGAAGCATTTCTATATCGAATGCTAAATGAGTATATACAAGAAAATCGACTTTATACCTAAATATAAGATTACGTAATTCTTCTAAATGCTTTGCCGTTATGCCGTTAAGGCGTTTGTAGTTTTCAGTAAGATAAAGAGCGTTAATTATCTTAAATATGTTAAACTAATGATTTAAAGCATTTCGATTTCGATTGCTAAATGAGTATATACAAGAAAATCGACTTTATACCTAAATATAAGATTACGTAATTCTTCTAAATGCTTTGCCGTTATGCCGTTAAGGCGTTTGTAGACTTCAGTAAGATAAAGAGGGTTAATTAACTTAAATATGTTAAACTGATGATTTGAGGCATTTCGATATAGATTGCTTAATGTGTATATACAAGAAAATCGACTTTATACCTAAATATATGATAACGGAATTCTTCTACATGCACTGCCGTTATGCCGTTAAGGAGTTTGTAGACTTCAGTAAGATAAAGGGGGTTAATTAACTTAAATATGTTAAACTAATGATTTGAGGCATTTCGATATCGATTGCTAAATGTTTATATACAAGGATATCGACTTTATACCTAAATATAAGATTACGGCATTCTTCTACATGCACTGCCTTTATGCCGCCATGGCTTTGTGTTAACTTCAGTGCGTTAAAGTAGGTTTGTTAACTTAAATATGTTAAACTTATATTTCAAGCATTTCGATATTGATTGCTAAATGAGTATATACAGGAAAATCGACTTTATACCTAAATATAAGATTACGTAATTCTTCTAAATGCTTTGCCGTTATGCCGTTAAGGCGTTTGTAGACTTCAGTAAGATAAAGAGGATTAATTAACTTAAATATGTTAAACTAATGATTTGAGGCGTTTCGATATCGATTGCTAAATGTGTATATACAAGAAAATCGACTTTATACCTAAATATATGATAACGGAATTCTTTTACATGCACTGCCGTTATGCCGTTAAGGCGTTTGTAGACTTCAGTAAGATAAAGGGGGTTAATTAACTTAAATATGTTAAACTAATGATTTGAGGCATTTCGATATCGATTGCAAAATGTGTATATACAAGAAAATCGACTTTATACCTAAATATATGATAACGGAATTCTTCTACATGCACTGACGCTATGCCGCTAAGGCGTTTGTAGACTTCAGTAAGATAAAGGGGGTTAATTAACTTAAATATGTGAAACTAATGATTTGAGGCAAATCGATATCGATTGCTAAATGTGTATATACAAGAAAATCGACTTTATATCTAAATATAAAATTACAGAATTCTTCTACATGAACTGCCGTTATGCCGCCATGGCTTTGTGTTAACTTCAGTAAGTTAAAGAAGGTTTATTACCTTAAATATGTTAAACCAGTTATTTGAAGCATTTCGATATCGATTGCTTAATGCATATATACAGGAAAATCGACTTTATACCTAAATATAAGATTACGGAATTCTTCCAAATGTACTGTCGTAATGCCACCATGGCTTTATATCAACTTAAATACGTTAAAAAAGGTTTATTAACATAAATATGTTAAACTAATGATTTGAAGCATTCAGATATCGATTGCTAAATGTGTATATACAAGAAAATCGACTTTATACCTAAATGTAAGATTACGGAATTATTATAAATGCACTGCCGTTATGCCGCCATGGATTTATGCCAACTTCAGTTCGTTAAAGAAGGTTTATTAACTTTAATATGTTAAACTAATGATTTGAAGCATTTCTATATCGATTGCTAAATGAGTACATACAAGAAAATCGACTTTATACCTAAATATAAGATTACGCAATTCTTCTAAATGCTTTGCCGTTATACCGTTAAGATGTTTGTAGACTTCAGTAAGATACAGAGGGTTAGTTAACTGAAATATGTTAAACTAATGATTTGAAGTATTTCGATTTCGATTGCTAAATGAGTATATATAAGAAAATGGACTTTATACCTAAATATAAGATTACGTAATTCTTCTAAATGCTTTGCCGTTATGCCGTTAAGGCGTTTGTAGTTTTCAGTAAGATAAAGAGCGTTAATTATCTTAAATATGTTAAACTAATGATTTAAAGCATTTCGATTTCGATTGCTAAATGAGTATATACAAGAAAATCGACTTTATACCTAAATATAAGATTACGTAATTCTTCTAAATGCTTTGCCGTTATGCCGTTAAGGCGTTTGTAGACTTAAGTAAGATAAAGAGGGTTAATTAACTTAAATATGTTAAACTAATGATTTGAGGCATTTCGATATCGATTGCTAAATGTGTATATACAAGAAAATCAACTTTATACCTAAATATATGATAACGGAATTCTTCTACATGCACTGCCCTTATGCCGTTAAGGAGTTTGTAGACTTCAGTAAGATAAAGGGGGTTAATTAACTTAAATATGTTAAACTTATGATTTGAGGCATTTCGATATCGATTGCTAAATGTTTATATACCAGCAAATCGACTTTATACCTAAATATAAGATTACGGCATTCTTTTACATGCTCTGCCTCTATGCCGCCATGGCTTTGTGTTAACTTCAGTGCGTTAAAGTAGGTTTGTTAACTTAAATATGTTAAACTTATATTTGAAGCATTTCGATATCGATTGCTAAATGAGTATATACAAGAAAATCGACTTTATACCTAAATATAAGATTACGTAATTCTTCTAAATGCTTTGCCGTTATGCCGTTAAGGCGTTTGTAGACTTCAGTAAGATAGAGAGGATTAATTAACTTAAATATGTTAAACTAATGATTTGAGGCATTTCGATATCGATTGCTTAATGTGCATATACAACAAAATCGACTTTATACCTAAACATATGATAACGGAATTCTTCAACATGCACTGCCGTTATGCCGTTAAGGCGTTAGTAGACTTCAGTAAGATAAAGGGGGTTAATTAACTTAAATATGTTAAACTAATGATTTGAGGCATTTCGATATCGATTGCTAAATGTGCATATACAAGAAAATCGAATTTATACCTAAATATATGATATCGGAATTCTTCTACATGCACTGCCGTTATGCCGTTAAGGAGTTTGTAGACTTCAGTAAGATAAAGGGGGTTAATTAACTTAAATATGTTAAACTAATGATTTGAGGCATATCGATATCGATTGCTAAATGTGTATATACAAGAAAATCGACTTTATACCTAAATATAAAATTACGGAATTCTTCTACATGAACTGCCGTTATGCCGCCATGGCTTTGTGTTAACTTCAGTGCGTTAAAGAAGCTTTATTTACTTAAATATGTTAAACTAATGATTTGAAAATTTTCGAAATCGATTGCTAAATGAGTATATACAAGAAAATCGACTTTATACCTAAATATAAGATAACGTAATTTTTCTAAATGCTTTGCCGTTATGCCGTTAAGGCGTTTGTAGACTTCAGTAAGATAAAGAGGGTTAATTAACTTAAATATGTTAAACTAATGATTTGAAGCATTTCGATTTCGAATGCTAAATGTGTATATACAAGAAAATCGACTTTATACCTAAATATATGATAACGGAATTCTTCTACATGCACTGCCGTTATGCCGTTAAGGCGTTTATAGACTTCAGTAAGATAAAGGGGGTTAATTAACTTAAACATGTTAAACTAATGATTTGAGGCATTTCGATATCGATTGCTAAATGTGTATATACAAGAAAATCGACTTTATACATAAATATAAGATTACGGAATTCTTCCAAATGCACTGCCGTTATACCGTTATGGCTTTATGTTAACTTCAGTAAGTTAAAGAAGGTTTATTAACTTAAATATGTTAAACCAGTTATTTGAAGCATTTCGATATCGATTGCTTAATGCATATATACAGGAAAATCGACTTTATACCTAAATATAAGAGTACGGAATTCTTCCAAATGTACTGTCGTAATGCCACCATGGCTTTATATCAACTTCAATATGTTAAAAAAGGTTAATTAACTTAAATATGTTAAACTAATGATTTGAGGCATTTCGATATCGATTGCTAAATGTGTATATACAACAAAATCGACTTTATACCTAAATATAAGATTACGAAATTCTCTTAAATGCACTGCCGTTATACCGTTATGGCTTTATGTAAACTTCAGTAAGATAAAGAGGGTTAATTAACTTAAATATGTTAAACTAATGATTTGAAGCATTCAGATATCGATTGCTAAATGTGTATATACAAGAAAATCGACTTTATACCTAAATGTAAGATTACGGAATTATTATAAATGCACTGCCGTTATGCCGCCATGGATTTATGCCAACTTCAGTTCGTTAAAGAAGTTTTATTAACTTTAATATGTTAAACTAATGATTTGAAGCATTTCTATATCGAATGCTAAATGAGTATATACAAGAAAATCGACTTTATACCTAAATATAAGATTACGTAATTCTTCTAAATGCTTTGAGGTTATACCGTTAAGATGTTTGTAGACTTCAGTAAGATACAGAGGGTTAGTTAACTTAAATATGTTAAACTAATGATTTGAAGCATTTCGATTTCGATTGCTAAATGAGTACATACCAGAAAATCAAATTCATACCTAAATACAAGATAACGGAATTCTTCTAAATGCGCTGCCGTTATGCCGTTAAGGCGTTTGTAGACTTCAGTAAGATAAAGAGGGTGAATTATCTTAAATATCTTAAACTAATGATTTAAAGCATTTCGATTTCGATTGCTAAATGAGTATATACAAGAAAATCGACTTTATACCTAAATATAAGATTACGTAATTCTTCT
Organism: Bactrocera correcta; assembly: GCA_027475135.1. NCBI lineage: Eukaryota > Metazoa > Arthropoda > Insecta > Diptera > Tephritidae > Bactrocera > Bactrocera correcta. Next base: position 12,407,313 of record CM050324.1, on the reverse strand, counting down.
AAATGCTTTGCCGTTATGCCGTTAAGGCGTTTGTAGACTTCAGTAAGATAAAGAGGGTTAATTAACTTAAATATGTTAAACTGATGATTTGAGGCATTTCGATATAGATTGCTTAATGTGTATATACAAGAAAATCGACTTTATACCTAAATATATGATAACGGAATTCTTCTACATGCACTGCCGTTATGCCGTTAAGGAGTTTGTAGACTTCAGTAAGATAAAGGGGGTTAATTAACTTAAATATGTTAAACTAATGATTTGAGGCATTTCGATATCGATTGCTAAATGTTTATATACAAGGATATCGACTTTATACCTAAATATAAGATTACGGCATTCTTCTACATGCACTGCCTTTATGCCGCCATGGCTTTGTGTTAACTTCAGTGCGTTAAAGTAGGTTTGTTAACTTAAATATGTTAAACTTATATTTCAAGCATTTCGATATTGATTGCTAAATGAGTATATACAGGAAAATCGACTTTATACCTAAATATAAGATTACGTAATTCTTCTAAATGCTTTGCCGTTATGCCGTTAAGGCGTTTGTAGACTTCAGTAAGATAAAGAGGATTAATTAACTTAAATATGTTAAACTAATGATTTGAGGCGTTTCGATATCGATTGCTAAATGTGTATATACAAGAAAATCGACTTTATACCTAAATATATGATAACGGAATTCTTTTACATGCACTGCCGTTATGCCGTTAAGGCGTTTGTAGACTTCAGTAAGATAAAGGGGGTTAATTAACTTAAATATGTTAAACTAATGATTTGAGGCATTTCGATATCGATTGCAAAATGTGTATATACAAGAAAATCGACTTTATACCTAAATATATGATAACGGAATTCTTCTACATGCACTGACGCTATGCCGCTAAGGCGTTTGTAGACTTCAGTAAGATAAAGGGGGTTAATTAACTTAAATATGTGAAACTAATGATTTGAGGCAAATCGATATCGATTGCTAAATGTGTATATACAAGAAAATCGACTTTATATCTAAATATAAAATTACAGAATTCTTCTACATGAACTGCCGTTATGCCGCCATGGCTTTGTGTTAACTTCAGTGCGTTAAAGAAGCTTTATTAACTTAAATATGTTAAACTAATGACTTGAAAATTTTCGAAATCGATTGCTAAATGAGTATATACAAGAAAATCGACTTTATACCTAAATATAAGATTACGGAATTCTTCTAAATGCTTTGCCGTTATGCCGGTAGGATGTTTTAGACTTCAGTAAGATAAAGAGGGTTAATTAACTTAAATATGTTAAACTAATAATTTGAAGCATTTCGATTTCGATTGCTAAATGAGTATATACAAGAAAATCGACTTTATACCTAAATATAAGATAACGTAATTTTTCTAAATGCTTTGCCGTTTTGCCGTTAAGGCGTTTGTAGACTTCAGTAAGATAAAGAGGGTTAATTAACTTAAATATGTTAAACTAATGAGTTGAAGCATTTCGATTTCGATTGCTAAATGTGTATATACAAGAAAATCGACATTATACCTAAATATATGATAACAGAATTCTTCTACATGCACTGCCGTTATGCCGTTATGGCTTTGTGTTAACTTCAGTGCGTTAAAGAAGCTTTGTTAACTTAAATATGTTAAACTAATGATTTGACGATTTTCGAAATCGATTGCTAAATGCATATAAACAACAAAATCGACTTTATACCTAAATATAAGATTACGGAATTCTTCTAAATGCTTTGCCGTTATGCCATTAAGGCGTTTGTAGACTTCAGTAAGATAAAGGGGGTTAATTAACTTAAACATGTTAAACTAATGATTTGAGTTATTTCGATATCGATTGCTAAATGTGTATATACAACAAAATCGACTTTAAACCTAAATATAAGATAACGGAATTCTTCCAAATGCACTGCCGTTATACCGTTATGGCTTTATGTTAACTTCAGTAAGTTAAAGAAGGTTTATTAACTTAAATATGTTAAACCAGTTATTTGAAGCATTTCGATATCGATTTCTTAATGCATATACGCAACAAAATCGACTTTATACCTAAATATAAGATTACGGAATTCTTCCAAATGCACTGCCGTTATGCCGTTATGGCTTTATGTTAACTTCAGTTCGTTTAAAAAGGTTTATTAACTTAGATATGTTACACTAGTTATCTGAAGCATTTCGAAATCGATTGCTCAATGCATATATACAAGAAAATCGACTTTATACCTAAATATAAGATTACGGAATTCTTCTAAATGCACTGCCGTTATGCCGTTATGGCTTTATGTTAACTTCAGTTCGTTTAAGAAGGTTTATTAACTAAGATATGTTACACTAGTTATTTGAAGCATTTCGAATCGATTGCTTAATGCTTAGTGCTAAATGTGTATATACAAGAAAATCGACTTTATACCTAAATATATGATAACGGAATTCTTCTACATGCACTGCCGTTATGCCGTTAAGGCGTTTGTAGACTTCAATAAGATAAAGGGGGTTAATTAACTTCAATATGTTAAACTAATGATTTGAGGCATTTCGATGTCGATTGCTAAATGTGTATATACAAGAAAATCGACTTTATACCTAAATATAAGATTACGGAATTCTTCTACATGAACTGCCGTTATGCCGCCATGGCTTTGTGTTAACTTCAGTGCGTTAAAGAAGCTTTGTTAACTTAAATATGTTAAACTAATGATTTGACGATTTTCGAAATCGATTGCTAAATGCATATAAACAACAAAATCGACTTTATACCTAAATATAAGATTACGGAATTCTTCTAAATGCTTTGCCGTTATGCCATTAAGGCGTTTGTAGACTTCAGTAAGATAAAGAGGGTTAATTAACTTAAATATGTTAAACTAATGATTTGAGGCATTTCGATATCGATTGCTAAATGAGTATATACAAGAAAATCGACTTTATACCTAAATATAAGATTACGGAATTCTTCCAAATGCACTGCCGTTATGCCTTTATGGCTTTATGTTAACTTCAGTTTGTTTAAGAAGGTTTATTAACTTAGATATGTTACACTAGGTATTTGAAGCATTTCGAAATCGATTGTTTAATGTGTATATACAAGAAAATCGACTTTATACCTAAATATAAGATTACGGAATTCTTCTAAATGCACTGCCGTTATGCCGTTATGGCTTTATGTTAACTTCAGTTCGTTTAAGAAGGTTTATTAACTTAGATATGTTTCACTAGTTATTTGAAGCATTTCGATATCGATTGATAAATGAGTATATACAAGAAAATCGACTTTATACCTAAAGATAAGCTTACGGAATTCTTGTACATGCGCTGCCGTTATGCCGTCATAGCTTTGTGTTAACTTCAGTGCGTTAAAGTAGGTTTGTTAACTTAAATATGTTAAACTAATGATTTGAAGCATTTCGATATCGATTGCTAAATGTGTATATACAAGAAAATCGACTTTATACCTAAATATAAGATTACGGAATTCTTCTAAATGCACTGCCGTTATGCCGCCATTGCTTTATGCCAAATTCAGTCCGTTAAAGAAGGTTTATGAAATTAAATACTTTTAACTAATGATTTAAAGCATTTCGATATCGATTGCTAGATGCGTATATACAAGAAAATCGACTTTATACCTAAATATAAGATAACGGAATTCTTCTAAATGCACTGCCGTTACGCCGTTAAGGCTTTTGTAGACTTTAGTAAGATAAAGAGGGTTAATTAGCTTAAATATATTAAACTAATGATTTGAAGCATTTCGATATCGATTGCTAAATGAGTATATACAAGAAAATCGACTTTAAACCTAAATATAAGATAACGGAATTCTTCTAAATGCACTGCCGTTACGCCGTTAAGGCTTTTGTAGACTTTAGTAAGATAAAGAGGGTTAATTAGCTTAAATATGTTAAACTAATGATTTGAAGCATTTCGATATCGATTGCTAAATGAGTATATACAAAAAAATCGACTTTATACCTAAATATAAGATAACGGAATTCTTCTAAATGCACTGCCGCTACGCCGTTAAGGCTTTTGTAGACTTTAGTAAGATAAAGAGGGTTAATTAGCTTAAATATGTTAAACTAATGATTTGAAGCATTTCGATATCGATTGCTATATGTGTATATACAAGAAAATCGACTTTATGCCTAAATATAAGATTACGGAATTCTTCTACATGCACTGCCGTTATGCCGCCATGGCTTTATGTTAACTTCAGTGCGTTAAAGAAGCGTTATTTACTTAAATATATTAAACTAATGATTTGAAGCATTTCGATATCGATTGCTAAATGTGTATATACAAGAAAATCGACTTTATACCTAAATATAAGATTACGGAATTCTTCTAAATGCACTGTCGTTGTGTCGCCATGGCTTTATGCTATCTTCCGTTCGTTAAAGAAGGTTTATTAACTTAAATATGTTAAACTAATGATTTGAAGCTTTTCGATCTCGATTGCTAAATATGTAAATACAAGAAAATCGACTTTATACCTAAATATAAGATTACGGAATTCTTCTAAATGCACTGCCGTTATGGCTTTATGTTAACTTCAGTTCGTTAAAGAAGGTTTATTAACTTAAATATGTTAATCTAATGATTTGAAGCATTTCGATATCGCTTGCTAAATGTGTATATACATGAAAATCGAATTTATACCTAAACATAAGATTACGGAATTCTTCCAAATGTACTGTCGTTATGCCGCCATGTCTTTATATCAACTTCAATACGTTAAAGAAGGTTAATTAACTTAAATATGTTAAACTAATGATTTGAAACACTTCGATGTCGATTGCTAAATGCGTCTATTTATACAACAAAATCGACTTTATACCTAAATATAAGATTACGGAATTCTTCTAAATGCACTGCCGTTATGCCGCCATTACTTTATGCAAACTTCAGTCCGTTAAAGAAGGTTTATGAAATTAAATATTTTAAACTAATGATTTGAAGCATTTCGATATCGATTGCTAAATGAGTATATACAAGAAAATCGACTTTATGCCTGAATATAAGATAACGGAATTGTTCTAAATGCACTGCCGTTACGCCGTTAAGGCTTTTGTAGACTTTAGTAAGATAAAGAGGGTTAATTAGCTTAAATATGTTAAACTAATGATTTTAATTAAATGGGTGCCCAGCTAAGTGAGAATCACACCACTGTATTTAAGTTTTAGGAGTCACTAACACTCGCGATTAATATTTCTAATTAAAATGCAGTTTTTAGCGGATAGGAAATAATTTAATTTATTTGTAATATAAATTCCGGCTATAACAAATGGAAACTTATCCTAATAGGGGAACAAATGCGGGATCGATGTAGAACGAAGCGATGTCGAAATACTAAAGTTCAGGATCACGGCTTATCCAAAGTTACGGTGAAGCGTTTGAGCTCAGCTTCCCAAAAAAAGGTATAACTTATGCGCAGACGAATCGAAAGTCTCAGCACGGGGGTGTGTAACGAAGTGAAGTCTGCTTTCTCGTTGCCCGTCCTTTTTGTTGAGTGGGTTGATGTAGTGTGGTGAGTTGTGTGGTGTACGAGTGTGGTGTCATCGACCATGATAGCATTGAGCAGAGGTTTATTAGTGTGTGCGAGTTTTTCTGGGTAGAGTGGGGGGATGCTCAACTCATTTAAACATCCTGGGCCCCCTAGGCGAATATTTTGCCTAGTTTTATGTATAAGTCGATACATATAATTCGGCTTACTGTTGGTGGAGTAGCCGAGGGCACAGAATTTTACCTGTAAGAAGCGATTTCGATTTTAATATAAATTTGTATATTGCGTAAGCAGTGGTGGTTGAGGTTGTAATTTCCTTTTGCGTGTTTTGACGACTTATTATTATAGTAAAAAACGTCTACTTTTATTTATTGTATTAGCGGTTATTTACAATTTCTTATTTTATCGTTTTGGTATACCGGTTGCTTAGTATTTGCCTTTTCTGTATTATCGGCAATTGTTTGCATTTAATTTATTCTTGGCTTATGAAGGATAGTAACTCCACGCCTGGCTCAGATGTGGCCAGAATGGGTACTCCTTAGCCCTTCAGTTGGGACTATGAATTAGAGGGACCTTGCGAGAGAATAGCCGTGAATGGAGAACGGATTTGATTCGTAGAGAAGAGAATTCCTCATAATTAATTTGAAGCTTTATGCAGCTGATTCCCTTAACCTACCCGTATGAGGCACGCTTGAATAGATGCGATAAGAGGGACCATTGACTTTTGAAAGTGTAGGTGCGTCACTGTATCGCATTGTGAATTTGGTGATCCCTTAACGTTAATTTTGAGTTGTCCCACATTGTATTATAGGTGTCGTTTTTTCGACTTTTTGCAAAGTTTTGTATACGCAATATTTAAGTGCGTATGCACTATTTGACGTTTAGTACCGCGCTACATAACTTGAGATTTTTTAAGCAGGATTTTGTATCATTATTGGCGAAAGCCATCCTGCGGGGTCAAAAAGTCACGCACATATATTTTTGTTTTTATATGAGGTTGTCAGAAGGAATCTGACCTTTTTTTTCTACCTTTATGTGGGGTATTAGAAAATTGTGGCTCTAGTGGTTGTCGTACGACGTACCGGCCATTATTTGATCGAGTAGTTGTGGCTTTAGAGAAGTGCTCACAATACCGATCTTTTATAGTTTTGTTTGTTATTGGAAGTTTCCTTGACTTTTGAAATTTCCTTAATTGTGAATTAAGGCATTTGTTATTATAGTCAACTTGAGTTGGTATAGTGGTAACTAGTTTTGAAACTGGTCCACTTTGTGTTTCGATGTGCAGCGTTTGATCTTTTTGTGCCTTTGAGCAACATGGTGTCTCTTGGCAATTTTTTGAATTTTGGGTTTCTGGGTTTGCTTTTGCAATTAAACCTGTGGTTCTTTGTGTATAAGAGCTTCTTTGGGGTGAGATGGGATATCTGCTGTAATGTAGCATTGTATGATGTCTTTTATGACAATATAAGCAGTTAAATTTGCTTTTGCAATTTTTAAGGTTAAGTGGGTGGGACAAGCAGTTTGTACAGAGTCTCTTTGATCTGACAAAGTTGTTCCTTTCGTTAATGTTTAATTTTTTAAACATCTCGCAAGTTTTAAGCTTGTGCCCTCTTGTGCATAGTTCGCATGACGTTTGTTTTTTTTTGTTCTGATGTGAACGTTTGTATTTTGTAAAAGCTTTTGTTTAAATTTTTATGGCTTCTAGCTTGGGGTCTATTAAAGCTTCCATTTTGGTCGTGTTTGTTCTTAGTTTTGATTATTTTTTCTTCTAACCTTTCCGCAATTTCATATTGGGTGGTGAGAAAATCTTTCATTTGTTGCCACGTCGGACACTTTTTTCGTGATGAGAGCGATTGCTCCCATAGAAGTAACGACTTTTCTGGTAATGCGGCGGTGCAAATGTTTACCAGAATCGGGTCCCAGCTGTGTGTGGGAATATTTAGTGTCGATAGAATCGACAAACAATTTGAAACAGTGGATTCTAGTTTGATGAATTCTACACTTGTTCCTTTCTTAATTTTTGGCAAGTTCATTATAGTCGTTACTTGTTTATCGACCAGTATTCTTTCGTTTTCATATCTTGCTTTTAGAGCTTCCCAAGCCAAATTGAAATTGGCGTCATTTAATGCGAACTGTTTAACTATTTCGCCTGCTTGACCTTTTGTTTTGTATCGGAGGTGATACAGTTTTTGTGCCTTTGATAGTTGTGGATGGTTGATGTAAACGGCTGTGAACATGTCCCGGAAGGACGGCCATTCTTCATAACCTCCGTAAAACGTTTCTGTATCATATGCAGGCACCTCGAGTTGGATGCCTGAACTTGCCTCTTGATTGTCTATTTGTGGCAGCTCTACTCTACTATGGGGAGTAGGTGCAATTGCTTTAATGAGCTTTAATTGATCGGAGATCATACCTTTCGTTTCTTCATATTGGTCCAAGCAGTTTTCGTAAATATCGTAAGCCGATGATTTAAAATTTTGAGGTAGTTCTGAATCGTCAGATTCTACTATGGCGTCATGAGCCGCTTGGAGTCGTGTCCAAAAATTATTAAGATTTATAATTTTGATTTCTAGTAACGATTCCGAGTTTTCGTGAATAGGTGAAGAGGCAAATCTAGTGCAGTATCTTGTTAAACTGTCACTTTCTGAAATGAATTTAATAGCCAGTTTTGAGCGTATAGCTCCTGCAGGTGTATTTTGATTTTTTTCGTAATTAACCATTTTTATTAAATTGTATATTTGTATATTAAAATACTGTTAAAGATTTTCTCAGTGTAAACTGATTTATGGTATTGTAATGGAAGCGATAAAGTATAATAAATTGAATACTCTTTTGAAGAGTTTTTTTTTGTTTTTAGATTATATCTGTAAAAAAACGTATTTTTAATTAAATCCTTTTTTATTTATTTGCAATGTTATTGCAATACTATTATTATTTATATTTTATTTTGAATTGTTAATTGCTTTTAAACCACCTTTTTTATATGTTAAAATATTTGATGTCCGAAATTTTGTATTTAGGTACACCCTAATACTCGGACTTGTATATACATATGTATGTATGTATGTACTTATGCTTTGTGCGATTGAGAGCTCGTTGAAGAGATCAATGCGCTATTTACATAAGTATGCACGAATTTTTTGTGTGCTTATGATTATGCTTTTTCTTATATTCTTAAGCAATTGAGAGCTCGTTAGAGAGATCAATTCGCTTTTTGTGAACAATCCTGCTTGTTTTTGTTTGTCAAAGAACAAGAGGTATTGCCGGATAATTGCCAATGTGGACTTTTAATATTTGTGTATGTTTAAATATACATATTTGTATGTATGTATGTACGTATGTTTGAACGTATATTGTTCAAGTTAATAATTTTTTGTATACCCGCGCTTTTTGTATCGTTGTGTCCACCAACTTATGTATTTTTAGTGAAAATTATTTTTTTTTTGTATTCGTTTCAATAAACGTATTCTGTAAGTTTTATTTTACCGTTCCGTTTAGTTATTTACGAAAAATTCCGATTACTTTTTTTTGAAAATTAATTAAATTTTAAATAATTTTGTACCCAGTGTAGGGTATACAATAACATGCAGATAGACGGTATAGAGTGTATGTATACATACATATGTATGTAAGTTCGCACTGTTAAGAGAGTGCGAAAGCGAAGTGGATAATGAGCAAGATGCTCACGTATGCACTTTATTATATTTGGTATATGTATGTAATTTATCTGCACTCGGTAAATATGCATATATGCATGCATGTATGTATACATATATTTTGCGCTTGGCAATTATGCATATGTACATAAGTATAAGTGTTATATGTAAAATGAAATAAATAATGAATATATGTTTCCACTAAGTAGAGATATGCATATATGTACGAGTATATATGTAGATATAGCTTTTTAACTTTTGTTTGCGTTTTTGTGCTCTATTTGATGTTTTCATAAATATTGCTTTTTGCTAAATTCATTTATATATGCATATTACAATTACTGAAAAACGGATTGAATACGCTCACTTTATTCCATCAGGGGCTTTTTATGCATGTAATAATGTTGCCTTCTGCGTTTGTCCCTCTTTCTCTGCTCCAGCTACCTCCTTGTTGTTTTCCCGTGCAATTGTTCCTCGTTGGTATATGCAGGTCTCTGCGATGTCCAGCTGTATTGAGTTGCTCCCGTTTTAAATTGTTGTTTTTATTACATATAGTTTTAGTTTCGCGCCCGTTTTATTCATTTCTTTTAATTTTTTAACGCGCCCGATTGTGTTTTGTTATTTAGGCACTTTTAAATTTCGCGCCCGATTAAGATATTGGTTTTAGATTACGCGCGTTTGTGTTGTTTTGTTTTTTTTTTTTGTTTGTTTGCTGGAACTGTTTTACTGTGTATGTCCGAATGTTTGTAATATTGTTAGTGTACTGCACTTCACTGCAATTTCTTTTGTTTCTTTTTTTTTTTTTTTGTTTCTAATATGTCGATAATAATGTTGGTTTTTGTTTTTTGTTCTCTTTGTTCACTGCACTGTTTTTTTATTCTATTTGAGTCACTGCATTTATATGGTTTGTTTGGTGTTTTGTTTATTTTACCGCCACATTAGTAAATTTATATTTTTATATTTATATTGATTTTTGTTTTTCCAATAGTGCCTCTCTGTGAGGCTCGAAGGACCATAATTAAATGGGTGCCCAGCTAAGTGAGAATCACACCACTGTATTTAAGTTTTAGGAGTCACTAACACTCGCGATTAATATTTCTAATTAAAATGCAGTTTTTAGCGGATAGGAAATAAGTGTTAATTTATTTGTAATATAAATTCCGGAAATGGAAACTTATCCTAATAGGGGAACAAATGCGGGATCGATGTAGAACGAAGTGATGTCGAAATACTAAAGTTCAGGATCACGGCTTATCCAAAGTTACGGTGAAGCGTTTGAGCTCAGCTTCGCAAACAAAGGTATAACTTATGCGCAGACGAATCGAAAGTCTCAGCACGGGGGTGTGTAACGAAGTGAAGTCTGCTTTCTCGTTGCCCGTCCTTTTTGTTGAGTGGGTTGATGTAGTGTGGTGAGTTTTGTGGTTTACGAGTGTGGTGTCATCGACCATGATAGCATTGAGCAGAGGTTTATTAGTGTGTGCGAGTTTTTCTGGGTAGAGTGGGGGGATGCTCAACTCATTTAAACAGATTTGAAGCATTTCGATATCGATTGCTATATGTGTATATACAAGAAAATCGACTTTATGCCTAAATATAAGATAACGGAATTCTTCTACATGCACTGCCGTTATGCCGCCGAGCATTTTTGTTAACTTCAGTGCGTTAAAGAAGCGTTATTATCTAAAATATATTAAACTAATGATTTGAAGCATTTCGATATCGATTGCTAAATTAGTATATACAAGAAAATCGACTTTATACTTAAATATAAGATAACGGAATTCTTCTAAATGCACTGCCGTTACGCCGTTAAGGCTTTTGTAGACTTAATAAGATAAAGAGGGTTAATTAGCTTAAATATGTTAAACTAATGATTTGAAGCATTTCGATATCGATTGCTAAATGAGTATATACAAGAAAATCTACTTTATACCTAAATATAAGATAACGGAATTCTTCTAAATGCACTGCCGTTACGCCGTTAAGGCTTTTGTAGACTTTAGTAAGATAAAGAGGGTTAATTAGCTTAAATATGTCAAACTAATGATTTGAAGCATTTCGATATCGATTGCTATATGTGTATATACAAAAAAATCAACTTTATACCCAAATATAAGATTACGGAATTTTTCTAAATGCACTATCGTTATGCCGTCATGGCTTTATATCACCTTCATTACGGTAAAGAAGGTTAATTAACTTAAATATGTTGAACTATATATATTTAGTATATTTAGGTAAAGAGTCGATTTTCTTGTATATACACATTTAGCTATCGATATCGAAATGCTTCAAATCATTCGTTTAACATATTTAAGTTAGTTAACCTTCTTTAACGAACTGAAGTTGGCATAAAGCTATGGCGGCATAACGGCAGTGCATGTAGAAGAATTCCGTTATCTTATATTTAGGTATAAAGTCGATTTTCTTGTAGGTACGCATTTAGCAATCGATATCGAAATGCATCAAATAACTGGTTTAGCATATTTAAGTTAGTTAACCTTCTTTATCTTAGTGAAGTTTACATAAAGCAATAACGGCATAACGGCAGTGCATTTGGAAGAATTCCGTAAACTTATATTTAGGTATAAAGTCGATTTTTTCGTACATACACATTAAGCAATCGATATCGAAATGCTTCAAATCATTAGTTTAACATATTTAAGTTAGTTAACCTTCTTTACCGTAATGAAGGTGATATAAAGCCATGGCGGCATAACGACAGTGCATTTAGAAGAATTCCGTAATCTTATATTTCGGTATAAAGTCGATTTTGTTGTATATACGCATTTAGCAATCGATATCGAAATGCTTCAAATCATTAGCTTAACATATTTAAGTTAATTAAGCTTCTTTAACGTATTGAAGTTGATGTGAAACCATGGCAGCATAACGACAATACATTTGGAAGAATTCCGTAGTCTTATATTTATGTATAAAGTTGATTTTCTTGTATATGCACATTAAGCAACCGATATCGAAATGCTTCAAATCATTAGTTTAACATATTTAAGTTAATAAACCTTCTTTAACGAACGGAAGTTGGCTTAAAGCCATGGTGGCATAACGGCAGTGCATTTAGAAGAATTCCGTAATCTTATATTAGGTATAAAGTCGATTTTCTTGTATATACACATTAAGCTATCGACATCGAAATGCTTCAAATCATTAGTTTAACATATTAAGTTAATTAACATTTTTTAGCATACTGAAGTCTACATAAAGCCTTAACGGTATAACGGCAGTGCATTTAGAAGAATTCCATAATGTTATAATTTTATATTTAGATAAAAAGTCGATTTTTTTGTATATACTCATTTAGCTATCGATATCGAAATGCTTCAAATAATTCGTTTAACAAATTTAAGTTAGTTAACCTTCTTTAACGTAATGAAGGTGATATAAAGCCATGGCGGCATAACGACAGTACATTTAGAAGAATTCCGTAATCTTATATTTAGGTATAAAGTCGATTTTGTTGTATATACGCATTTATCAATCGATATCGAAATGCTTCAAATCATAAGTTTAACATATTTAAGTTAATTAACCTTCTTTAACGTATTGAAGTTGATATAAAGCCATGCCGGCATAACGACAGTACATTTGGAAGAATTCCGTTGTCTTATATTTAGGTATAAAGTCGATTTTCTGGTATACAAGTATGCATTAAGTAATCGATATCGAAATGCTTCAAATAACTGGTTTAACATATTTAAGTTAATAAACCTTCTTTAACGAACTGAAGTTGGCTTAAGGCCATGGCGGCATAACGGCAGTGCATTTAGAAGAATTCCGTTATCTTATATTTAGGTATAAAGTCGATTTTCTTGTATATACATATTTAGCAATCAATATCGAGATGCTTCAGCTCATTAGTTTAACATATTAAAGTTAATAAACCTTCTTTAACGAACTGGTGTTGGCATAAAGCTATGGCGGCATAACGGCAGTGCATGTAGAAGAATTACGTTATCTTACATTTAGGTATAAAGTAGATTTTCTTGTATTTACATATTTAGCAATCGATATCGAAATGCATCAAATAACTGGTTCAGCATATTTAAGTTAATTAACCTTTTTTATCTTACTGAAGTTTACATAAAGCAATAACGACATAACGGCAGTATATTTATATGAATTCTGGTATCTTATATTTAGGTATAAAGTCGATTTTGTTGTACATACACATTTAGCAATCGATATCGAATAGCTTCAAATCATTAGTTTAACATATTTAAGTTAGTTAACCTTCTTTAACGTAATGAAGGTGATATAAAGCCATGGCGGCATAACGACAGTGCATTTAGAAGAATTCCGTAATCTTATATTTCGGTATAAAGTCGATTTTGTTGTATATACGCATCTAGCAATCGATGTCGAAATGCTTCAAATCATTAGTTTAACATATTTAAGTTAATTAACCTTCTTTATCTTACTGAAGTTTACATAAAGCCAAAACGGTATAACGGCAGTGCATTTGGAAGAATTCCGTATTCTTATATTTAAGTAAAGAGTCGATTTTCTTGTATATACACATTTAGATATCGATATCGAAATGCTTCAAATCATTCGTTTAACATATTTAAGTTAGTTAACCTTCTTTATCTTACTGAAGTTTACATAAAGCCAAAACGGTATAACGGCAGTGCATTTGGAAGAATTCCGTAATCTTATATTTAGGTAAAGAGTCGATTTTCTTGTATATACACATTTAGCTATCGATATCGAAATGCTTCAAATCATTCGTTTAACATATTTAAGTTAGTTAACCTTCTTTAACGAACTGAAGTTGGCATAAAGCTATGGCGGCATAACGGCAATGCATGTAGAAGAATTCCGTTATCTTATATTTAGGTATAAAGTCGATTTTCTTGTATATACACATTTAGCAATCGATAACGAAATGCTTCAAATCATTAGTTTAACATATTTAGGTTAATTAACCTTCTTTATCTTACTGAAGTTTACATAAAGCCATAACGGTATAACAGCAGTGCATTTGGAAGAATTCCGTAAACTCATATTTAAGTATAAAGTCGATTTTGCTGTATATACATACTTAGCAATCGATATCGAGATGCTTCAACTCATTAGTTTAACATATTTAAGTTAATAAAACTTCTTTAACGAACTGAAGTTGGCATAAAGCTATGGCGGCATAACGGCAGTGCATGTAGAAGAATTCCCTTATCTTATATTTAGGTATAAAGCCGATTTTCTTGTATATACATATTTAGCAATCGATACCGAAATGCTGCAAATCATTAGTTAAACATATTTATGGAAATAAACCTTCTTTAACGTCTACATAAAGCCTTAACATTATAACTGCAGTGCATTTAGAAGAATTCCGTAATCTTATATTTAGGTATAAAGTCGATTTTCTTGTATTTACATATTGAGTAATCGAGATCGAAATGCTTCAAATCATTAGTTTAACATATTTAAGTTAATAAACCTTCTTTAACGAACGAATGTTGGCATAAAGCCATGGCGGCATAACGACAATACATTTGGAAGAATTCCATAGTCTTATATTTATGTATAAAGTCGATTTTCTTTTATATACACATTTAGCTATCGATATCGAAATGCTTCAAATCATTAGTTTAGCATATTAAGTTAATAAACGCTTTTTAGCTTACTGAAGTCTACATAAAGCCTTAACAGTATAACGGCAGTGCATTTAGAAGATATCCGTAATGTTTTATTTTATATTTAGGTATTAAGTCGATTTTCTTGTATTTACACATTTAGCAATATATATCGAAATGCTTCAAATAACTGGTTTAGCATATTTAAGTTAATTAAACTTCTTTATCTTAATGAAGTTTACATAAAGCCTTAACGGCATAACGGCGGTATATTTATATGAATTCCGTTATCTTATATTTAGGTATAAAGTCAATTTTCTTGTATATACTCATTTAGCAATCGATATCGAAATGCTTCAATTCATTAGTTTAACATATTTAAGTTAATTAACCTTCTTTAACGTAATGAAGGTGATATAAAGCCATGGCGGCATAACGACAGTGCAGGTAGAAGAGTTCCGTAATCTTATATTTAGGTATATAGTCGATTTTCTTGTATTTACACATTTAGCAATCGATATCGAAAATCTTCAAATCATTAGTTTAACATATTTTAGTTAGTTAACCTTCTTTACCGTAATGAAGGTTGTATAAAGCCATGGCGGCTCAACGACAGTGCATTTAGAAGAATTCCGTAATCTTATATTTAGGTATAAAGCCGATTTTGTTGTATATACGCATTTAGCAATCGATATCGAAATGCTTCAAATCATTAGTTTAACACATTTAAGTTAATTAACCTTGTTTAACGTAATGAAGTTGATGTAAAACCGTGGCAGCATAACGACAATACATTTGGAAGAATTCCGTAGTCTTATATTTATGTATAAAGTTGATTTTCTTATATATACCCATTTAGCAATCGATATCGAAATGCTTCAAATCATTACTTTAACATATTTAAGTTAATAAACCTTCTTTAACGAACGGAAGTTGGCTTAAAGCCATGGCGGCATAACGGCAGTGCATTTAGAAGAATTCCGTAATCTTATATTTATGTAAAAAGTCGATTTCCTTGTATATACACATTTAGCGATCGATATCGAAATGCTTCAAATCATTAGTTTAACACATTAAGTTAATAAACATTTTTTAGCATACTGAAGTCTACATAAAGCCTTAACGGTATAACGGCAGTGCATTTAGAAGAATTCCGTAATGTTATAATTTTATATTTAGGTAAAAAGTCGATTTTCTTGTATATACACATTTAGCTATCGATGTCGAAATGCTTCAATTCATTCGTTTAACATATTTAAGTTAATTAACCTTCTTTAACGTAATGAAGGTGATAAAGAGCCATGGCGGCATAACGACAGTGCATTTAGAAGAATTCCGTAATCTTATATTTAGGTATAAAGCCGATTTTGTTGTATATACGCATTAAGCAATCGATATCGAAATGCTTCAAATCATTAGTTTAACATATTTAATTTAATTAACCTTCTTTAACGTATTGAAGTTGTATAAAGCCATGGCGGCATAACGGCAGTAGCATTTGGAAGAATTCCGTAGTCTTATATTTAGGTATAAAGTCGATTTTCTTGTATATACACATTTAGCAATCGATATCGAAATGCTTCAAATCATTAGTTTAACATATTTAAGTTAATTAACCTTCTTTACTACTGAAGTTACATAAAGCCAAGCGGTATAACGGCAGTGCATTTAGAAGAATTCCGTAATCTTATATTTAAGGTAAAAGTCGATTTTCTTGTATATACACATTTAGCTATCGATATCGAAATGCTTCAAATCATTCGTTTAACATATTTAAGTTAATTAACCTTCTTTAACGTAATGAAGGTGATATAGAGCCATGGCGGCATAACGACAGTGCATTTAGAAGAATTCCGTAATCTTATATTTAGGTATAAAGCCGATTTTGTTGTATATACGCATTAAGCAATCGATATCGAAATGCTTCAAATCATTAGTTTAACATATTTAAGTTAATTAACCTTCTTTAACGTATTGAAGTTGATATAAAGCCATGGCGGCATAACGACAGTACATTTGGAAGAATTCCGTAGTCTTATATTTAGGTATAAAGTCGATTTTGTTGTATATACGCATTTAGCAATCAATATCGAAATGCTCCAAATCATTAGTTTAACATATTTAAGTTAATAAACCTTCTTTAACGAACGGAAGTTGGCTTAAAGCCATGACGGCATAACGGCAGTGCATTTAGAAGAATTCCGTAATCTTATATTAGGTATAAAGTCGATTTTCTTGTACATACACATTTAGCTATCGATATCGAAATGCTTCAAATCATAAGTTTAACATATTAAGTTAATAAACATTTTTTAGCATATGAAGTCTACATAAAGCCTTAACGGTATAACGGCAGTGCATTTAGAAGAATTCCGGTTTAAATTTTTTATTTAGGTAAAAAGTATTTTTTGTAATACACATTTAGCATCGATTCGAAATGCTTCAAATCATTGTTTAACATATTTAAGTTAATTAACCTTCTTTAACGTAATGAAATGATTAAGCCATGGCGGGTAACGACATCATTTGAAGAATTCCGTAATCTTATATTTAGGGATAAAGTGATTTTTTGTATATTCCATTAAACAATCATATCAAAAAGCTTCAAATAATAGTTTAACATATTTAAGTTAATTAACCTTCTTTAACGAGAAGTTTTTAAAGCCATGGCGCATAACGCAGTCATTTGGGAAAAATTCCGTATCTATATTTTGGTATAAAGTCGATTTTCTGGGAATACATTAAACAAACGATATCGAAATGCTTCATATAAGGGTTTTAAAATATTTTAAATTAATAAAATTTTAACAATGAAGTTCTTTAAGGGCCTCGGATAACGGCAGTGCATTTAGAAGAATTTGTTATTTATATTAGGTAAAAGTCGATTTTCTTGTATATACACATTTAGCTATCGATTCGAAATGCTTCAAATCATGTTTAACATATTAAGTTAATAAAAATTTTTTACTATGAAGTTAATAAAGCCTTCGGATAACGGCAGTGCATTTAGAAGAATTCCGTTATCTTATATTTAGGTATAAAGTCGATTTTGTTGTACATACACATTTAGTAATCGATATCGAAATGCTTCAAATCATTAGTTTAACATATTTAAGTTAGTTAACGTTCTTTAACGTATTGAAGTTGATATAAAGCCATGGCGGCATAACGACAGTGCATTTGGAAGAATTCCGTAATCTTATATTTAGGTAAAAAGTCGAGTTTGTTGTACATACACATTTAGCAATCGATATCGAAATGCTTCAAATCAATAATTTAACATATGTAAGGGAATTAACCTTCTTTACCGTAATGAAGGTGATATAAAGCCATGGCGGCATAACGACAGTAGATTTGGAAGAATTCCGTAATCTTATATTTAGGTATAAGGTCGATTTTGTTGTATATACACATTTAGCAAGCGATATCGAAATGCTTCATATAACTGGTTTAACATATTTAAGTTAATAAAACCTCTTTAACGAACTGAAGTTGGCTTAAGGCCATGGCGGCATAACGGCAGTGCATTTAGAAGAATTTCGTAATCTTATATTAGGTATAAAGTCGATTTTCTTGTATATACACATTAAGTATCGATATCGAAATGCTTCAAATCAGTAGTTTAACATATTAAGTTAATAAACATTTTTTAGCATACTGAAGTCTACATAAAGCCTTAACGGTATAACGGCAGTGCATTTAGAAGAATTCCGTTATCTTATATTTAGGTATAAAGTCGATTTTGTTGTATATAGCATCTAGCAATCGCTATCGAAATGCTTCAAATCAATAATTTAACATTGTAAGGGAATTAACCTTCTTTACCGTAATGAAGGTGATATAAAGCCATGGCGGCATAACGACAGTAGATTTGGAAGAATTCCGTAATCTTATATTTAGGTATAAGGTCGATTTTGTTGTATATACACATTTAGCAAGCGATATCGAAATGCTTCATATAACTGGTTTAACATATTTAAGTTAATAAAACCTCATTAACGAACTGAAGTTGGCTTAAGGCCATGGCGGCATAACGGCAGTGCATTTAGAAGAATTTCGTAATCTTACATTAGGTATAAAGTCGATTTTCTTGTATATACACATTAAGCTATCGATATCGAAATGCTTCAAATCAGTAGTTTAACATATTAAGTTAATAAACATTTTTTAGCATACTGAAGTCTACATAAAGCC
>CM050324.1:12371702-12387364 GCA_027475135.1 Bactrocera correcta | reverse complement strand
TGTAAAAATTTTTCAAAAAATCGACTTTATACCTAAATATAAGATAACGGAATTCTTCTACATGCACTGCCGTTATGCCGCCATAGCTTTATGCCAACTTCAGTTCGTTAATGAAGGTTAACTAACTCAAATATGTTAAACTAATGATTTGAAGCATTTCGATATCGATTGCTAAATGTGTATGTACAACAAACTCGACTTTTTACCTAAATATAAGATTACGGAATTCTTCTAAATGCACTGCCGTTATGCCGCCATGGCTTTAAGCCAACTTCCGTTCGTTAAAGAAGGTTTATTAACTTAAATATGTTAAACTAATGATTTGAAGCATTTCGATATCGATAGCTAAATGTGTATATACAAGAAAATCGAATTTATACCTAAACATAAGATTACGGAATTCTTCCAAATGTACTGTCGTTATGCCGCCATGGCTTTATGTCACCTTCATTACGTTAAAGAAGGCTATTTAACTTAAATATGTTAAACTAATGATTTGAAGCATTTCGTTATCGAATGCTAAATGTGTATATACAAGAAAATCGACTTTATACGTAAATATAAGATTACGGAATTCTTCTAAATGCACTGTCGTTAAACCGCCATGGCTTTATATAACCTTCATTGCGTTAAAGAAGGTTTATTAACTTAAATATGTTAAACCAGTTATTTGAAGCATTTCGATATCGATTGCTTAATGCATATATACAAGAAAATCGACTTTCTACCTAAATATAAGAGTACGGAATTCTTCCAAATGTACTGTCGTAATGCCACCATGGCTTTATATCAACTTAAATACGTTAAAAAAAGGTTTATTAACTTAAATATGTTAAACTAATGATTTGAAGCATTTCGATATCGATAGCTAAATGTGTATATACAAGAAAATCGACTTTATACCTAATATAAGATTACGGAATTCTTCTAAATGCACTGCCGTTATGCTGCCATGACTTTACATCAACTTCAATACGTTAAAGAAGGTTAATTAACTTAAATATGTTAAACTAATGATTTGAAGCATTTCGATATCGATTGCTAAATGCGTATATACAACAAAATCGGCTTTATACCTAAATATGAGATTACGGAATTCATCTAAATGCACTGTCGTTATGCCGCCATGGCTTTATATCAACTTCAGTACGTTAAAGAAGGTTAACTAACTTAAATATGTTAAACGAACGATTTGCAGCATTTCGATATCGATAGCTAAATGCGTATATACAAGAAAATCGACTTTTTACTTAAATATAAGATTACGGAATTCTTCCAAATGCACTGCCGTTATACCGTTTTGGCTTTATGTAAACTTCAGTAAGATAAAGAAGGTTAATTAACTTAAATATGTTAAACTAATGATTTAAAGCATTTCGATATCGATTGCTAAATGTGTATATACAAGAAAATCGACCTTATACCTAAATATAAGATTACGGAATTCTTCCAAATCTACTGTCGTTATGCCGCCATGGCTTTATATCAACTTCAATACGTTAAAGAAGGTTAATTCCCTTAAATATGTTAAACTAATGATTTGAAGCATTTCGATATCGATTGCTAGATGCGTATATACAAAAAAATCGACTTTATACCTAAATATAAGATTACGGAATTCTTCTAAATGCACTGTCGTTATGGCGCCATGGATTTATATCACCTTCATTACGGTAAAGAAGGTTAACTAACTTAAATATGTTAAACTAATGATTTGAAGCATTTCGATATCGATTGCTAAATGTGTATGTACAACAAAATTTATTTTTAACCTAAATATAGGATAACGGAATTCATATAAATATACTGCCGTTATGCCGTTACTGCTTTATGTTAACTTCAGTTCGTTAAAGAAGGTTTATTAACTTAAATATGTTAAACCAGTTATTTGAAGCATTTCGATATCGCTTGTTAAATGTGTATATACAACAAAATCGACCTTATACCTAAACATAAGATAACGGAATTCTTCCAAAATGTACTGCCGTTATGCCGCCATGGCCTTAAGCCAACTTCAGTTCGTTAAAGAAGTTTTATTAACTTAAATATGTTAAACCAGTTATATGAAGCATTTCGATATCGCTTGCTAAATGTGTATATACAACAAAATCGACCTTATACCTAAATATAAGATTACGGAATTCTTCCAAATCTACTGTCGTTATGCCGCCATGGCTTTATATCACCTTCATTACGGTAAAGAAGGTTAATTCCCTTACATATGTTAAACTATTGATTTGAAGCATTTCGATAGCGATTGCTAGATGCGTATATACAACAAAATCGACTTTATACCTAAACATAAGATTACGGAATTCTTCCAAATGTACTGCCGTTATGCCGCCATGGCTTTATGTCAACTTCATTACGTTAAAGAAGGCTATTTAACTTAAATATGTTAAACTAATGATTTGAAGCATTTCGTTATCGATTGCTAAATGTTTATATACAAGAAAATCGACTTTATACCTAAATATAAGATTACGGAATTCTTCTAAATGCACTGTCGTTATGCCGCCATGGCTTTATATCACCTTCATTACGTTAAAGAAGGTTAACTAACTTAAATATGTTAAACGAATGATTTGAAGGATTTCGATATCGATATCTAAATGTGTATATAAAAGAAAATCGACTTTATACTTAAATATAAGATTAGGGAATTCTTCCAAATGCACTGCCGTTATACCGTTATGGCTTTACGTACACTTCAGTAGGAAAAATAAGGTTAATTAACTTAAATATGTTAAACTAATGATTTGAAGCATTTCTATATCGATTGCTAAATGTGTATGTACAACAAACTCGACTTTTTACCTAAATATAAGATTACGGAATTCTTCCAAATGCACTGTCGTTATGCCGCCATGGCGTTATATCAACTTCAATACGTTAAAGAACGTTAACTAACTTAAATATGTTAAACTAATGATTTGAAGCATTTCGATATCGATTACTAAATGTGTATGTACAACAAAATCGACTTTATACCTAAATATAAGATAACGAAATTCAAATAAATATACTGCCGTTTTGCCGTTATTGCTTTATGTAAACTTCAGTAAGATAAAGAAGGTTAATTAACTTAAATATGCTAAACCAGTTATTTGATGCATTTCGATATCGATTGCTAAATGTGTAAATACAAGAAAATCGACTTTATACCTAAATATAAGATAACGGAATTCTTCCAAATCTACTGCCGCTATGCCGCCATAGCTTTATGCCAACTTCAGTTCGTTAATGAAGGTTTATTAACTTAAATATGTTAAACTAATGATTTGAAGCATCTCGATATCAATATCTAAATATGTATATACAACAAAATCGACTTTAAACCTAAATATAAGATAACGGAATTTTTCTAAATGCACTGCCGTTATGCCGCCATGGCTACATGCCAACTTCAGATCGTTAAAGAAGGTTTATTAACAAAAATATGTTAAACTAATGAGTTGAAGCATCTCGATATCGATCGCTAAATGTGTATATACAAGAAAATCGACTTTTTACATAAATATAAGACTACGAAATTCTTCTAAATGTACTGTCGTTATGCCGCCATGGCTTTATATCAACTTCAATACGTTAAAGAAGGTTAATTAACTTAAATATGTTAAACTAATGATTTGAAGCATTTCGATATCGATAGCTTAATGTGTATATACAAGAAAATCGACTTTATACCTAAACATAAGATTACGGAATTCTTCTACATGCACTGCCGTTATGCCGCCATGGCTTTAAGCCAACTTCCGTTCGTTAAAGAAGGTTTATTAACTTAAATATGTTAAACCAGTTATTTGAAGCATTTCGATATCGATTGCTTAATGCATATATACCAGAGAACCGACTTTATACCTAAATATGAGACTACGGAAGTCTTCCAAGTGTACTGTCGTTATGTCGCCATGGCTTTATATAAACTTCAATACGTGAAAGAAGGTTAATTAACTTAAATATGTTAAACTAATGATTTGAAGCATTTTGATATCGATTGCTAAATGCGTATATACAACAAAATCGACTTTATACCTAAATATAAGATTACGGAGTTCTTCTAAATGCACTGTCGTTATGCCGCCATGGCTTTATATCACCTTCATTACGTTAAAGAAGGTTAACTAACTTAAATATGTTAAACGAATGATTTGAAGCATTTCGATATCGATAGCTAAATGTGTATATACAAGAAAATCGACTTTTTACCTAAATATAAAATTATAGCATTACGGAATTCTTCTAAATGCACTGCCGTTATACCGTTAAGGCTTTATGTAGACTTCACTATGCTAAAAAATGTTTATTAACTTAATATGTTAAACTTATGATTTGAAGCATTTCGATATCGATAGCTAAATGCGTATGTACAAGAAAATCGACTTTATACCTAATATAAGATTACGGAATTCTTCTAAATGCACTGCCGTTATGCCGTCATGGCTTTAAGCCAACTTCCGTTCGTTAAAGAAGGTTTATTAACTTTAATATGTTAAACTAATGATTTGGAGCATTTCGATATTGATTGCTAAATGTGTATATACAGGATAATCAACTTTATACATAAATATAAGACTACGGAATTCCTCCAAATGTTTTGTCGTTACGCTGCCATGGCTTTACATCAACTCCAATACGTTAAAGAAGGTTAATTAACTTAAATATCTTAAACTAATGATTTGAAGTATTTCGATATCGATTGCTAAATGCGTATATACAACAAAATCGGCTTTATACCTAAATATAAGATTACAGAATTCTTCTAAATGCACTGTCGTTATGCCGCCATGGCTCTATATCACCTTCATTACGTTAAAGAAGGTTAACTAACTTAAATATGTTAAACGAATGATTTGAAGCATTTCGCTATCGATAGCTAAATGTGTATATACAAGAAAATCGACTCTTTACCTAAATATAAGATTACGGAATTTTTCCAAATGCACTGCCGTTATACCGTTTTGGCTTTATGTAAACTTCAGTAAGATAAAGAAGGTTAATTAACTTAAATATGTTGAAATAATGATTTAAAGCATTTCGATATCGATTGATAAATGTGTATATACAACAAAATCGACCTTATACCTAAATATAAGACTACGGAATTCTTCCAAATCTACTGACGTTATGCCGGCATGGCTTTATATCAACTTCATTGCGTTAAAGAAGGTTAATTAACCTAAATATGTTAAACTAATGATTTGAAGCATTTCGATATCGATTGCTTGATGCGTATATACAACAAAATCGCCTTTATACCTAAATATAAGAATACGGAATTCTTCTAAATGCACTGTCGTTATGCGGCCATGGCTCTATATCACCTTCATTACGTTAAAGAAGGTTAATTAACTTAAATATGTTAAACGAATGATTTGAAGCATTTCGACATCGATAGCTAAATGTGTATATACAAGAAAATCGACTTTTTACCTAAATATAAAATTATAACATTACGGAATCCTTCTAAATGCACTGCCGTTATACCGTTAAGGCTTTATGTAGACTTCAGTATGCTAGAAAATGTGTATTAACTTAATGTGTTAAACTAATGATTTGAAGCATTTCGATATCGATTGCTTAATGTGTATATACAAGAAAATCGACTTTTTACATAAATATAAGATTACGGAATTCTTCTAAATGCACTGCCGTTATGCCGCCATGGCTTTAAGCCAACTTCCGCTCGTTAAAGAAGGTTTATTAACTTAAATATATTAAAGTAATGATTTGAAGCATTTCGATATCGATTGCTAAATGGGTATATACAAGAAAATCAACTTTATACATAAATATAAGACTACGGAATTCTTCCAAATGTATTGTCGTTATGCTGCCACGGCTTTAAATCAACTTCATTACGTTAAACAAGGTTAATTAACTTAAATGTGTTAAACTAATGATTTGAAGCATTTCGATATCGATTGCTAAATGCGTATATACAACAAAATCGGCTTTATACCTAAATATAAGATTACGGAATTCTTCTAAATGCACTGTCGTTGAGCCGCCATGGCTTTATACCACCTTCATTACGGTAAAGAAGGTTAACTAACTTAAATATGTTAAAATAATGATTTGAAGATTTTCGATATCGATTGCTAAATGTGTAAATACAGGAAAATCGACTATATACCTAAATATAAGATTACGGAACTCTTCTACCTGCACTGTCGTTATCCCGCCATGGCTTTATATCACCTTCATTGCGTTAAAGAAGGTTAATTAACTTAAATATGTTAAACTAATGATTTGAAGCATTTCGATATCGATTGCTAAATGAGTATATACAAGAAAATTGACTTTATACCTAAATATAAGATAACGGAATTCATATAAATATACCGCCGTTATGCCGTTAAGGCTTTATGTAAACTTCATTAAGATAAAAAGGTTAATTAACTTAAATATGCTAAACCAGTTATTTGAAGCATTTCGATATATATTGCTAAATGTGTAAAAACAAGAAAATCGACTTTATACCTAAATATAAAATTATAACATTACGGATATCTTCTAAATGCACTGCCGTTATACTGTTAAGGCTTTATGTAGACTTCAGTAAGCTAAAAAGCGTTTATTACTTAATATGTTAAACTAATGATTTGAAGCATTTCGATATCGATAGTTAAATGTGTATATAAAAGAAAATCGACTTTATACATAAATATAAGACTACGGAATTCTTCCAAATGTATTGTCGTTATGCCGCCATGGCTTTATGCCAACATTCGTTCGCTAAAGAAGGTTTATAAACTTAAATATGTTAAACTAATGATTTGAAGCATTTCGATCTCGATTGCTAAATATGTATATACAAGAAAATCGGCTTTATACCTAAATATAAGATAACGGAATTCTTCTACATGCACTGCCGTTATGCCGCCATAGCTTTATGCCAACTTCAGTTCGTTAAAGAAGTTTTATTAACTTAAATATGTTAAACTAATGAGTTGAAGCATCTCGCTATCGATTGCTAAATATGTATATACAGCAAAATCAACTTTAGACCTAAATATAAGTTTACGGAATTCTTCCAAATGCACTGCTGTTATACCGTTATGGCTTTATGTAAACTTCAGTAAATAGAAGGTTAATTAACCTAAATATGTTAAACTAATGATTTGAAGCATTTCGTTATCGATTGCTAAATGTGTATATACAAGAAAATCGACTTTATACCTAAATATAAGATAACGGAATTCTTTAATGCACTGCCGTTATGCCGCCATAGCTTTATGCCAACTTCAGTTCGTTAAAGAAGGTTAACTAACTCAAATATGTTAAACGAATGATTTGAAGCATTTCGATATCGATAGCTAAATGTGTATATACAAGAAAATCGACTCTTTACCTAAATATAAGATTACGGAATCCTTCCAAATGCACTGCCGTTATACCGTTTTGGCTTTATGTAAACTTCAGTAAGATAAAGAAGGTTAACTAACTTAAATATGTTAAACGAATGATTTGAAGCATTTCGATATCGATAGCTAAATGTGTATATACAAGAAAATCGACTCTTTACTTAAATATAAGATTACGGAATTCTTCCAAATGCACTGCCGTTATACTTTTTTGGCTTTATGTAAACTTCAGTAAGATAAAGAAGGTTAATTAACTTTAATATGTTAAACTAATGATTTGAAGCATTTCGATATCGATTGCTAGATGCGTATATACAACAAAATCGACTTTATACCGAAATATAATATTACGGAATTCTTTTAAATGCACTGTCGTTATGCCGCCATGGCTTTATATCACCTTCATTACGTTAAAGAAGGTTAACTAACTTAAATATGTTAAACTAATCATTTGAAGCTATTCGATATCAATTGCTAAATGTGTATGTACAACAAAATCGACTTTATACCTAAATATAAGATACCAGAATTCATATAAATATACTGCCGTTATGTCGTTATTGCTTTATGTAAACTTCAGTAAGATAAAAAAGGTTAATTAACTTAAATATGCTGAACCAGTTATTTGATGCATTTCGATATCGATTGCTAAATATGTAAATACAAGAAAATCTACTTTATACCTAAATGTAAGATAACGTAATTCTTCTACATGCACCGCCGTTATGCCGCCATAGCTTTATGCCAACACAAGTTCGTTAAAGAAGGTTTATTAACTATAATATGTTAAACTAATGAGCTGAAGCATCTCGATATTGATTGCTAAATGTGTATATACAACAAAATCGACCTTATACCTAAACATAAGATTACGGAATTCTTCTAAATGCACTGTCGTTATGCCGCCAATGCTTTATGCAAACTTCAGTAAGATAAAGAAACAAGAGAGTAAAAGAGTATTCAATTTATTATACTTTATCGCTTCCATTACAATACCATAAATCAGTTTACACTGGGAAAATCTTTAACAGTATTTTAATATACAAATATACAATTTAATAAAAATGGTTAATTACGAAAAAAATCAAAATACACCTGCAGGAGCTATACGCTCAAAACTGGCTATTAAATTCATTTCAGAAAGTGACAGTTTAACAAGATACTGCACTAGATTTGCCTCTTCACCTATTCACGAAAACTCGGAATCGTTACTAGAAATCAAAATTATAAATCTGAATAATTTTTGGACACGACTCCAAGCGGCTCATGACGCCATAGTAGAATCTGACGATTCAGAACTACCTCAAAATTTTAAATCATCGGCTTACGATATTTACGAAAACTGCTTGGACCAATATGAAGAAACGAAAGCTATGATCTCCGATCAATTAAAGCTCATTAAAGAAATTACACCTACTCCCCATAGTAGAGTAGAGCTGCCACAAATAGACAATCAAGAGGCAAGTTCAGGCATCCAACTCGAGGTGCCTGCATGTGATACAGAAACGTTTTACGGAGGTTATGAAGAATGGCCGTCCTTCCGGGACATGTTCACAGCCGTTTACATCAACCATCCACAACTATCAAAGGCACAAAAACTGTATCACCTCCGATACAAAACAAAAGGTCAAGCAGGCGAAATAGTTAAACAGTTCGCATTAAATGACGCCAATTTCAATTTGGCTTGGGAAGCTCTAAAAGCAAGATATGAAAACGAAAGAATACTGGTCGATAAACAAGTAACGACTATAATGAACTTGCCAAAAATTAAGAAAGGAACAAGTGTAGAATTCATCAAACTAGAATCCACTGTTTCAAATTGTTTGTCGATTCTATCGACACTAAATATTCCCACACACAGCTGGGACCCAATTCTGGTAAACATTTGCACCGCCGCATTACCAGAAAAGTCGTTACTTCTATGGGAGCAATCGCTCTCATCACGAAAAAAGTGCCCGACGTGGCAACAAATGAAAGATTTTCTCACCACCCAATATGAAATTGCGGAAAGGTTAGAAGAAAAAATAATCAAAACTAAGAACAAACACGACCAAAATGGAAGCTTTAATAGACCCAAAGCTAGAAGCCATAAAAATTTAAACAAAAGCTTTTACAAAATACAAACGTTCACATCAGAACAAAAAAAACAAACGTCATGCGAACTATGCACAAGAGGGCACAAGCTTAAAACTTGCGAGATGTTTAAAAAATTAAACATTAACGAAAGGAACAACTTTGTCAGATCAAAGAGACTCTGTACAAACTGCTTGTCCCACCCACTTAACCTTAAAAATTGCAAAAGCAAATTTAACTGCTTATATTGCCATAAAAGACATCATACAATGCTACATTACAGCAGATATCCCATCTCACCCCAAAGAAGCTCTTATACACAAAGAACCACAGGTTTAATTGCAAAAGCAAACCCAGAAACCCAAAATTCAAAAAATTGCCAAGAGACACCATGTTGCTCAAAGGCACAAAAAGATCAAACGCTGCACATTGAAACACAAAGTGGACCAGTTTCAAAACTAGTTACCACTATACCAACTCAAGTTGACTATAATAACAAATGCCTTAATTCACAATTAAGGAAATTTCAAAAGTCAAGGAAACTTCCAATAACAAACAAAACTATAAAAGATCGGTATTGTGAGCACTTCTCTAAAGCCACAACTACTCGATCAAATAATGGCCGGTACGTCGTACGACAACCACTAGAGCCACAATTTTCTAATACCCCACATAAAGGTAGAAAAAAAAGGTCAGATTCCTTCTGACAACCTCATATAAAAACAAAAATATATGTGCGTGACTTTTCGACCCCGCAGGATGGCTTTCGCCAATAATGATACAAAATCCTGCTTAAAAAATCTCAAGTTATGTAGCGCGGTACTAAACGTCAAATAGTGCATACGCACTTAAATATTGCATATACAAAACTTTGCAAAAAGTCGAAAAAACGACACCTATAATACAATGTGGGACAACTCAAAATTAACGTTAAGGGATCACCAAATTCACAATGCGATACAGTGACGCACCTACACTTTCAAAAGTCAATGGTCCCTCTTATCGCATCTATTCAAGCGTGCCTCATATGGGTAGGTTAAGGGAATCAGCTGCATAAAGCTTCAAATTAATTATGAGGAATTCTTTTCTCTACGAATCAAATCCGTTCTCCATTCACGGCTATTCTCTTGCAAGATCCCTCTAATTCATAGTCCCAACTGAAGGGCTAAGGAGTACCCATTCTGGCCACATCTGAGCCAGGCGTGGAGTTACTATCCTTCATAAGCCAAGAATAAATTAAATGCAAACAATTGCCGATAATACAGAAAAGGCAAATACTAAGCAACCGGTATACCAAAACGATAAAATAAGAAATTTTAAATAACCGCTAATACAATAAATAAAAGTAAACGTTTTTTACTATAATAATAAGTCGTCAAAACACGCAAAAGGAAATTACAACCTCAATCACCACTGCTTACGCAATATACAAATTTATATTAAAATCGAAATCGCTTCTTACAGGTAAAATTCTGTGCCCTCGGCTACTCCACCAACAGTAAGCCGAATTATATGTATCGACTTATACATAATACTAGGCAAAATATTCGCCTAGGGGGCCCAGGATGTTTAAATGAGTTGAGCATCCCCCCACTCTACCCAGAAAAACTGGCACACACTAATAAACCTCTGCTCAATGCTATCATGGTCGATGACACCACACTCGTACACCACACAACTCACCACACTACATCAACCCACTCAACAAAAAGGACGGACAACGAGAAAGCAGACTTCACTTCGTTACACACCCCCGTGCTGAGACTTTCGATTCGTCTGCGCATAAGTTATACCTTTTTTTGCGAAGCTGAGCTCAAACGCTTCACCGTAACTTTGGATAAGCCGTGATCCTGAACTTAAGTATTTCGACATCGCTTCGTTCTACATCGATCCCGCATTTGTTCCCCTATTAGGATAAGTTTCCATTTGTTATAGCCGGAATTTATATTACAAATAAATTAACACTTATTTCCTATCCGCTAAAAACTGCATTTTAATTAGAAATATTAATCGCGAGTGTTAGTGACTCCTAAAACTTAAATACAGTGGTGTGATTCTCACTTAGCTGGGCACCCATTTAATTATGGTCCTTCGAGCCTCACAGAGAGGCACTATTGGAAAAACAAAAATCAATATAAATATAAAAATATAAATTTACTAATGTGGCGGTAAAATAAACAAAACACCAAACAAACCACATAAATGCAGTGACTCAAATAGAATAAAAAAACAGTGCAGTGAACAAAGAGAGCAAAAAACAAAAACCAACATTATTATAGACATATTAGAAACAAAAAAAAAAAAGAAACAAAAGAAATTGCAGTGAAGTGCAGTACGCTAACAATATTACAAACATTCGGACATACACAGTAAAACAGTTCCAGCAAACAAACAAAAAAAAAAAAAAAAACAACACAAACGCGCGTAATCTAAAACCAATATCTTAATCGGGCGCGAAATTTAAAAGTGCCTAAATAACAAAACACAATCGGGCGCGTTAAAAAATTAAAAGAAATGAATAAAACGGGCGCGAAACTAAAACTATATGAAATAAAAACAACAATTTAAAACGGGAGCAACTCAATACAGCTGGACATCGCAGAGACCTGCATATACCAGCGAGAAACAATTGCACGGGAAAACAACAAGGAGGTAGCTGGAGCAGAGAAAGAGGGACAAACGCAGAAGGCAACATTATTACATGCATAAAAAGCCCCTGATGGAATAAAGTGAGCGTATTCAATCCGTTTTTCAGTAATTGTAATATGCATATGTAAATGAATTTAGCAAAAAGCAATATTTATAAAAACATCAAATAGAGCACAAAAACACAAACAAAAGTTAAAAAGCTATATCTACATATATACTCGTACATATATGCATATCTCTACTTAGTGGAAACATATATTCATTATTTATTTCATTTTACATATAACACTTATACTTATGTACATATGCATAATTGCCAAGCGCAAAATATATGTATACATACATGCATGCATATATGCATATTTACCGAGTGCAGATAAATTACATACATATACCAAATATAATAAAGTGCATACGTGAGCATCTTGCTCATTATCCACTTCGCTTTCGCACTCTCTTAACAGTGCGAACTTACATACATATGTATGTATACATACACTCTATACCGTCTATCTGCATGTTATTGTATACCCTACACTGGGTACAAAATTATTTAAAATTTAATTAATTTTCAAAAAAAAGTAATCGGAATTTTTCGTAAATAACTAAACGGAACGGTAAAATAAAACTTACAGAATACGTTTATTGAAACGAATACAAAAAAAAAAATAATTTTCACTAAAAATACATAAGTTGGTGGACACAACGATACAAAAAGCGCGGGTATACAAAAAATTATTAACTTGAACAATATACGTTCAAACATACGTACATACATACATACAAATATGTATATTTAAACATACACAAATATTAAAAGTCCACATTGGCAATTATCCGGCAATACCTCTTGTTCTTTGACAAACAAAAACAAGCAGGATTGTTCACAAAAAGCGAATTGATCTCTCTAACGAGCTCTCAATTGCTTAAGAATATAAGAAAAAGCATAATCATAAGCACACAAACAATTCGTGCATACTTATGTAAATAGCGCATTGATCTCTTCAACGAGCTCTCAATCGCACAAAGCATAAGTACATACATACATACATATGTATATACAAGTCCGAGTATTAGGGTGTACCTAAATAGAAAATTTCGGACATCAAATATTTTAACATATAAAAAAGGTGGTTTAAAAGCAATTAACAATTCAAAATAAAATATAAATAATAACAGTATTGCAATAACATTGCAAATAAATAAAAAAGGATTTAATTAAAAATACGTTTTTTTACAGATATAATCTAAAAACAAAAAAAAACTCTTCAAAAGAGTATTCAATTTATTATACTTTATCGCTTCCATTACAATACCATAAATCAGTTTACACTGGGAAAATCTTTAACAGTATTTTAATATACAAATATACAATTTAATAAAAATGGTTAATTACGAAAAAAATCAAAATACACCTGCAGGAGCTATACGCTCAAAACTGGCTATTAAATTCATTTCAGAAAGTGACAGTTTAACAAGATACTGCACTAGATTTGCCTCTTCACCTATTCACGAAAACTCGGAATCGTTACTAGAAATCAAAATTATAAATCTGAATAATTTTTGGACACGACTCCAAGCGGCTCATGACGCCATAGTAGAATCTGACGATTCAGAACTACCTCAAAATTTTAAATCATCGGCTTACGATATTTACGAAAACTGCTTGGACCAATATGAAGAAACGAAAGCTATGATCTCCGATCAATTAAAGCTCATTAAAGAAATTACACCTACTCCCCATAGTAGAGTAGAGCTGCCACAAATAGACAATCAAGAGGCAAGTTCAGGCATCCAACTCGAGGTGCCTGCATGTGATACAGAAACGTTTTACGGAGGTTATGAAGAATGGCCGTCCTTCCGGGACATGTTCACAGCCGTTTACATCAACCATCCACAACTATCAAAGGCACAAAAACTGTATCACCTCCGATACAAAACAAAAGGTCAAGCAGGCGAAATAGTTAAACAGTTCGCATTAAATGACGCCAATTTCAATTTGGCTTGGGAAGCTCTAAAAGCAAGATATGAAAACGAAAGAATACTGGTCGATAAACAAGTAACGACTATAATGAACTTGCCAAAAATTAAGAAAGGAACAAGTGTAGAATTCATCAAACTAGAATCCACTGTTTCAAATTGTTTGTCGATTCTATCGACACTAAATATTCCCACACACAGCTGGGACCCAATTCTGGTAAACATTTGCACCGCCGCATTACCAGAAAAGTCGTTACTTCTATGGGAGCAATCGCTCTCATCACGAAAAAAGTGCCCGACGTGGCAACAAATGAAAGATTTTCTCACCACCCAATATGAAATTGCGGAAAGGTTAGAAGAAAAAATAATCAAAACTAAGAACAAACACGACCAAAATGGAAGCTTTAATAGACCCAAAGCTAGAAGCCATAAAAATTTAAACAAAAGCTTTTACAAAATACAAACGTTCACATCAGAACAAAAAAAACAAACGTCATGCGAACTATGCACAAGAGGGCACAAGCTTAAAACTTGCGAGATGTTTAAAAAATTAAACATTAACGAAAGGAACAACTTTGTCAGATCAAAGAGACTCTGTACAAACTGCTTGTCCCACCCACTTAACCTTAAAAATTGCAAAAGCAAATTTAACTGCTTATATTGCCATAAAAGACATCATACAATGCTACATTACAGCAGATATCCCATCTCACCCCAAAGAAGCTCTTATACACAAAGAACCACAGGTTTAATTGCAAAAGCAAACCCAGAAACCCAAAATTCAAAAAATTGCCAAGAGACACCATGTTGCTCAAAGGCACAAAAAGATCAAACGCTGCACATTGAAACACAAAGTGGACCAGTTTCAAAACTAGTTACCACTATACCAACTCAAGTTGACTATAATAACAAATGCCTTAATTCACAATTAAGGAAATTTCAAAAGTCAAGGAAACTTCCAATAACAAACAAAACTATAAAAGATCGGTATTGTGAGCACTTCTCTAAAGCCACAACTACTCGATCAAATAATGGCCGGTACGTCGTACGACAACCACTAGAGCCACAATTTTCTAATACCCCACATAAAGGTAGAAAAAAAAGGTCAGATTCCTTCTGACAACCTCATATAAAAACAAAAATATATGTGCGTGACTTTTCGACCCCGCAGGATGGCTTTCGCCAATAATGATACAAAATCCTGCTTAAAAAATCTCAAGTTATGTAGCGCGGTACTAAACGTCAAATAGTGCATACGCACTTAAATATTGCATATACAAAACTTTGCAAAAAGTCGAAAAAACGACACCTATAATACAATGTGGGACAACTCAAAATTAACGTTAAGGGATCACCAAATTCACAATGCGATACAGTGACGCACCTACACTTTCAAAAGTCAATGGTCCCTCTTATCGCATCTATTCAAGCGTGCCTCATATGGGTAGGTTAAGGGAATCAGCTGCATAAAGCTTCAAATTAATTATGAGGAATTCTTTTCTCTACGAATCAAATCCGTTCTCCATTCACGGCTATTCTCTCGCAAGATCCCTCTAATTCATAGTCCCAACTGAAGGGCTAAGGAGTACCCAT
>CM050324.1:12352366-12370702 GCA_027475135.1 Bactrocera correcta | reverse complement strand
GAAAATCGACTTTATACCTAAATATAAGATTACGGAATTCTTCTAAATGCACTGTCGTTATGCCGCCATTTCTTTATATCACCTTCATTACGGTAAAGAAGTTTAATTAACTTAAATATGCTAAACCAGTTATTTTAAGCATTTCGATATCGATTGCTAAATGTGTATATACAAGAAAATTGACTTTATACCTAAATATAAAATTAAAACATTACGGAATTCTTCTAAATGCACTGCCTTTATACCATTAGCGCTTTATGTAGACTTCAGTAAGCTAAAAAGCGTTTATTAACATAAATATGTTAAACGAATGATTTGAAGCATCTCGATATCGATAGCTAAATGTGTATATACAAGAAAATCGACTTTATAAAAAAAAATAAAAAAAAAAAAAATATAAAATTA
This sequence comes from Bactrocera correcta, assembly GCA_027475135.1. NCBI lineage: Eukaryota > Metazoa > Arthropoda > Insecta > Diptera > Tephritidae > Bactrocera > Bactrocera correcta. The sequence goes on along the minus strand of CM050324.1, from coordinate 12,370,297 downwards.
CGGAATTCTTCTACATGCACTGCCCTTATGCCGCCATGGCTATACGCCAACTTCCGTTCGTTAAAGAAGGTTTATTAGCTTTAATATGTTAAACTAATTATTTGAAGTATTTCGTTATCGATTGCTAAATGTTTATATACAAGAAAATTGACTTTATACCTAAATATAAGACTGCGGAATTCTTCCAAATGTACTGTCGTTACGCCGCTATGGTTTTATATCAACTTCAATACGTTAAAGAAGGTTAATTAACTTAAATATGTTAACCTAATGCTTTGAAGCATTTCGATATCGATTGCTAAATGCGTATATACAACAAAATCGACTTTATACCTAAATATAAGATTACGGAATTCTTCTACATGCACTGTCGTTATGCCGCCATGGCTTTATATCACCTTCATTACGTTAAAGAAGGTTCATTAACTTAAATATGTTAAACTAATGATGTGAAGCATTTCCATATCGATTGCTAAATGCGTATGTACAACAAAATCGACTTTATACCTAAATATAAGATAACGGAATTCATATAAATATACTGCCGTTATGCCGTTATGGCTTTATGTAAACTTCATTAAGATAAAGAAGGTTAATTAACTAAAATATCCTAAACCAGTTTTTTGAAGCATTTCGATATATATTTCTAAATGAGTAAATACAAGAAAATCGACTTTATACCTAAATATAAAATTATAACATTACGGAATTCTTCTAAATGCACTGCCGTTATACCGTTAAGGCTTTATGTAGACTTCAGTATGCTAAAAAATGTTTATAAACTTAATATGTTAAACTTATGATTTGAAGCATTTCGATATCGATAGCTGAAAGTGTATATACAAGAAAATCGATTTTATGCCTAAATATAAGATTACGGAATTCTTCTAAATGCACTGCCGTTATGCCGCCATGGCTTTATATCACCTTCATTACGTTAAAGAAGGTTAACTAACTTAAATATGTTAAACTAATGATTTGAAGCATTTCGATATCGATAGCTAAATGTTTATATACAAGAAAATCGACTTTATACCTAAATATAAGATTACGGAATTCTTCTAAATGCACTGTCGTTATGCCGCCATGTCTTTATATCACCTTCATTACGTTAAAGAAGGTTAACTAATTTAAATATGTTAAACTAATGATTTGAAGCATTTCGTTATCGATTGCTAAATGTGTATATAAAAGAAAATCGACTTTATACCTAAATATAAGATTACGGAATTCTTCCAAATGCACTGCCGTTATACCGTTATGGCTTTACGTACACTTCAGTAGGAAAAATAATGTTAATTAACTTAAATATGTTGAACTAATGAGTTGAACCATCTCGATATCGATTGCTAAATGTGTAAATACAAGAAAATCGACTTTATACCTAAATATAAGATTACGGAATTCTTGCAAATGTACTGTCGCTATGCCGCCATGGCTTTATATTACCTTCAATCCGTTAAAGAAGGTTAATTAACTTAACTTGTTAAACTAATGATTTGAAGCATTTCGATATCGATTGCTAAATGTGTATGTACAACAAACTCGAGTTTTACCTAAATATAAGATTACGGAAATCTTCTAAATGCACTGCCGTTATGCCGCCATGGCTTTAAGCCAACTTCCGTTCGTTAAAGAAGGTTTTCTAACTTAAATATTTTAAACTAATGATTTGAAGCATTTCGATATCGATAGTTAAATGTGTATATACAAGAAAATCGAATTTATACCTAAACATAAGATTACGGAATTCTTCCAAATGTACTGTCGTTATGCCGCCATGGCTTTATGTCACCTTCATTACGTTAAAGAAGGCTATTTAACTTAAATATGTTAAACTAATGATTTGAAGCATTTCGTTATCGAATGCTAAATGTGTATATACAAGAAAATCGACTTTATACGTAAATATAAGATTACGGAATCCTTCTAAATGCACTGTCGTTATGCCGCCATGGCTTTATATCACCTTCATTACGTTAAAGAAAGTTAACTAACTTAAATATGTTAAACCAGTTATTTGAAGCATTTCGATATCGATTGCTTAATGCATATATACAAGAAAATCGACTTTCTACCTAAATATAAGAGTACGGAATTCTTCCAAATGTACTGTCGTAATGCCACCATGGCTTTATATCAACTTAAATACGTTAAAGAAGGTTAACTAACTTAAATATGTTAAACTAATGATTTGAAGCATTTCGATATCGATTGCTAAATGCGTATATACAACAAAATCGGCTTTATACCTAAATATGAGATTACGGAATTCTTCTAAATGCACTGTCGTTATGCCGCCATGGCTTTATATCACCTTCATTACGTTAAAAGAAGGTTAACTAACTTAAATATGTTAAACCAGTTATTTGAAGCATTTCGATATCGATAGCTAAATGTGTATATACAAGAAAATCGACTTTATACCTAATATATGTAAGAATACGGAATTCTTCTAAATGCACTGCCGTTATGCTGCCTTGGCTTTACATCAACTTCTATACGTTAAAGAAGGTTAATTAACTTAAATATGTTAAACTAATGATTTGAAGCATTTCGATATCGATTGCTAAATGCGTATATACAACAAAATCGGCTTTATACCTAAATATGAGATTACGGAATTCTTCTAAATGCACTGTCGTTATGCCGCCATGGCTTTATATCAACTTCAATACGTTAAAGAAGGTTAACTAACTTAAATATGTTAAACTAATGATTTGAAGCATTTCGATATCGATAGCTAAATGTGTGTATACAAGAAAATCGACTTTCTACACAAATATAAGACTACGGAATTCTTCCAAATTTATTGTCGTTATGTCGCCATGGCCTTATGCCAACTTCCGTTCGTTAGAGAAGGTTTATTAACTTAAATATGTTAAAGTAATGATTTGAAGCATTTCGATATCGATTGCTAAATGTGTATATACAAGAAAATCGACTTTATACCTAAATATAAGATAACTGAATTCTTCTAAATGCACTGCCGTTATGCCGTGAAGGCTTTATGTAGACTTCAGTGCGTTAAAGAAGGTTTATTAACTTAAATATGTTAAACTAATGATTTGAAGCATTTCGGTATCGATTGCTAAATGTGTATATACAAGAAAATCGGCTTTATAATTAAATATAAGATAACGGAATTATTCTACATGCACTGCCGTTATGCCGCCATAGCTTTATGCCAACTTCAGTTCGTTAAAGAAGGTTTATTATCTTAAATATGTTAAACTAATGAGGTGAAGCATCTCGATATCGATTGCTAAATATGTATATACAACAAAATCGACTTTATACCTAAATATAAGTTTACGGTATTCTTCCAAATGCACTGCCGTTATACCGTTATGGCTTTATGTAAACTTCAGTAAGATAAAGAAGGTTAGTTAACTGAAATATGTTAAACTAATGATTTGAAGCATTTCGATATCGATTGCTAAATGTGTATATACAACAAAATCGACTTTATACCTAAATATAAGATAACGGAATTCTTCTAAATGCACTGCCGTTATGCCGCCATGGCTTTATGTCAACTTCAATACGTTAAAGAAGGTTAATTAACTTAAATATGTTAAACTAATGATTTGAAGCATTTCGGTATCGATTGCTAAATGTGTATATACAAGAAAATCGACTTTATACCTAAATATGAGATTACGGAATTCTTCCAAATGTACGGTCGTTATGCCGCCATGGCTTTATATCAACTTCAATACGTTTAGGAAGGTTTATGAACTTAAATATTTTAAACAAATGATTTGAAGCATTTCGATATCGATTGCTAAATGCGTATATTTATACAACAAAATCGACTTTATACCAAAATATAAGATTACGGAATTCTTCTAAATGAACTGTCGTTATGCCGCCATAGCTTTATATCAACTTCAATACGTTAAAGAAGGTTAATTAACTTAAATATGTTAAACTAATGATTTGAAGCATTTCGATATCGATTGCTATATGTATATATACAACAAAATCGATTTTATACCTAAATACAAGATAACGGAATTCTTCTAAATGCACTGCCGTTATGTCGCCATGGCTTTATGTCAACTTCAATTCGTTAAAGAAGGTTAATTAACTTAAATATGTTAAACTAATGATTTGAAGCATTTCGGTATCGATTGCTTAATGTGTATATACAAGAAAGTCGACTTTATGCCTTAGTATAAGCTAACGGAGTTCTTCTAAAGAAGCTTAATTATCTTAAATATGTTAAACTAATGATTTAAAGCATTTCGATATCGATTGCTAAATGAGTATATACAAGAAAATCGACTTTATACCTAAATGTAAGATTACGGAATTCTTCCAAGTGCACTGCCGTTATACCGTTATGGCTTTATGTAAACTTCAGTAAGATAAAGAAGGTTAATTAACTTAAATATGTTAAACTAATGACTTGAAGCATTTCGTTATCGATTGCTAAAAGTGTATATACAAGAAAATCGACTTTATACCTAAATATAAAATTACGGAATTCTTGTAAATGCACTGCCGTTATGCCGCCATGGCTTTATATTAACTTCAATACGTTAAAGAAGGTTAATTAACTTAAATATGTTAAACGAATGATTTGAAGCATTTCGCTATCGATTGCTATATGTATGTATACAAGAAAATGGACTTTATACCCAAATATAAGATAACGGAATTCTTCTAAATGCACTGCCGTTATGCCGTTAAGGCTTTATGTAGACTTCAGTAAGATAGAGAGAGTTAATTAACTTAAATATGTTGAACTAATGATTTGAAGCATTTCAAAATCGATTGGTAAATATGTAAATACAAGAAAAATCGACTTTATCCCTAAATAGAAGATTACGAAATTCTTCTAATTACACTGCAGTTATACCGTTAAGGCTTTATGTAAATTTCAGTACGTTAAAGAAGGTTAATTTACTTAAATATGCTAAACTAATGATTTGAAGCATTTCGATATCGATTGCTAAATGTGTATATACAAGAAAATCGATTTTATGCCTAAATAAAAGATTACGGAATTCACCCAAATATACTGACGTTATGCCGTTATGGCGTTATGTAAACTTCGGTAAGATAAAGAAGGTCAATTAACCTAAATTTGCTAAACCAGTTATTTGAAGCATTTCGATATCGATTGCTAAATATGTAAATACAAGAAAATCGACCTTATACCTAAATATAAGATTATGGAATTCTTCTAAATGCACTGTCGTTATGCCGTTAAGGCTTTTGTAGACTTCAGTAAGATAAGGAGGGTTAATTTAATTAAATATGTTAAACCAATGATTTGAAGCATTTCGATATGGATTGCTAAATGAGTATATACAAAAAAATCGACTTTATACCTAAATATAAGATACGGAATTCTTCTAAATGCACTGCAGTTATACCGTTAAGGCTTTATATAAATTTCAGTACGTTAAAGAAGTTTAATTTACTTAAATATGCTAAACTAATGATTTGAAGCATTTCGATATCGATTGCTAAATGTGTATGTACAAGAAAATCGATTTCATACCTAAGTAAAAGATTACATAATTCACCCAAATATATTCTGCCCTTATGCCGTTATGGCTTTATGTAAACTTCAGTAAGATAAAGAAGGTTAATTAACTTTAATATGTTAAACTAATGATTTGAAGCATTTCTATATCGATTGCTAAATGTGTATATACAAGAAAATCGGATTCATAGCTAAATGCAAGATTACGTAGTTCTTCGAAATGCACTGTCGTTATGCCGCTAAGGCTTTTGTAGACTTCAGTAAGATAAAGAGCGTTAATTAACTTAAATACGAGGGCTGTCTGATAAATAACCGACCTCAAGGTAAAGCTAGCGGTACCTCTGAAATAAAAGTTTCTACTTCAAAGTGTGCATATCATAATTTCTACTCGCCAAAATTTCGGAAATTTATCTTGCGCAATTATCGGTGATTTCCCCAAAATGGAAAAGATTGAATATCGAGCCGTAATTAAATTTTTATTTTTGAAAGGCAATACGCCTTCACAAATCAAAGATGAGTTGGACTCTGTGTACGGTGACTCTGCACCATCGTTTACCACCATAAAATTTTGGGCAGCTGAATTTAAACGTGGTCGCAAGAGATTGGAAGATGATGAACGTCCTGGGCGTCCAAAAGCTGTAACCACTAACGATAACATCGCTAAAGTTCATCAATTGGTATTAGACGACCGCCGATTAAAGTTAAGGAAATAGCTGAGATTATGAAGATGTCAAAAGAACATGTTTGTCACATATTAAACCAAGATTTGGGCATGAGAAAGCTGTCCGCGCGTTGGGTGCCGCGTTTGCTTACGCTAGACCACAAACGTGCGCGCATGAACATTTCCAGCGCACTGTTGGCTCAGTTTAGAGGCAATACGACCAAGTTTTGGCGCCGATTGATAACTGTAGACGAAACTTGGATTCATCATTATACGCTCGAAAAAAAATCCAATCTAAGCAGTGGATTGAAAAGGGGGAACCGGCCCCAAAAAAAACCTAAAGCTGTGTATGCGGCTGGGAAAGTGATGGCGAGTGTTTTTAGGGACAGCCATGGAATTATATTTAGTGGCTATCTTGAAAAAGGAAAAACTATAGCAGGAGCATACTACGCATCATTATTGGGCAAGCTAAAGGAAGAAATTTCGAAAAATCATCCACATTTGCAAAAAAAGAAAGTCTTGTTCCACCAAGACAACGCACCATCTCACACCTCAACAGTAGCCATGACGAAAGTCCACGAATTGCGGTTCGAACTGCTTGACCATCCACCTTATTCACCGGATCTAGAACCAAGCGACTTTTTTTGTTAACTCAAATTAAAACTGCGCTCGGCGGCCAGAGATTTTCGTCAAATGAGGAGGCAATCTCTTTCGTGAACTCGTATTTTGCAGACAAAGACGCCAAGTACTATTTGGAAGGGTTGCAGAGATGGGAGCATCGCTGGGAGAAGTGTGTGGGGTTACAAGGAGACTATGTAGAAAAATAAAAAAAACATTGTGAAAAAGTCGTGTGCATGATGGTTACGTCGGTTATTTATCAGACAGCCCTCGTTTGCTAAACTAATGATTTGAAGCATTTCGATATCGATTGCTAAATGTGTATGTACAACAAAATCGACTTTATACCTAAATATAAGATTACGGAATTCTTTCAAATGCACTGCCGTTACGGCTTTATATCAACTTTAATACGTTAAAGAAGGTTAATTAACTTAAATATGCTAAACGAATGATTTGAAGCCTTTCGATATCGATTGCAAAATGTGTATATACAAGAAAATCGACATTATACCTAAATATAAGATTACGGAATTCTTCCAAATGCATTGCCGTTATGGCTTTATATCAACCTCAATACGTTTAAGAAGGTTAATTAACTTAAATATGTTAAACTAACGAGTTGAAGCATTTCGATATCGCTTGCTAAATGTGTATTTACAAGAAAATCGAATTTATACCTAAACATAAGATTACGGAATTCTTCCAAATGTACTGTCGTTATGCCGCCATGGCTTTATATCAACTTCAATACGTTAAAGAAGGTTAATTAACTTAAATATGTTAAAGTAATGATTTGAAGATTTTCGATATCGATTGCTAAATGTGTAAATATAAGAAAATCGACTATGTACCTAAATATAAGATTACGAAATTCTTCTACATGCACTGTCGTTATGCAGCCATGGCTTTATATCACCTTCATTACATTAAAGAAGGTTAATTATTTTAAATATGTTAAACTAATGGTTTGAAGCATTTCGATATCGATTGCTGAATGTGTATATAAAAGAAAATCGACTTTATACCTAAATATGATATTACGGAATTCTTCTACATGCACTGCCGTTATGCCGCCATGGTTATATGCCCAAATTCAGATCGTTAAAGAAGGTTTATTAACTTAAATATGTTAAACTTATGAGATGAAGCATTTCGATACCGATAGCTTAATGTGTATATACAACAAAATCGACTTTTTACCTTAATATAAGAATACGGAATTCTTCCAAATGCACTGCCGTTATACCGTTATGGCTTTATGTAAACTTCAGTAAGATAAAAAAGGTTAATTAACTTAAATATGTAAAACTAATGATTTGAAGCATTTCGTTATCGATTGCTAAATGTCTATATACAAGAAAACCGACTTTAAACCTAAATATAAGACTATGGACTTCTTCTAAATGCACTGCCGTTATGCCGGCATGGCTTTATATCAACTTCAATACGTTAAAGAAGGTTAATTAACTTAAGTATGTTAAACTAACGATTTGAAGCATTTCGATATCGCTTGCTAAATGTGTACATACAAGAAAATCAAATTTATACCTAAATATAAAATAACGGAATTCTTCTAAATGCACTGCCGTTATACCGTTAAGGCTTTAAGTAGACTTCAGTAAGACAGAGAGGGTTAATTAACTTGAATATGTTAAACTAATGATTTGAAGCATTTCGATATCGATTGCTAAATGCGTATATACAACAAATTCGGTTTTATATCTAAATATAATATTACGGAATTCTTCGAAATACACTGCCGTTATGCCGTTATGGCTTTATATAAATTTCAGTACGTTAAAGAAGGTTAATTTACTTAAATATGCTAAACTTATGATTTGAAGCATTTCGATATTGATTGCTAAATGTGTATGTACAAGAAAATCGATTTTATACCTAAATAAAAGATTACGGAATTCAGCCAAACATACTGCCGTTATGCCGTTATGGCTTTATGTAAACTTCAGTAAGATAGAGGGGGCTAATTAACCTAAATATGCTAAACCAGTTATATGAAGCATTTCGATATCGATTGCTTAATGTGTATATACAACAAAATCGACTTTATACCTTAATAAAAGATTACGGAATTCTTCTAACTGCACTGCCGTTATGTCGCCATGGCTTTATGCCAACTTCCGTTCGTTAAAGGAGGTTAATTAACTTAAATATGTTAAACTAATGACTTGATGCATTTCGATATCGATTGCTAAATGCGTATATTTATACAACAAAATCGACTTTATACCTAAATATAAGATTGCGAAATTCTTCTAAATGAACTGCCGTTATGCCGCCATGGCTTTATATCAACTTCAATACGTTTAAAAAGGTTAATTAACTTAAATATGTTAAACTAATGGTTTGAAGCATTTCGATATCGATTGCTATATGTATATATACAACAAAATCGACTTTATACCTAAATATAAAATAACGGAATTCTTCTAAATGCACTGCCGTTATGCCGCCATGGCTTTATGTCAACATCAATACGTTAAAGAAGGTTAATTAACTTAAATATGTCAAACTAATGATTTGAAGCATTTCGGTATCGATTGCTAAATGTGTATATACAAGAAAATCGACTTTATACCTAAATATGAGATTACGGAATTCTTCTATATGCACTGCCGTTATGCCGCCATGGCTATATGCCAACTTCAGATCGTTAAAGACGGTTTATTAACTTAAATATGTTAAACTTATGAGACGAAGCATTTCGATATCGATTGCTAAATGCGTATATACAACAAAATCGACTTTTTACCTTAATATAAGATTACGGAATTCATCCAAATGCACTGCCGTTATACCGTTATGGCTTTACGTAAACTTCAGTAAGATAAAGAAGGTTAATTAACTTAAATATGTAAAACTAATGATTTGAAGCATTTCGTTATCGATTGCTAAATGTGTATATACAAGAAAACCGACTTTATACCTAAATATAAGACTACGGACTTCTTCTAAATGCACTGCCGTTATGCCGCCATGGCTTTATATCAACTTCAATACGTTAAAGAAGGTTAATTAACTTAAATATATGTTAAACTAATGATTTGAAGCATTTCGATATCGCTTGCTAAATGTGTACATACAAGAAAATCAAATTTATACCTAAATATAAGATAACGGAATTCTTCTAAATGCACTGCCGTTATACCGTTAAGGCTTTAAGTAGACTTCAGTAAGACAGAGAGGGTTAATTAACTTGAATATGTTAAACTAATGATTTGAAGCATTTCGATATCGATTGCTAAATATGTAAATACAAGCAAATCGACTTTATACCTAAATATAAGAATACGGAATACTTCTAAATGCACTGCAGTTATACCGTTAAGGCTTTATGAAGACGTCAGTGCGTTAAAGAAGGTTTATTAACTTAAATATGTTAAACTAATGATTTGAAGTATTTCGATATCGATTGCTAAATATGTATATACAAGAAAATCGACTTTATATCTAAATATAAGATTACGGAATTCTTCTAAATGCACTGCAGTTATACCGTTAAGGCTTTATGAAGACGTCAGTGCGTTAAAGAAGGTTTATTAACTTAAATATGTTAAACTAATGACGTGAAGCATTTCGTTATCGATTGCTAAAAGTGTATATACAAGAAAATCGACTTTATACCTAAATATAAAATTACGGAATTCTTTTAAATGCACTGCCGTTATGCCGCCATGGCTTTATATTAACTTCAATACGTTAAAGAAGGTTTATTAACTTAAATATGTTAAACTAATGACGTGAAGCATTTCAATATCGATTGCTATATGTATATATACAAGAAAATCGACTTTATACCTTAATATAAGGTAACGGAAATCTTCTAAATGCACTGTCGTTATGCCGTTAAGGCTTTATGTAGACTTCAGTAAGATAGAGAGGGTTAATTAACTTAAATATGTTAAACTAATAATTGGAAGCATTTCAAAATCGATTGCTCAATAAATATAAATTTCAGTACGTTTAAGAAGTTTAATTTACTTAAATATGCTAAACTAATGATTTGAAGCATTTCGGTATCGATTGCTAAATGCGTATATACAACAAAATCAACTTTATACGTAAATAGAAGATTAGGGAATTCTTCTAAATGCACTGTCGTTATGCCGCCCTGGCTTTATATCATCTTCATTACGTTAAAGAAGGTTAATTAACTTAAATATTTTAAACTAATGATTTGAAGATTTTCGATATCGATTGCTAAATGTGTAAATATAAGAAAATCGACTATATACCTAAATATAAGATTACAAAATTCTTCTACGTGCACTGTCGTTATGCAGCCATGGCTTTATATCACCTTCATTACGTTAAAGAAGGCTAATTAACTTAAATATTTTAAACTAATGATTTGAAGCATTTCGATATCGATTGCTAAATGTGTACATACAAGAAAATCAAATTTATACCTAAATATAAGATAACGGAATTCATATAAATGCACTGTCGTTATGCCGTTAAGGCTTTATGTAGACTTCAGTAAGATAGAGAGGGTTAATTAACTTAAATATGTTACACTAATAATTGGAAGCATTTCAAAATCGATTGCAAAATAAATATAAATTTCAGTACGTTAAAGAAGTTCAATTTACTTAAATATGCCAAACTAATGATTTGAAGCATTTCGATATCGATTGCTAAATATGTATGTACAAGAAAATCGATTTTATACCTAAGTAAAAGATTACATAATTCACCCAAATATATACTGCCGTTATGCTGTTATGGTCTCTGTAGACTTCAGTAAGATAAAGAGGATTAATTAACTTAAATATGTTAAACTAATGATTTGAAGCATTTCGATATCGATTGCTAAATTTGTATATACAAGGAAATCGACTTTATACCTAAATATAAGACTACGGAATTCTTCCAAATGTACTAACGTAATGCCGCCATGGCTTTATATCAACTTCAATACGTTAAAGAAGCTTAATTAACTTAAAAATGTTAAACTAATGATTTTAAGCATTTCGATATCGATTGCTAAATGCGTATATACAACAAAATCAACTTTATACCTAAATATAAGATTAGGGAATTCTTCTACATGCACTGCCGTTATGCCGCCATGGCTATATGCCAACTTCAGATCGTTAAAGACGGTTTATTAACTTAAATAGGTTAAACTAATGATTTGAAGCATTTCGATATCGCTTGCTAATTGTTTATATAAAAGAAAATCGAATTTATACCCAAACAAGATTACGGAATTCTTCCAAATGTGCTGTCGTTATGCCGCCATGGCTTTATATCAACTTCAATACGTTAAAGAAGGTTAATTAACTAAAATATGTTAAACTAATGATTTTAAGCATTTCGATATCGATTGCTAAATGCGTATATACAACAAAATCAACTTTATACCTAAATATAAGATTAGGGAATTCTTCTACATGCACTGTCGTTATGCCGCCATGGCTATATGCCAACTTCAGATCGTTAAAGACGGTTTATTAACTTAAATATGTTAAACCTATGAGACGAAGCATTTCGATATCGATTGCTAAATGCGTATTTACAACAAAATCGACTTTTTACCTTAAGATAAGATTACGGAATTCATCCAAATGCACTGCCGTTATACCGTTATGGCTTTATGTAAACTTCAGTAAGATAAAGAAGGTTAATTAACTTAAATATGTAAATCTAATGATTTGAAGCATTTCGTTATCGATTGCTAAATGTGTATATACAAGAAAACCGACTTTATGCCTAAATATAAGACTACGGACTTGTTCTAAATGCACTGCCGTTATGCCGCCATGGCTTTATATCAACTTCAATACGTTAAAGAAGGTTAACTAACTTAAATATATGTTAAACTAATTATTTGAAGCATTTCGATATCGCTTGCTAAATGTGTACATACAAGAAAATCGAATTTATACCTAAATATAAGATAACGGAGTTCTTCTAAATGCAGTGCAGTTATACCGTTAAGGCTTTATGTAGACGTCAGTGCGTTAAAGAAGGTTTATTAACTTAAATATGTTAAACTAATGATTTGAAGCATTTCGATATCGATTGCTAAATGTGTATATACAGGAAAATCGACTTTATACCTAAATATAAGATTACGGCATTCTTCTACATGCACTGCCGTTATGCCGCCATGGCTTTATGTTAACTTCAGTGCGTCAAAGAAGCTTTATTAACTTTAATATATTAAACTAATGATTTGAAGCACTTCGATATCGATTGCTAAATGAGTATATACACGAAAATCGACTTTATACCTAAATATAAGATTACGTAATTCTTCTAAATGCACTGCCGTTATGCCGTTAAGGCTTTTGTAGACTTCAGTAAAATAAAGATGTTTAATTAACTTAAATATAGTAAACTAATGATTTGAAGCATTTTGATATCGATTGCCAAATGTGTATATACAATAAAATCGACTTTATACTTAAATATAAGATTACGGAATTCTTCTAAATGCACTGAAGTTATACCGTTAAGGCTTTATGAAGACTTCAGTGCGTTAAAGAAGGTTTATTAACTTAAATATGTTAAACTAATGATTTGAAGCATGTCGATATCTATTGCTAAATGTGTATATATTTACTTTATACCTAATTATAAGATTACAGAATTCTTCCAAATGCACCGCCGTTATGGCTTTATGTAAACTTCAGTAAGATAAATAAGGGTAATTAACTTAAATATGCTTAACCAGTTATTTGAAGCATTTCGATATCGATTGCAAAATGTGTATATACAAGAAAATCGACTTTATACCTAACTATAAGATTACGGAATTTTTCCACATGTACTGTCGTTATGGCTTTATATCAACTTCAATACGTTAAGGAAGGTTAATTAACTTAAATATGTTAAACTAATGATATGAGGCGTTTCGATATCGCTTGCTAAATGTGTATTTACAAGAAAATCGAATTTATACCTAAACATAAGATTACGGAATTCTTCCACATGTACTGTCGTTATGGCTTTATATCAACTTCAATACGTTAAAGAAGGTTAATTAACTTAAATATGTTAAACTAATGATATGAAGCGTTTCGATATCGATTGCTAAATGAGTATATACACGAAAATCGACTTTATACTTAAATATAAGCTTACGTAATTCTTCTAAAGGCACTGCCGTTATGCCGTTAAGGCTTTTGTAGACTTCAGTAAAATAAAGATGTTTAATTAACTTAAATATAGTAAACTAATGATTTGAAGCATTTTGATATCGATTGCTAAATGTGTATATACAATAAAATCGAATTTGTACTTAAATATAAGATTACGGAATTCTTCTACATGCACTGCCGTTATGCCGCCATGGCTTTATGTTAACTTCAGTGCGTTAAAGAAACTTTATTAACTTAAATATAACTATTAAACTAATGATTTGAAGCATTTCGATATCGATTCCTAGATGAGTATATACAACAAAATCGACTTTATACCTAAATATAAGATTACGGAATTCTTCTAAATGCACTGCAGTTATTTCGTTAAGGCTTTATGAAGACTTCAGTGCGTTAAAGAAGGTTTATTAACTTAAATATGTTAAACTAATGATTTGAAGCATGTCAATATCGATTGCTAAATGCGTATATACAAGAAAATTGACTTTATACCTAAATATAAGATAACGTAATTCTTCTAAATGCACTGCCGTTATACCGCCATGGCTTTACATCACCTTCATTACGTTAAAGAAGGTTAATTATTTTAAATATGTTAAACTAATTATTTGAAGAATTTCGATATCGATTGCTAATTGCGTATATGCAACAAATTCGGCTTTATACCTAATTATAAGATTACGGAATTCTTCTAAATGCACTGCAGTTATTTCGTTAAGGCTTTATGAAGACTTCAGTGCGTTAAAGAAGGTTTATTAACTTAAATATGTTAAACTAATGATTTGAAGCATGTCGATATCGATTGCTATATGCGTATATACAAGAAAATCGACTTTATACCTAAATATAAGATAACGTAATTCTTCTAAATGCACTGCCGCTGTGCTGTTATGGCTTTATATAAATTTCAGTACGTTAAAGAAGGTTAGTTTACTCAAATATGTTAAACTAATGATTTGAGTATTTCGATATCGATTGCTAAATGTGTATGTACAAGAAAATCGATTTTATACCTAAATAAAAGCTTACGGAATTCACCCAAATATACTGCCGTTATGCCGTTATGGCTTTATGTAAACTTCGGTAAGATAAAGAAGGTTAATTAACCTAAATATGCTAAACCAGTTATATGAAGCATTTCGATATTGCTAAATGCCTATATACAACAAAATCGAACTTATACCTAAATATAAGATTACGGAATTTTTCTAAATGCACTGTCGTTATGTCGCCATGGCTTTATATCACCTTCATTACGTTAAAGAAGGTTAATTAAGTTAAATATGTTAAATTAATGATTTGAAGATTTTCGATATCGATTACTGAATGTGTAAATACAAGAAAATCGACTTTATACCTAAATATAAGATTACGGAATTCTTCTACATGCACTGTCGTTATGCCGACATGGCTTTATATAACCTTCATTACGGTAAAGAAGGTTAATTAACTTAAATATGTTAAACTAATGATTTGAAGCAATTCGATATCGATTGCTAAATGTGTATGTACAAGAAAATCGATTTTATTCCTAAATAAAACTTACGGAATTCACCCAAATATACTGCCGTTATGCCGTTATGGCTTTATGTAAACTTCAGTAAGATAAAGAAGGTTAATTAACCTAAATATGCTAAACCAGTCATTTGAAGCATTTCGATATCGATTGCTAAATGCGTATATACAACAAAATCGAATTTATACCTAAATATAAGATAACGGAATTCTTCTAAATGCACTATCGTTAGGCCTCCATGGCTTTATAACACCTTCATTACGTTAAAGAAGGTTAATTATTTTAAATATGTTAAACTAATGATTTGAAGAATTTCGATATCGATTGCTTAATGCGTATATACAACAAATTCGGCTTTATATCTAAATATAAGATTACGGAATTCTTCTAAATGCACTGCCGTTATACCGCTAAGGCTGTATGTAGACTACAGTATGCTAAAAATGTTTATTAACTTAATATGTTAGGTATAAAGCCGATTTTCTTGTATATACACATTTAGCTATCGATATCGAAATGCTTCAAATCATTAGTTTAACATATTTAAGTTAGTTAACCTTCTTTAACGTATTGAAGTTGATATAAAACCATGGCGGCATAACGACAGTGCATTTAGAAGAATTCCGTAATCTTATGTTTAGGTATAAATTCGATTTTCTTTTACATACACATTTAGCTATAGATATCGAAATGCTTCAAATCATTAGTTTAACATATTTAAGTTAGTTAACCTTCTTTAACGAACGGAAGTTGGCTTAAAGCCATGGCGGCATAACGGCAGGGCATTTAGAAGAATTCCGTAATCTTATATTTAGGTATAAAGTCGATTTTCTTGTATATACGCATTTAGCTATCGATATCGAATTGCTTCAAATTATTAGTTTAACATATTTAAGTTAATAAACCTTCTTTAACGAACGGAAGTTGGCTTAAAGCCATGGCGGCATAACGGCAGGGCATTTAGAAGAATTCCGTAATCTTATATTTAGGTATAAAGTCGATTTTCTTTTACATACACATTTAGCTATCGATATCGAAATGCTTTAAATCATTAGTTTAACATATTTAAGTTAGTTAACCTTCTTTAACCAACGGAAGTTGGCTTAAAGCCATGGCGGCATAACGGCAGGGCATTTAGAAGAATTCCGTAATCTTATATTTAGGTATAAAGTCGATTTTCTTGTATATACGCATTTAGCTATCGATATCGAAATGCTTCAAATCATTAGTTAAACATATTTAAGTTAATTAACCTTTTTTAACGTATTGAAGTCTATATAAAGCCTTAACGGTATAACGACAGTGCATTGAGAAGAATTCCGTAATCTTATATTTAGGTATAAAGCCGATTTTCTTGTATATACGCATTTAGCTATCGATATCGAAATGCTTCAAATCATTAGTTTAACATATTTGAGTTAATAAACCTTCTTTAACGAACGGAAGTTGGCTTAAAGCCATGGCGGCATAACGGCAGTGCATTTAGAAGAATTCCGTAATCTTATATTTAGGTATAAGGTCGATTTTCTTTTATATACACATTTAGATATCGATATCGAAATGCTTCAAATCATTCGTTTAACATATTTTGGTTAGTTAACCTTCTTTAACGTAATGACGGTGATATAAAGCCATGGCGGTATAACGACAGTGCATTTAGAAAAATTCCGTAATCTTATGTTTAGGTATAAATTCGATTTTCTTTTACATACACATTTAGCGATCGATATCGAAATGCTTCAAATCATTAATTTAACATATTTAAGTTAGCTAACCTTCTTTAGCGTATTGAAGTTGATATAAAGCCATGGCGGCATAACGACAGTGCATTTAGAAGAATTCCGTAATCTTATATTAGGTATAAAGTCGATTTACTTGTATATACACATATAGCTATCGATATCGAAATGGTTCAAATCATCAGTTTGACATATTAAGTTAATCAACATTTTTTAGCATATTAAAGTCTACATAAAGCCTTAACGGTATAACGGCAGTGCATTTAGAAGAATTCCGTAATGTTATAATTTTATATTTAGGTAAAAAGTCGATTTTCCTTATATACTTATTTAGCTATCGATATCGAAATGCCTCAAATCATTCGTTTTACATATTTAAGTAACTAACCTTCTTTAACGTAATGAAGGTGATATAAAGCCATGGCGGCATAACGACAGTGCATGCAGAAGAATTCCGTAATCTTATATTTAGGTATAAAGTCGATTTTGTTGTATATACGCATTTAGCAATCGATATCGAAATGCTTCAAATCATTAGTTTAACATATTTAAGATAATTAACCTTCTTTAACGTATTGAAGTTGATATAAAGCCATGGCGGCATAACGACAGTACATTTGGAAGAATTCCGTAAACTTAAGTTTAGGTATAAATTCGATTTTCTTTTACATACACATCTAGCAAGCGATATCGAAATGCTTCAAATCATTAGTTTAACATATTTAAGTTAATAAAACCCTTTTTTAACGAAGGGAAATTGGTTAAAG